>JAMZEH010000029.1:0-600000 GCA_024699665.1 Ostrea denselamellosa | reverse complement strand
TTCATTGTGAATAATGTTGAACGTACCTGTTACCGTAAACCTTAAAGGGCATCTGAATCATCAATGGAAATTTCTAAATTGCGTCATTTTTGTCATGTAAAATTTCACAACACACGTCAAATTATACATTAAATGTTCTAAATGACCACCGCCGTCTCTTCCAACAACAAGGGAAAGTAGCATTTTAAATTTTTATTTACAACATTATCCCGCACTTCTACTGAGACACTCCTCATATGAAGTTTAATATTTCTTTTGAGTTCATCCAGTGTCTGTAGTTTTGGGTTGTATACCCTGTCTTTAAAGAGCCACCATAGAAAAGAATCTAAAGGGTTTAGATCTGGCCATACTCTTTCCGCTCTGTAAGATATTAATCTATCCCCAAATGCTACCTCCAATCAGTTTATAACAGGAAATGGGGTGTGAGGTGTTGCTTCATCCTGTTGAAACCAAACAGTTTGTAGATCGTCATATTTTCTTCACAAGGTAGGCAGAGATTTGGTTCTCAGTAAGCAGAGGTAGACTTCTGAGTTCACTGTAGGTGTTCACCATTTTCTCCAAAAAAATGAAGGATCCAATAATTCTTTGACTACTTAATTAAATGCAGCCCATTCTGTCACCTTTAGTGGATGACGAGGTTTTTCCTGATGAAAATCTGGTTTTTCTGTTGATCAGTGTCGCACATTTTGCCTATTCACTTCACAGTCTCAGTAAAAATGTGCCTCATCCTAGAACCAAATTTTCTGGAAAACGTCATTTTCATGCTGAATCAACAACCTTGTGATTTAAAGTAGGTGTTGGATATCTGATTACTTGAGGTGCTGTATTATTGAAAGCTTGTAAGGTGTCAACTTCTTGTCATATTTCAAAGTTCTGCACACACTGGATATACTTGTTCTTTCACTGGAAATACTTGATTTCCGTAAACATCTGACACTTGTCTGAGAAATTTCTGTAACTAAAGTCGCCACTTCACTGATAAAACCATCGGTTCTTGACGTCAAGTCCTTGGTCATCCCGAATTTTCATGTCTTTCATCGCATACTGTCCCTGTCTTCTAATACTTCACTACTAACCTCCTGATGAACATTCTGGAGAGCTTCTTTTCCTTGGGCATATTTTGCTTTATTAACCACTGAATGACTTTTGGTGATTTATATTAGTAATAGAATTTTACAAATTCAGCGGTCTGTTAATCAGTTATATTATTTTGAAAGATATTCATATTGTGATATTAGCGTTTATGTCACAATTAACCATAATGACGCCATGATTTCCAGAATTTGGATTTTTTCACTAGTGTAAAAATGTAGGACTTGATGTTTAAAATGATATATGGTTTGACAAGCGTAAAAAGTATGATAAGTAACAAAGATATTTTGATTTAAAAATGTAACACATGTATAATGAAACACCCTGCATGTCTAGGGTTTCCTGTTTATCTTATTCTGAATTTTTATATTCTTCATAGGGATTATGAGATTGATCGCTGTTCGTTATCCTCACCTTTTCACCTATAGAAAAACAGGAAGTGAATGTTCCTTCGTCAAACGCTCGGCATTTATATGTGAGTCTTTTGAATGAGACCTTAAACCGAGCTTTCATGTCAAAAGAATTCGCATGAAAAAGAAAATGTTTTTATGGCCCAAAGCGTGATGCATAAATTTAAATTTGTGGCACTTCACGTACAGTTGGTAAGATTTCGATGTGAGTTTAAAATGATCGAAGGAACGTAAAACAATTCATTCCAACTATGATTACTTTTTTTTAACAGACATCCATCTAAGAGAATCATTGCTCATCTCTAATACACATCACCCAAGAGTCACTGATCTCTTTTCTGTTAACCTTATACGTAATACACATCCCTCAAATTATAGGTTTCATGAGATATATTAGATAAAATAAGTACAGGCAATTTTACAAGAGGGAGATTATACAGCGAAAACTGATACAGGTTGTTAGATTGAGAAAACAAATACGGGTAGATTACACAAGAGAGATTAGATACTGGTATATTATATGAGACATACTAAAAAAAGAAAACAAATACAAGTATATTTTATGAGAGAGATTAGATAGACAAAGAAAAGAAGTAAAGGTGGCTTGCACGAAAGAGGTTAGATAGAGATAAAAATACAGATATATTACACAAACAATAGAAAAAATCAAATGCAGGTGGCTTACCCGAAAGAGGCTAGCTAGACAGCAAGTACAGGTAGATTGCATCAGAGAGGTAGCTTACACGAGAGAGAGACAAGCGGGAGAGAAAACAAACACAGTTCAGTTAGCTTTTACACGATATAGTGAGACAAAGCTGAAAGAAAACAAGCATGGCTAACTTTTCAACGATATAGTGAGATTGGACTGAAAAAAACCCCACAAACTCAGTTAGCTTTTACAGGATACAGTGAGACTAGACTAAGGGACAGCTAGCTTTTACACGATAAAGTGAGAAAACAAACAGCTAGCATTTACACTATATTTTGAGACAAAACAAACACAGCTAACGTTTACATGAAATAGTGAGACTAAACAGAGAAAAAACATAGCTAGCTTTTACACGATATAGTGAAACTCAACGCTATTTTTTACACAATAAAGTGAGACTAGACTGAGATAAAAGAAACATAGCTAGCTTTTACATGATAGAGAGGATAAAGTGAAAGAAAAGAAATATAGGTACCTTTTACACAAAGAGAAAGACTAAAAGGAGGAAAAAACAAACATAGATGTATTACACGGCTGAGAGAGAGACAAATGGAAGAGAAAAGTAATACAGGCATATTACAAGAGAGGGAAAGAGAGACTAAAGAGAGAAAATAAATATCAGTATATATAGCTTACTCGAGAGAGACTACAGTGAAAGAAAATATATCTTACGAGAGAGAGACTACAGTGAAAGAAAATATATCTTACGAGAGAGAGAGACTACAGTGAAAGAAAATATATCTTACGAGAGAGAGACTACAGTGAAAGAAAATATATCTTACTCGAGAGAGACTACAGTGAAAGAAAATATATCTTACTCGAGAGAGACTACAGTGAAAGAAAATATATCTTACTCGAGAGAGACTACAGTGAAAGAAAATATATCTTACGAGAGAGAGAGATACTTTCGATTCATTGCTTGCATAAAATTTTTGTAGCATCAATAAACCAGTTACCCCAAAAGAATAGATTTACTGACGTGAAAAAAGGCGATTGTCATCTTCTAAAAAAAACTGATGTTGAACACATCGTAGGTTTCAGTGAATACAACACACCAAAATAAACATTACATTTTAAAAAAAAAAAGAAGAAAATATCGTCACTCCTTTGAGTCCCGTAGGGATCCGGGTTAGAATAGATCCCCAATACCCCTTGCTTGTCGTAAGAGATGACTAAATGGGGCGGTCTTTTGGATGAGACTGCAAAAACCGAGGTCCCGCGCCACAGCAGGCAAGGCACGATAAAGATCCCTTCCTGCTCAAAGATCGTAAGCGCCGAGCATAGTCTTAAATTTTGCAGCCCTTCACCGGCAATGGTGACGTCTCCATATAAGGGAAAAATTCTCGAGCTGAACGTTTAACAGTATACAGCCAACCGTTTTGTAAACGTAATGGTCTAATTTTATAGTTCAATGTGGGAGGCATTTGAAGACATCAGAGTACCATTAAAAGTGAAACAGGTATGCACTGGGTATAATTTAACGTTTCACTTTGATCTTTGTTTTATCTACAATATTTCAACTCAACTAAATAGATCATGCAATTCCTCCTTTTTGTCGCCGGTGATATTTATGGAAAATTGTCGTTCATCTGCTCGTAGAAACTTTCCGAGATTATGTTCATTCACTGCAGAGTAATTGAAATGTTCGATCTTAAGTAAATGCAAAAAGATGTAATGGCGATATAGCTGCTCTAAGTTTATGGTTCAGCTGCATTTTCTGTGAACAATTTACGTCCTCGGATTCCAGAGCAAGTCTTACACGGATATCTTTAAGTTGTTGAATTGCAATAAAGAGATGCCTATACACAGGTCTCGTGGGGTTAGATGACTATTTCACCCCTACCTGGGGCTTTCGTGCTGTTGACTTTGTTAATGGTTTGTTTTCACACACTTTCACGGACCTCATCGGGCGTTCATCCTAACTTACAATAAAGCACTGGTCCAGAGATAGAGAACTAATAATGGAATGTGGAGATGTATTTGAAATCATTTTCAGATCCTACAATCGCTTTTTGTCATATCTTGGTGAGCTACATAAATCCAACATAAAAAGCGTGTAATTTTTAGATTACCCACCTTTTTTGTGGACAGACAGGTTGTGTTTTGTAGATAACAGATTAGTTGATTCTCATATAATTTCATGTGATATTTCTTGGGAGTCAGATTGCATATTACTTATCCAAAGATACCCTTTAATTGCCAATGTGTTGCTAGGTTTTGCTGGCCCCCATATAATTTTATGTTAGAATTTGTTGGGGGTCAGATTGCATAATACTTATCCAAAGACGTGCCAATGTTTTCTAGTCTTTTCTGACCCCCATTATTTTGTCAAATTTCACATTCATCATTTTATGATTAAATGACATTTTTTTCAATTCAACACTGTGTTGGTGGTTCTGTCTGTCATGCCAAACAAAACAAGCCTAGTCTACTTGGCAAGATATTGCTGCGACTAACTGAACATAAATAAAAATCTATGATGGTGAACGTACCTATCGTGTTCGCATAAGGTATGATTGTTGGCATGTAGCAGTTGATTTACGAAATTGATGGCCTGCAAATATACTCTGCAAAAAAAGAAACGCATAGCCCTTTTGAAATTTTAAAAATGCAAATTATGTATTTTACCAGGTAAACTGAAATGGTCAATTGAGTAATTGATTTTTTACAGGTAAGTATGAAACTTTAAAGGTCTGTTCATTTGAATTGGCTCTCTGCCAAATTAGCTAGGCGACTCTCTAAAATTGCACATCACCTCTATCGCCATGGAATTTGGCTTACGTTTTTCACGAGAACTTTGTGCTTAATTCAACCACTACATTAAAGCGTATAAAAGGACGAAGTTTGAAGCTTGAATTCATCATAACTTTAAAATGCTGCCATGCCAAGGTTGGACCCTACTACTCGAAATATCGTCATTGGCCGTCTCCAGGCCGGAGTATCCCAAAGTGAGATTGCACGAACTGAAAACGTAAATCAGAGCACAATTTCTCGGCTGTGGAACAAATTCCAGCAGACTGGCTCTATTAATGACCGACCGAGGAGTGGGCGACCTCGCACTACGACTCCTGGACAAGATCGCTACATCCGGGTCTTTCATCTACGGAATCGAACCGTTGCTGCAACAGCTACTGCAGTCGGAATACCTGGATTGAGAAGAATCAGCTCGCAGACAGTCCGCAACCGACTTCGATAATATGGCATTAGACCCAGAAGACCGTATTTTGGAGCAGTTTTGACACCGTTACACAGACGAGAAAGAGTCCGATGGTGCAACAGATTGAGGGGCTGGACATTCCGCAACTGGCGTAGAATCTGGTTCAGCGATGAGTCCCGTTTTCTGCTACAGAAACGTGATGGAAGAATCCGTGTATACCGGCGCAGGAATGAACGTTTCTCTTCCTCGTGTGTCCAAGAAGTGGATAGCTTCGGTGGAGGTAGCGTCATGATGTGGGCGGCGATCTCTAATGACCGTAAAACAGAACTGGTACATGTCCCGGGCAATTTAACGGCTCAAAGGTACAGAGACGAAATTCTCCAACCTCACCTTATGCGCGTAATTGACCGACAGAGGGAGTTATTCCAACATGACAATGCTAGGCCTCACACAGCCCGCTTAACAATTGACTACCTTCAGCAGAACAACATTAATGTGCTACCATGGCCTTCCAAATCACCGGATTTGAATCCGATTGAACACTTATGGGACCAACTGGATAAACGTGTGCGCCTGCGCCAACCTCCGCCTCAGACCCTCGATCAGCTCCGTCAAATGTTACAACAGGAATGGCGAACAATTCCACGCAATAACGTAAGAACATTGATTGACTCTATGCCAAGGAGATGCAGAACTGTGTTGGCAGCTCGAGGTGGTCATACACGGTACTAACTTAAACGTGACAGGAAGTGTTCTTAACTGTGATGATCTGACTTGTTTTTCACCAATATCTAAGGTTTGGACTGTAATTTTTTTCAATTGAAACAATTCTAGTGAATATCTACATTTTTTATTGTAAAATCATAATCCAAAATACATCTACTAAAATCTTAAAAAATCCATTATGCGTTTCTTTTTTGCAGAGTATATGTAGTAGCAAATTAAGAAAAGATATTTCATCTGTAAATTTCTAATAATATGCTAGTTGTCCACAATTTTAATGGTACCACACGAAAAGCTTTGTCCGTTGTGCGAGACTGGAATCCTCGATTTCTCAGTTTGATCCAAGGATCCTACTATAGTCTCACGCAAGATACTACGAAAATAGTTAAAGTTAATGTGTTTGCTCCCAAAGAGAACCAATAGAAATATACTTCTGTAATCAATGATTGAGAGCTCTAATAATTTATATG
The DNA here is from genome assembly GCA_024699665.1 of Ostrea denselamellosa. Classification (NCBI taxonomy): domain Eukaryota; kingdom Metazoa; phylum Mollusca; class Bivalvia; order Ostreida; family Ostreidae; genus Ostrea; species Ostrea denselamellosa. Next base: position 593,439 of record JAMZEH010000029.1, on the reverse strand, counting down.
TCAAAATGATAAATTAACTTATTCGAAAGCTGCATGTAAAAGTAAACTGATTTACTCTGGGTTCTTTAGGAAAGAAGATAAAATAATTCCACAACTTTCATACTCTGTTATCATATTTTACAACTTAGCAGTAAATACATCTATATGTCGATCTAGAGCAACATGTATACCCACTAACGGTCACCCCGGGCGTTTTGTAGTGTAGACACACATTGGTTTTTACTGATTTAGCAAATTTACAAAGAATGAATTTCATTAATCACCGCGTTACTCATGTAGGAAGATTTCCCCGAGTTCCAATGATTTTATATATATATATATATATATATATATATATATATATATATATTCCCCTTTCCATTCGTCAATCGACGGAGCAAAAATGCCCAAAAGATTTGCAAAAACACAACAAGAACTGACATATTTTCGTGTCTGGGAAAGTAGGCGAAGATATTGGATTTCTTCAATTTATGGAGATGTATTTCTCCACGGTATTTCTCTCTTCACTGAAGAGTTCAGGGAAGTACTTTGCGCCCTCGGTAACTTAACGAACGACTCATGACTGATTTATTATTCAACATGTAACTTACATAATTATTTTGCAATTCCAAAATACGCTAAGATAGGCATGGGTAAGTATGAATAATACGTAGGAAAATGATCTGAATATATTAAATTGTGAAGATTCTCGGTATTGCAAAATCCAAAGAAAATACCTGTTGTACCAATGATGTTGTTCTAATGATACTTATAAGTCTTCGTCGAACGACAGGTGATGACCCCAATGGAATAAGCACTTGGAGTATGAAAAAGTGAAGATAACAAAGTTGTCAATCTCATAAATTCCATAAAGAATACAAAATTGAGAAAATTTCAGACGTTGACCCCGAAAGTCAGAGGCCGTTTCAAGTGACTAGGAGGAATAAGCATCCCCTATCTGCCACTCTCTCCTCCTAATAATACTAAACTCATTATAGAAGAATGTACTGATTCTGACCTACGTTTTGTCCATTGCACAGTTATGGTCTGAATGAAATTATTATTTTATCAGTGACCATGACCTAGCCAAATGAAATTTAATTCAAGGTCATAATACAGTGTCTGGTCATATGAACATCAGCACTCACGACAAAGTTCCAGCCAGGAGATATATTCTATATTTTACCTTGGTTTATCATATGGTGTTAAGCAACTTTTCTGCTTCGTGTTAACTCTTTTCAATGCTCATGTGTCCTGGAGATATATTTCCAATGTTTCACTTGTGACCTTCATCATGGCCAAATAATTTTAAAGTCATAGCGAAGCAGTATGAAGTTATAATATCTCTCCATTACATGGTTGTGACCCAGGCAGTATCTTTACCATAGGAATGAATGTAACTTCACACTTGCGGTCTCAACCCTAGGCCCAGGGGATTTTGCAAGAAAAGACCCATGACGTTCACTTTTACTAACGGGCACTTGGCGAAAGAACAGTCTCTACTTACGAGACCGTCTTTGATGTGTGTTCATCCGGGAATTGGTCATCTATATAATATAGTGAATTTATCAATATCTAATTTCGTCACGTAGGGTAGTTATATCTAATTAAGAGTGAATTGCATTTTATGTGCTTTGTAAATATATTTCAACTGTAACGTGTATAATTATATATTTCTCTTAAATTTAAGTCAAATAAATGTATTTCATTTCCTTTCCCAATGATTGTTTTAGCGTGTGCATGTAATAGTGTTGGGAGAACTTGCCTTAGGAAGTTTGGTGCAGGTGGCAAGTCCAATCTCCAGGATAGGGCGCAAGTGCATGCGTATCCATTTACATGTATCTAGATAATTTCTTCGTGACCTCGGTATCTATCAGTATGCATGTGTGTTTTGAGGTGAAATGTCAATTGTATGACACATTTTATATCGAAAATTATAAAATAATGGAACATCTTAGGTTTGTTACCAACAAATTATTGGTGAACCTACGCGTACATGTAGATAGATAGTTTAGCCATCCCTGGAGGCTAAATGCTTGTTAATGGATTCCATAAGTCTGTTAGACGCTTTTGTGCTATTTATGACGGTGTACACATAGTTTCTTTGTACTTCAGATGACTTTTAGTATGACAGTTTACTATGAAGGCGAATTCCTCCAGGATTTTCAACTCTAAATTTTTTAACTGTATTGATAACCTAACGAAATTCCGTCTGTTCATTTCAAAAATGTCTTGCATTTCTAGTTAAGATGTGGATATTTCTCCCAGCCAATTTGTTTCTGTAGTTAAATTTAAGACTAGCTTTTTTTTTCGTCAATTCAAATAAATGTCAAATTTTTACACCTTATCAGTTTTCTTCTTATGACTGAGGGAAATAGAGTAGCAATGTTGCCGTGGATTAATAGCAACAGTTTTCAATTAAATATCTTTGATAGTAATATTAGACTTTTCCGGTCCAATTAGAATAGTGGGCTTTCATTGCATTAATACGACTCCTTTTGTATTGTCCGAAATGAGCGGTTAGCGAACACGCTCAACTTTATCGATACAGCTATCAACACATTCACTGAATGTGCAACATCATCTACCGGGTACATACCTATATTCTGTAAAATGCATTAATTATTCATCGTGCATTTACATCATAACTTACTCAAACTATGGGGCTTCGTGACTTCTACCATTGGTCCTTGATCATAATGACGATGGCATTTTAGCAGAAGGTGAAATTCAAGAATGATAGTTCATTATTTGCCTTTACAATGTACTGGTATTACGAACAGAATTTTATGACCATTTTTGTTCCCTGATGGCAATAAAAGATGTAACAAAACACGGTATCAACAGTCTTTGAAAATTCAAAGGAATTACCGAAGAAGAGAGTATGAATAAAAATAAATGTTCGTGTTGCTGTGTAAATGAGGTTAAAACAGTTGAAATAAAAATAACATTAGAAATCGATGTCTTTGTTTGTATTTGAATATATGTATGTCAACCGTCGTAATGATGATAATGAATAATTTATGTATAGATAATTTTGACGCAAAATAGTAGAATTATTGTGATTGTTACAACCATGCATTATTAACAATTCCTTTATAACATGAATTGCCTAATATGGAACTCGGAATTTCATCAACCACTTTCATTTATTCGCATACTACTTTTTTTTTTTTTAAAGTACACATATACAGGGTTTTGTAGCGCAAATTGGATTGACGAATGAAGATGTTCACATTATGCAGTGGTTTCCATAACACACGTCAATCTGCACAATTGCTGGTGTAAATCTGTTACAGAGATGAACAACTACCATGATACACATGGGACATCTAACGGCAAGGGATTATTTGACATTCTTCTCCTCTCTTTCGATTGTAAGGTCTAGATTCCCATTAATTACATTGTTTTCCATATTCCCAGTAATGTACCAATCGAAATGGTTTTGGTGGGTGGTTAATTAATTTTCCCCATATTGTGAGTATCTTCATCTCTCAGAATATTGGTCATATCAGAAATCTTCTTGCGTCATAGTATGCCAACGATATATTGCCCTTTCGTGTGTCCGGAGTGAATGCCACGCACCACTTCAGTAACTTGATCCCCGACCAACAACCGTGTGCTTTCCAAAAAGCCTACAAAGTCTACCAAAATCATACTCGTCTTCGTGGCAATGGTGATCACGAATCATCCCTTGTCACGCAGTTAGTTGTATTATTTATACCGCCGTCTAATTAATTTACCACATTGACGTTTCATACAGACAGAGGTGAACGAAGAATTTGATATTCTTGCAAAGATTTCTTTTACTGCAACAAATTGCACAGTAAACATATTGTCTCTAGAATCTATATACCAGATTTTCACGTTTTGTCTTTTCAATATATCGGGAGCATGTACACGGTGCAATATTCTCACTATCGCCTATGGGGATTTTATTGTTTGTTGTTTTACGTCTTGTTAGAATTTTTTTCACTCATGTTCAGATATCACTATGTGTAAAGAATACCACAAACTTTGACCTCTGGCCCGCAAAGCCCTAGCAGTGAGGGTTCTTTAATCGTGCTAATTCTTCTAATGCCGTGCACTTGGCGAAGAAATAATAAGGATTACTTGTATTAAAAGTCTTCACTTGGATGGAACGCCGAGTTCGAGATTCGAACTCGTAATCTCCAGGTTGCAAAGCGAACATCCTGACCACTTGGCTACCGGACCGGCTTAACGGATTGAAAGTTTTCATATTAATGTATTGAATACACGAATTACGTAAATTTATTTGATATACCTGCATTTTCAAAAAGCTTTTAAAAATACTTGACAATTTCATTAGAGGAAACATTATTTTGCCTTTCAGAAATATTGATTTTTGATATCTCAGTAAGCACAAAACTGTAAATTTCTGTCAAAAAAATGGGAATAAAACGTTCGACATTGCCATTGCATTGATATTTCATAGAAGGTGCTTGCTATTCATAGCACTTTTCTCCTAAATATATAAAAGTGTTTACCTTAGCGATGGATGGTAATCCATTTATAGAGAAATAAATCGATGTATTGCTTTGATGTACTACATTTTGTTCTCATCCTACACTTTACAAATTTAATAAAACAAATTGAAGTTACGTCATGATTAATATACACTGATTTATTGGCGTCACTTTTGGCACACCTGCTACTTTGCGTCTTGATGTCACAGAAAAATAAACAGTCGATGCTACCGTTTATGGATTTGTACTGATAACAGCACCCTATTTTGAATTTTTTAAAAAGATCAATGAAAGTGAATTGATTCAGAATAGTTTTATACGATTAGGTATTTTAGGGTATTTATGTGTCTTTGAGTTGCCCATTGTGTAAGAGAATATGAGGCTCAACGAACATTTTAATGGATCTTTTTATGACGTGCAATCAACGTGCGAACGATCAACAAATTTCCGGACGCTACGTCAGAGTAAAACCTAACTGTATTTATTCCATCTCGGCAACTTCCGGTATCCACACTACCCTTTTACAAAGAAACGAAGGACCCTGTATTATTTTACGAAATCCATATATTTTCAGAGATAATTGCTACATTATTTAAGTCTGTGAAAATGAAGAAATCACTGATATAGATGACATTTCCATTGTTCTTATTCATTGTTCACGTATCATTCTAAATTAAGTTTAAGTCTTTAATGCATTTTCCACACGAAAACAGCAGTAATCCTATTATACAGATATCGGGTTTTTCTCTTGTTAATGGTATACCATCAACACAGTGTAACTGTAACTTGCGAGTACAATTCCATCTTAAAGATGTACAAGTACATACAGAATATATTTAAAAGTATGAATAATAAATGATAATGGATGTAAATAGTGACTGAGTGTTTTCGCACACCTATACTGCGCGCGCCTCCAGTTCATCACTCTTCGAGAGTCTCTTTGGGATATTGGCTGTTGAATTAATTATGATGCTGCCAAACGCCATTGTAAAGATGATTCCGTCGTTTTCGCCATTCAAAAGAAAAATATATTGAGTTAGCATTAGATCGACGATCTCTGTCCGATGACTTCAGGGACCCAATAGAACGCTGGCTATATTGTGTCATATTTGGTGAATTGAGTCATTATGCAGTGGACTTGATATTCTTTCGCAAATTCAGTTATGCTTCCTGAACTTTTTCTTTTGCATCGAGAGTTAAATGAGAAAAGGAGATTGAATACGTGTTAACACTAGGAATTTTAAGTGTGGTCTTCTGGCTAAAGTTTAATCTGATTTTTCCCAGTAATTGTTGCTGGGTCCTCTGGTGCAATGCCAAAGCTTCGGTAAATTTTACACTCGTAAAGCAAGATGCTAGAACACGATCTTTTGCAATCAAAATAACGGGATAACGTTTCTTCATATGATTATTTTACATCCGTATTTGCTGGTGTGTTCAGAATTTGTAATAAACCTGGAATTAAATTTCTGATTTTTGGAATAATGAATAAGTTGGACGGTCTGATAGAAGTTTTAAGACTTCGAGATATAAGGTAAGTTAAGTGTATCATGATTCGAAATAGATGTTTATATTTATCAAAATGTTTGGAAAATTAATAGAAGTTTCTGAACCAGTTTTAAATTCATTTTGTATGGAAAAAGAGTTAGTCCTAATTCTTGGATTTTCTTTCAAACTTCGTATCACGTCTTCTGCATCGCAGTGTTGCTGTATTCTCTTCATTTGAAGATATTTATGGACAGTTTGGATGGGTTCTAAATTGATTGAGGACGTATGTGACTCGCACTAATGGACCGATGAGAAAATATAAGCAGCTTATCCCTCCATGTTCAAGACCGAATGGACATATAAAGAGAAAATAATATAATTCCCAATCTATCAAACTTGCTGCAGGTATTTTCTAGCGTGACCGAATTACCTTCAGCCCCCTGACTTGTTTGCTAATTAGTTAACATAATCTGTACTAAGATGGGATATTATACATTTTCTGCGTCAACTTATCTTGATTGCGAAGAACTAGGGGAATATATCGCAGAAACCAGCTTGCCTATCAATTGTATGTTTCTTCATCAACATAAAAACGCTGTCCGTGTATTAAGTTTTCTTAGGGGAAAGCAGACAATTTAATAAATAGAAATGGAATATTGTCAGGCAAAGTTTGCCTTGTCATCTTGTCATATTACGACAAAAACAAGTTACCGCAATTAGGCTGAGCTAATTAGCAATGTTGAAATACGCTGAAATTGTAAACTTCAATGTACACTTAGGACCCGCTTGGAATTACCTCACTGAACAATGAAGTATGATGTATAGTTTGAAAGCAAATCTTAATGGCGGATAATGAACATAACAACACAGTAACACGAAGTTAATGAACACGATACAAGTTCTAAGGCAAACTACAAAGATAGCAAAATAGACCTGGGACAAGAGGAGACCCCCTTGAGACTAATCCGGTCGCCAGCATTATGCGTTGACATTTGCATTTTCCTTTCATGTCGGCGTCAGATTTTATAGTGTTTTTTTTTCTCTGAAATATATCCATTTTACGAATTTTTGGTCTTTGCTATGAATTTTTATTTTATTTACCGTTTTGGTTTAATCAATTTAAACAGAACGATGATCTCTCAAGTTGTGTAAATTCAGACATCAGATTTGATTATTGAAAATGGAATGATGCGCAATTATTATGTGTTCTTTTTATATTGTGAATTGGTTTCACAAAACGATGAACATTAAACAATGCCTTATCTACGAGACTCATAGAAATACGATTGTTCTTTCTCGATATTTTTCTTATAAGGTCAATAGATCACATATCTCTGATGGCATTCATAAGATTAATTTTCTTAGACGTATATTTTTACTATTTTTCAGAGTATTCAAGAAAGATTCTGAGGAGAAATCTTTCATTAAATATGATGAGCTGGATGAAGCGTACTCCGAGGAAGAGGATAAAAAGTCCCGTTTCCTTGGATACTGTCCATCATGTTCCTGCTGCCGATGTATCGCACAGCGCTACCTGGTGGCAATACTTAGCTGCATTGGATTTCTCATATCGTTCGGGATTCGCTGTAACATGGGTGTAGCTATTGTAACCATGACAAAAAATGATACAAATGGTGAAGAAAATCATGCTCCTACCAACACCCTCGTGAAAGAAGGAAACCTTACCTTAGTTAATAAAACGGTAGGATACATGGACACTTGGGCTCTTGACTGCATAAGTACCCCCTCCTCTTTTAATATGAAAGAAATAATGATAATGAGTTGTATTTGTAAATATATGATTTTATTTTTACTTCTGAATGACTTGGGTATATTCTATATAAGTTCTGGCGACCGAGGTCCAAATATCCTTGCAAGGTTTACAAAGGATTCTCAACTTAAATATACGTGGATCTGGAATAATTTAATTGAAATTAATTAAAGACCTAACAATGCCCTAAAACCTCATATGAGATTATAAATAAAAAATGTTAAAATATAATCATAAGCAATATAAATCAATTCACCAATGTCAATGTTGTACCGGTATTTTTTAGTCCACGACTTCAAAAACTTGAAGCATAACTTCTAGTTTCTTTTCTTAATGAACGATTGATTTATCTTTTTTAAAATCATTATGCTAAAGAGGTTATCCGAAGCGTTTAAAGTGTCAATTTCATGTAATTATCCAACTCATTAACATTACCATACTTTTGAAGATATACTGGTACTGTGATAGATTCTCTAGCTATCTAGCAAGTTGGAATATTCACAACCACCATCGAAATATGTAAAATCAAATTATCAGTGTCATTTCTCATAAATGATAAATTAGGATCGATTATATCAGGCCTTAATACGATACTTTGAAAATCGATCACTCTGATGTAAAGTTATCGATACATAACATGTCATTTTGCAATAAAATCTGATATGATGCGGGAGGATGCATCCTTTTATTCTTTGCCAAGATTAAATACTGGAGTTCCATCAAAATTTGTTTAATTGATTTTTTTTTATTTTGTTTAACTTGGAACATAATCGATATCCTATCTCTTCCATTTACATTGAGGGTTGCATCAATTTGAATTCGCTTCATAATGCAGGCTGGGTTCCAATATTTTCTCGGCAGCTTTCACGCCTTTTGTTCCAACATTGACGTTTTAAGCTCAGGGAGAGAATATTAGCAATTGACCGCAATGGCATTAGTGTAATTGTCTTTGGAGCGATCTCTGCATATTTATCGAGGACAAAAATACCTATGATTTAGTGAACAATCGATATATTAGACGGTATATTTTATTCCTTTTGTAAAATGATGATTATTATATTTTGTCTTTTTCTTTCTGCTGGAATTTTATTTCCATAATGCTAAGTATATTGCGCACATTATCGATATTACCCTTTAGAATTCATGAACTCCCAATTTCCTTATTGAAGGTTGAGTTTTTCATTGCCATCAGCAATTATGTCTTCGTTGTCAGGAGTACATTAATTCGATGTCATTAAATCGTTTTACGCTGCATTCACAGTAAACCTTTATATGCATTGGAAGTTGAATATATATATATATATATATATATATATATATATATATATATATATATATATATATAATCTAGAATATATATTAATGTACAAAATTCGCAAGCATATTTTGAATACTAAAACCAATTTTATGAAATTGTAGAAGTTGTCTTTACAACATTGAAAGTAAAGGTCAATGCCCCCTTCCGGTTTGTCTTTTTGTATATGAATTAAACATTCCGAGCAGACAGTTATCTTTTACGTTGTACGCATAATATAAATCATTAACCAAGTAACGTTAAGATTGCTCGATTCTCACTCTCTCGGAATCTCCAGTTTGTACAGTGCATAAGCAATCTTAATAAATGTTAAAATGTGCCTTAAAATCAAATTCATACGATCCATTTTATCACTACATATGGTATATTTATGGGTAAACTAACGGCATATTCTAACCAGAGAAAAACAATCGGGATCTCTCTGTCCTATTATTGACTGTAATGGTGGAACCAGGAGCCATATTAATTGAATTTGTTATTTGTAGAAAAAGCACTTAGTTCAAATATATGAGAAAATCAATAGCATTTATAAAGTCAGGCAAATAATTTTCTGGTACATATTTCCCCCCGAAGAATTAAATATTGATTGAAACGGGTAGGTAATACCATTAGACTGTTAATTATGACTGTACTCGCCAAACTATTTCTATCGGTGTCACTTCTGACACAAACCAGGTCCAAAGGATACTCATTCTTGACTTGCTGTAGAAATGTATCTGCACAGTGACAGACTTTGTGTGTAAACTTTGCTGGATTTGCAGAAAAAGAGATTATTACAAATATTCTTTGCCCATTGAAAAAAAACCAAAAAACAGTTCGCATGAATATTTCTGAAAGATATAAATTTCAAATTTTATTCAATAAATATTTTCAAACTAACGATTTTATGGAGAAATTTCCCTTTCAAACAGTCTTTATGTTTGTCAATATTACGAATTAATAACCATAACAATCAAGGTACCTGGAAGGAATAAGACTGGTCATTGAATAAAACTGGTCATTGAATAAAACTGGTCATTGAATAAGACTGGTCATTGAATAAGACTGGTCATTGAATAAAACTGGTCATTGAATAAGACTGGTCATTGAATAAAATTGGTCATTGAATAAGACTGGTCATTGAATAAAACTGGTCATTGAATAAGACTGGTCATTGAATAAGACTGGTCATTGAATAAAACTGGTCATTGAATAAGACTGGTCATTGAATAAAACTGGTCATGGAATAAAACTGGTCATTGTATAAAACTGGTCATTGATTAAGAATGGTCACTGAATAAGAATGGTCATTGAATAAGAATGGTTATTGAATAAGAACGATCATTGAATAAGAATGGTTATTGGATATGAATGGTCAATGAATAATAATGGCCATTTATTCAAATACAAATCAATTATATGACAATGAACAGACATATATACAGTCACAGCATGTAGACATTTTTGCATTACGAATCTGAGTTAAAAATACAATGATGATAACGAGGTGTCCCTTAGATATAATTGTAGTGATACATAATCCAAACACGTACCAATAAGTGCAAAATATGTACATATACTAACGAAATACCTGTGAAATCACATCATCAAGCAACATATCCATAATTGTAAACATATGTACATGCACCGAAAATGACAAGATGGGCATCATTTGTCACCGTACAAAATGTACCAAGGAGGCGCAAGGGAACACCTTGGGCTGTGTTGTTACCGCCCCCTTCCAACCCCAGAGTCTTTATATCACGTATAATGTGTCTGTGGACCTTTTCGAAAACATTTTTAAAGTTCTATTTTCCTTCGTTAAGTTTCTTTCTGTTTTACTAGGTTCATCCTTTACTACAACTGCCCCAATTCTTATGGACTCCAGAAACTATTGGTATAGTGGACAGCTCGTTTTTCTGGGGGTACATTGTGACCCAAATACCTGGGGGATATTTAGCATCCAGAGTTCCTGCCAACCGGTAAGTAGTTTTTTCACTTCACATTAGAATACATACAATTGCATATTTAGCCCCAAAATATAGATAATTTGTATATCGTTTTTTTTTAGACTAGTTGTTTCAGTATTACATTGTATACAGTGGTCAGACATTTAATTAATGAGTGGTGTGCAAATTCCAGATTTTATCACATGCACTCCATTATAGTCTTTGTATTTATTGATATATTACCTGTACCATACATCTATACCTTCGTTATGGTTTTACATGCATCACGATAATCATTACAAATGCTATGTAGTACATCATTCGGATAATAAAAAGACAGTGAGTCCCTCCCTACGTCTTGTCATTTTGTTGTGTTCAGTCAAAATTGACCCAATATTTGAATCTTGAATACTTGAGAGTATTTGTTTGGAAACTAAATCCGGAGATGACGTATTTGTAAAGTATCCGATTTTGTATGAATCGAAAATAGCTAAAAATGCTTTGTCATCATGTTTTATCCAAAACAATATTAATGAAAAATTTGGCAAATTGGTTAGAATTTATTGGAATTAAAATTGTTTTCCCAAATGTTCGATTATGTTGTACCCAAACCAGACTTACATTTCTGTAAAGATTTGTTTAAAAGTTGGTTATTTATTAAAAACAAAAATGAAAATTTTTGGCACTCTTTCATGTATTTTACAACTGTGGTAGATTACCAGTTTAGGGAGTAATTCTATATCTTTTCCCTGTACAGTGTGTTTTTGTAACTCTTTTCACAATTGAGTGAATATCGTGTCATTGAGTTATTGGTGGACGATAGGATTGATTTGCATACTTGGCTTTGAAAGTATGGCGCTTTGAGAACTAGTAAACACATCAGCCATCATCTTTCCAGCAATTTTTCTAATTTTCTTTGTGTCTACATCTGATTAAGACATGTCTATAATCAGAATAGCCTGTAATTAAAACCAAACGTCTCTCCCTTTTGAAATTGGTTGACCCATTTCTACACTGTCTTTTATGCACGTCTATTCAAAAACCATATCGCAAAATTAACTAACATGAATGATTAGGAATACTGAGAATAAAAGTCTCAACGAAAATTGTGAAATGTATGGCCCCTGGATCAGCTGTTCTGATACTGAGCCCACATAGTGAAAATATAAGATAAAAAATACTTATGTTGACTTCTGTGTGGTATAGTGAAGGTGTATTATTTAGGTAAAAATATTCTTTCTCATTCATGGTCTTCAAACAGGCAAACTATATGCAAAGTAATAACGAGAAAAGAACCTCGACCAATATTTGGGATAGTGAAAATGTGTTATTTAAAAATCTTGCAGACTTCTGTACATTAAACAACCAACATCTGTACTTAATGATGATGGGGAAAGAATTACACCTATCGAAAGTGTTAAACTCTGGTTCTTTTCGAGGCCGTAGCACTGATTCATGTAGCGAATCTCAATAATAGAATAGGGCGAGAAAGCAGAAGTGCAAGACTTCACGAGTACAAACGTATAATGGGCTACTGGCTATAGACAAACTATGCCACGATGTGCGCCAAGCAATAACCACCATCACTATGGCGTTGGTTAAGTTTTGTATCCAAGGCCCCCCCAAAAAATGCAAAACCAAGAAATCGCATTTTTGTTTGAAGTGATAGCGGGTTCGGTTCCGAAAGGAGGCGAGATTTCTGGGAAATTATATACTTTCCGGAAAAAAAATTTCAGGGTCGGGTGGAAAATATAGGGTCGGTCTGGATACCGTAAAACCTAATTGTTTTGGCCTTGCACATCTCTGATTACAGCTCTGAAACTTGCTCTTTATGCCTCTTCAGTCATTGACAAAACAAAGATATTGCTTAAATGATCTTAACATACCCCATTCAAGAGAAATTGGATCTAACTACATAAATATTAATTTAAAAACCTTAATTTCTTGTACTAAAGACGCATGTATGTAATTATGTTCTAGCTCCATGATAGGCCCTGGTACAGATATTGGTAGAGTGTTGAAACTCATTAGATGTTGTATTATCAAGATTGGTCTTGCACGCCTCAGCACATGTCTCCTTTCTGCTCGTTTGGCTGTCGAAAGATATGCACTGCGCACTGTTTCTTAATTACAGGGGGGATCGGTGATCCGTAACTTAAGTTATGGTCATCCAAATATGGCGGCATCTGAAAATGGTACATAATATATAAGTTGTTTTATCTTTTATTTCGTTTAAATTTTCTACAGTGCAATTAGTCAATGAGTTCCCACATAAAATTCAAAGCCATGTTGAAGGGTGTGGTTTCTAAATATATAAATTACCGTAGGTTATCGATATTGACACCGAGAAAATATAGATGTGATAGCGGTATACGTAACTTTGATCAATAATGAGTGTAATTTTTACTCAATGTGAAAAATTATGACTGTAATTTGAACTTGTAAACGTCTGAAAATGTGGCTTAATAATGACAAAAAGTGAAGATGATGAACTGAACTGTGATCAGTCTCACAGATCCTATATAGAATATAGTTCTTCTTGGAATACAAGGAAAAACGGTAGGGTGTTTGTAAATAGTTGTCTCTTTTCTCTAGAAATGATACACATATAAATTTTCTAAAACCTGAAATAAATTGCAATTGATAATCTAATGTACATGTATATTTGATTAAAAAGATCCTGTAGGGTCCAATTTCCTTCTATACATCCGAGCATAGGCATACATTCTGCAGCTGTTCAGGGTAATAGTGGGGATTCGGGTTGTTAGAATAGATCCTCAGTACCCCTTGCTTGTCGTAAGAGGCGACTAAATGGGCCGGTCCTTCGGATGAGAACGCAAAAACCGAGGTCCCGTATCACAGTAGGTGTGGCACGTAAAAGATCCCTCCTTGTTCAAAGGAAATAAGCACCGAGCATAGGCCTAAATTTGCAGCCCTTCTCCGGCAATGGTGACGTCTCCATATGAGTGAAAGATTCTCGAGCGAGACGTTAAACAATATTTAATTAATCAATCAGGGCAATAGTGACGTCTCTATATGAGTGAAAGATTCTCGAGAGGACTTTAAACACAATACAACCAGAGATGCCTTAAATTATACACAGAAAAGAACCAAATTACTGAAGAAAAAACCCAAATTCTATATGAGAAGAAAATGCTCTTTCTGTGGCCTTCAACTCGACATTAGATATATCGACGACGTTTTATCTATTAACAAAATTCATTTTCATTCACATATCGATTCGATATATCCCAGTGAGCACCATAAAAGACACCAGTTTTCCACATATGCCTCGAACAAATATTTATCTATCAATATTACAATATCACCTGCATATGGTGTTTATTTCTCTCAACTGATTTGATACGCAATAGCTTGATCTGCGTATGATTAGTTTTTAAATCGAGACAGGCTACTGACAAAGTTGATGTTCTACGGGTTTCATCAATCTCGTTTAAAGTCTGCATTTCGCAAATTCTACGGTCGTTATAACGATCGTGTTTGACACTACAACCTGTCATTGGGTCAAATGCTGTCTGACGTGTTTCCTACTCATTGTTAGGTCGTTCTTTACACACCCATTTTGACTAGAGATTACTTCGTATACCTGATCAAAACTATGAGCTCATGGCGGATGTGACAGGTCGACGGGAGATGCTAACTCCTCCTACGCACCTGATCCCATCTCTAGTATATCCAAGGGTTCGTGTTTGCCGAACTAGGAGTTATGACATTGATTACTTTTCGTTATCTTCACCTTTCATATTGTTCAGTCATGGGCAATATTTGAAGATGAGATATACATATATAGTCAATAGTTAGACACAAACCAATAAATTACCCGCATCGCCTCAAAAATAAATACGCAAAAGTCACGACTCTCACCAATATTTTCGAGGCATCAATATGGATTGATCGATTGATTATTTGTTTGTTTTACGTCCCGTTGAGAATTTGTCACTCATATTGAGACGTCACCAGCTGTATAAAACCCTATGCTTAGCGCTCAGGGCCATAGCAGGGAGGGTTCTTTATCGTGTCAACGCCTGCCGTGACACGGGACCTCCGTTTTAAGGTCATATCCGAAAGACACTTCTAAATGCCGTTTGGCGAAGGAGCAATCACACCCTATTTTTGCGTTTTAAGTTTGACGCGGCCATGACACGAGCCGGGCTCAAACTCGCGACCTCCCGGTTACGACGCGAATGCTTTAACCACTGAGCTACCGCAACCGGTACGTCAATATGGAAAACCCCAATATTTCAAAATTGCTTTGAATATGACACGGGGACACAATGACTAGTTAAAACTTCAACTATCAATTTTAGACGCTGTCGTTCATGAAGGACTGTAACTAAAGTTCACAGATCACCGCACCCCCCACCCCCCCCCCCCCCCTTTATTAAAGCATGTTTTAACTTATTGAATAATTACATTAACTTACTGTATGGGACATATCTCTCTGAAAAACCAATTTTCCCAAAAGGTCATTGAAGGTGCGTAATTTTAACCAGGTTGTTGTAACGGAACGTAATCAAATCTGAAAATTGAGTCAATTGTAATGATTCCCGGCTACAAACACTACATTTACCTACATATTTATTACTTTAAATCAAGGGAAGAACTCAATAAAATTGACAAATCAATATTGGTATCTTTCATATAAAATTAGTGAGAATGAGATCCAGGTTCAAGTGAGCATTGATCAGTGCGAATGACCTCTGACTCGATCGTTTCTCCACCTCTGTCCTGCTTTATATCAAAAGTTGCCTACCTTGACATTCTATTTGGATTATCAAAATTAGAGCAAAATCTTTATTTCTAAAGGTGTTTGTTCTTAACGTCTTCCTTCATGCCGTATTCAAAGTGAAAACTGCATAAATAATGCGGCCTGCTGATCTTCTCGCCCTTCATGACTTTTCCCACGGTTCTATATACTTTCTAGGAAAAGAAACAAACCTATATGTTTATCTAAGGGTTTCAATGGGTAGAACACGGAATAAAGCACATCCCTGGATGTCGCACTAACTAGTACCACGTGCGCGTTTGTTATCATCCAGTCGCTCAACCGGAAATGATATTCTTATGAGAGCCTTGGTTGTGAAGGTCGTATTTGGCAAAAAGATTGTCTATGAAAAGACAGTTCACTTTCACCTAAACTATTGTCTTTTGGCCAAGGTTATGGTCACTGATAAAATCGAAAGAAATATTCTCGATGATAAAATTTATTCGGAAGAAGCTGGCGTCACTTGTTTTCGTAAAAACGAAGACCATGAAAGACATTTAATGTTGTATTTGAAAAAATGCACTCTTTTCACCACAAACATGAAATTCGATCGATGCAAATTTGTTGTTTATGCAACACACAACGATTGACAGAACTCTTACCATCAGTGAAGATTTTTTATGCCACTTTTTCAACTTCAATAGCATGATGGTGCTGGTCCTTCCGGAAAAATTATCACGGGTTCCTTGTACTCCAAAAGCACTCTGTCTAGTTGCCTTAAACGCAGTGACAAAAACACAAAAGCAACATTACAAAGGAACATTCGTTGAAGCAAGATACCATATTCTGTCCATGCGCCGGACTTCTTTCCGTATGAATGAAGCTGGATCAGATGTGTTCCGGTGGCTACGGGGGATTGTAAAAACTGCAGCAAGCCCTTCATGATTGGATTAAAAGACATGAAAAATGTACTGATGCTAAATGAGATTATTTTGAAGAGATGAAATAATTGTACGTTAGTTCAGTGTAAAGAAAGGAACTCGAATCTTCCCGGTACACTGATATCGATGTTCTATTTACACCAAATTATTAAAAAGTTTTTCTTTAGCCAGAATTTGCTATATGCTTTTTCTTACGAAAAGTGATATATCACTAAACAAATACTCATTTACTCTCATACACTATGTGCATTATCGAATCTTATATATAACTCTTTCAGAATATTTGGATTAGCTATAGGAATTTCATCTTTTTTGAATATTCTTGTGCCGGGGGCAGCTCAAGTTCACTACGGCTTGGTAATGGCTGTCCGTATTCTACAGGGGTTAGTTGAGGTAAGTCAACTAGCGTATATGTTCAAATACAAACAACCACGCATTAATAATTCTCTTTTCATGTTGAATGATGCAAAAAATCGTTGAGGCAATGTTACTTATTTTCAAATGAATAATTTAAGTGGGGACAAACAGGGTAAAAGTGTGGAATAGTAAAGGAAAGGACGGGGAAATGGAAGCTACAATAGCAGGCAGAAAGAGAGGCACAACAATGGAGGGGGGTAATGAATATGATCAGTTAGATGAGAGGAATAAGGCGGGAGAGGTTGAACCGCTGTCCACCACCACCCACCCAATACATTTTGACCACCGTAAAAATATTGAAATCATGCACTTAAAAGTTTATCTGTTAAATATAAAACATAAACGGTACCAATTTTGATGCACCAGATGCGCATTTCGACAAATTATGTCTCTTCAGTGATGCTCAAGTCAAAAATGTTGGAAATCCGAAATAAGAACAAAATTGGAAGAGCTGAAAGAACCAAACATATCTTGTTTGTATATTGTTTTACGTCCCATTTGGCCACTCATATAGAGACATCACCAGCTTAACGTTAAACATGTTTATCTAGTAAAAATACAGTATTTCCCATAGGTTTGGTACATGTAGCCATGGGATATTCTGAGATGTCGAGTGCGCAATTCACAGAAAATAATCTGAATTTTTAATAAATATCAGAAGTATTTATCTATCTGACGCACACGGTTAAGGTGCATTCAATAACATTGGAATTAATGAGAACTGATAATTAATTTTGAGCACGAAATTGGGTGATTAATGGTGAAAGGGAAGGAAAAAATCGAAAAATCTTTGTTGACACAATATATCTAGAATTCTTAGATGAGCCTTAGGGTTGTCTTGGATTTGAATAAGCAGGAGAATATTTAGAGAATAATGAGATTTTTCACTCAAAGGGGATGCAATGTAATGCGTTGAAATAAACGTAGTTGCTGTGTAGTAGAAAGCGAAATTAATACGATTCAGTCTATCATCCAAGAGGAAAAATCAGTCTTCTGATGTCTGGTCGGTATGTTAAATACATTCCAAGTCATTCATGGTGCCTACATCACTGCAAGAAAGAACACGAACGTTATACGAACATGTACATTATGTGTATGACCCTCAAACTGTGAGGTAATATACTATGGAACATAAACGTGTTTACTGTGGTTTGTTGTAGTAAATGAGAATAAACGCGAGTCAAAATATAGATATTGTATACATCCTTGACACAGCTGTACCTTCTTGACATTTGAATACACCACACACACACACAGATATATATATATATATATATATATATATATATATATATATATATATGCTATTTGCAACTTTAAATGGATGAAGAACGCATTTTGTTGGACATAGTTAGAAAAAAAAAACAATACATCATTAGTTCACCAAAATGATATTTTAATATTTTAATAATTTCAATGACGATTTTCTATACTTTTACATTTGTCATTCCTTCGGGAGTAAAACTAAAACATTAAATATATGATGCGATGAAATGCCCGTCATTTCAGCCTGTGTCATACACAGAGGAGTTCTTTCAAATATAGTGTCCAAAAATGTTTTTCCATCAATTTTCTGATTGTATTTTTCAGAACCATTTTATGCTAGCATATTGTAACATGGATCTGTTGTTTTAGCATACTTGTATATTCGTGTAATTTTCTGCCCACGCAGGGAGTAACCTATCCCGCGTGTCACGGCATATGGCGGCACTGGGCCCCACCCCTGGAACGGTCAAGATTGGCCACCATTTCCTTTTGTGGTAAGTGTTTACAAGCCAGAAAACTTAATCAATGAACATTTTATTGTTTAATAATTGCACGAAAGGTTTAGATAAATGTTCTCTCGAAACCTTACGTTGTCTTCAAATAGACCTTTACTTTTCACTTCATATCATTGTTCAAGTTATGTAGAGTTTATTTCTAACAAGGAACAAAAAAGACTTCACAACATTTGACAGGCAGAAAAATAAAACAACGATGAAATGGAGAGGATTATCAGATTTTATTAATTATAGGATATGGATAACAAACGCAATATTGACAAAGGAAACTCAGTGCAGAAAAGTCATGAACTAAAACCCCCCGAGACAATAAAATTGTAAATATTTTAAACTTTTGTTTTTTAGGATCTTACGCAGGCGCTGTCCTGGGCATGCCACTGTCTGGGATTCTGACTAAAAACCTGGGTTGGCAGTCCGGATTCTATGTATTTGGTAAGCAGCGCTCCTTGGAGTATGATATACATGACTTGGTCAGATCCATTATATGTCTAATAGTGTTTGGTACAAAATAATTTTTAAAATATCAAGTCTGCATATTGCAGTTTGGAACTGTATAATTTTCTATTTCAAATGTTATAATTTTACTTTTTTGAGAGAGAGAGGAAACGGTATCTATTAAATATTCCGGTCCTTTATTCGTGTTAATTTTGAAGATTGCCGTTAATTTAACACAGGGTCGACAATTTACTAGTAGTTCCAAGCTAGGTTTACTAAAGATATTCTTTAAACGCTAAAACAGGAGGACATACTCAAACAATAGACACAAATTGAAGAACTGATCTATCAAAAGTAATTGTAAACCATTTAGATTCAAATCCCCTTAAATATTGAGAAAACAGTAAATCAGGATGAAAATGATTTGAGACAGTCAATCAGTGATCAGTCTTATAAATCTTATGAAGGTTTTCAGCCTTCGGGGAAATTCAATCGTATTCTTTCTGTAAAAAAATATACAGTCCCTTTGTTTTTTGAACAGCAAAATATAAGATCACAATACAAATGTTTCAGTACCTCTTGAATTATAATTTGTATGTTACATAGAATTATTATCGTCAGCATGTGATTGTTTCTTTGTTTTACGTCCCGTCGAGAATTTTTCACTCATATTGAGGCGTCACCAGCTGCAGGTGAAGTACCACAAGTTTAGACCTATGCTTAGCGCTCAGGGCCGTAGCAGTGAGGGTTCTTTAACGTGCCAACGCCTACAGTGACACGGGACCTCCGTTTTTAAGGTCATATCCGAATGTCCCGTGATTCTCACTCCCAGCATGTGATAATCTACATAAAGACAACGTGTTCTCGGCAATATTATTTGCATAAATGAGAAACAAGAGGGGCCTCGGTATAGATCTTTGGAGGTATCACTGCACTGAGCCTGAGCAGATAATTGATCCCTGTACGTCCTTCTCTATTGTTTTGAGACGTAGTACACTATAGTTATGGAACTAATGTAAATGATTTACATATATTCATTGTTTAATAACATGCTATTGGCGTATTTATCAAAAGCTTTTGATGAACTTTACACTATGAAAAGACATATATTATCTTCTCTTTACAACAGTATGTAAATAAATGAAATATAAATGAATGAAAATGATAGCTTAAGAACAAATTGCGTTTATGAAGAAAGCTGTAACCACGTTTTCGAAAACAATTTACTGTCGCAACTCAAAAGAGGCCTGAGCTCTTGTTATACTCGGAAAGAGTCAACACATGGGCAATTTTCCAACAAGTACGAAATGCATTTCTATTAATGATCTTTAAAAAAAAAAAAGACAAAACAAAAATGTAGATATAGAAAATGTTGATAATCTGATTTACCCTAAATCTGATATTTGACAATTTCGATGAGGGGTATAGACAGAATACAAATTCAAATTTCCAACAAACAGAAGTCCTCACGAACATGAATATTTACTCTAGGTCCACACACATTTGATCTCACGTTAATTATAATTCTCCGGTATACAGTTAGGAAATATGACTTTTAAAAACAGAATTAATAAAATGTTTCATCTCGATAATACGTAAAATTATAACATTCTGCTTTTTGTTTATCGTTATGGTAGTGATAGTTTAAATGTTTATCGTTATGGTAGTGATAGTTTAAATGTTTATCGTTATGGTAGGGATAGTTTAAATGTATTCACCAATTTGAATTCTGTTGAAGTAATGGATGACGTTCATCTCTAGGTGAGAGCAGTTTAGTGCTATACTCTGTGCGTTGAGGTGCCTCTAACAGCTTTAATCTATCTTATTTAGAACAAAAATACAACGAATGTAGTTGTTTTATCAGTGTTGATTTGACAAATGATTGTAAATTCAAATAAAAAACAAACTGCACTTGTACATGTACCCTATAAAATACACACCCCCCCAAAAAAAAACCCCCACCAAACATATCAAATACTAGAAAATATTATTCAGATGAACAAGATGATAAATGTGATATCAATAAATGTTACCATGTGCTCTGTATTGCAGGTATTCTTGGTATGATTTGGTGTATTTTTTGGATGATATTTTCCTTTGAAAAACCGTCAACAAATCCTCATATCACACAGGAGGAACGCATATATATAGAAACCTCAATTGCAGAGTCTGGCTGTCTTGTGGACAAGGTATATATATAGTGTCACTCTCATATCATCTTCAAAATACACTATACAATAATATACATTATCTATTTTTCATATTCAATGAGATTATGGAACTATGGTCATATAATTTTTGTTTATACGCATATATATATATATATATATATATATATATATATATATATATATATATATGCATTAGAAAAAGTAAACTTGCAAGTTTGGTTGAATGAACGTATAGTAAATTGCTTGGATGCACAAACGTCGTTTCATCTTTATTTGTAGCATTATCCGTGACAACAACGTGCTTATTTATTACATCATCACATTTTCTTTCCCTCGCAAATACGAGTTAACTTTCTATCAAAAATGGCCTTAAATAGAACACACAAAAAAAAAAACGATGGCAACGAGGTACTTCCTTTCGTGAAGAAATGATGGTTCCCTTCCAACTTCACACTCATTTTGACATCCAACTGTACATTGTAATGCTTAAAACATGGAAGATTTCTCTTTTTTTGAAGTGAAATAATTCTTATGAAATCTTTTATTACATTATACAAAAGAAAAAAAGGTGAAGATAACGAACAGTAATCAATCTCATAATGCTTACGAAAAATGCAAAATTAATAGTAGGGAAAACACGGAGCCCTTAACATACCAGAGGTGGGATCGGGTGCCTAGGAGGAGTAAGCATCTCTGTCTACCGGTTGCACCCGATCATTTAAACGCAGTAATCCGTAGTCAAAATCTGTGGGGGGAAACGCCTAACAATTGGTATAAAACATCAACAGGTTGTATTGGTAAATTAAATCTTTATAACGACCTCAAATGTTCCAAATGCTGACTCTAAACGAAATTGTTGAAACCCCTGTAACATCAACTCATTTGTCAGTAGCCTGCCTTGATTTAAAAAATGATGATATGCTGAATACGCTCTTGGGTATTGAATCATTTGAGAGACAAACATCATATGCAGGTGATAATGGAATATTGATACATGAATATGGAAAGTTGACGATGGAGAAACTGAAGTCATCCCGTTTGTTATGAAGTTGAGTTATTAGTTTGCAGTTAACATCAATGTTCATTAAATTATCCAAGTATAAAGCAGATGCGAAAGACTCTGTGATGTGTTTTATTTCTAGTTCACAGCTGGGATATGTCGAATCGACATATAAATGAAGATGGTTATTGTTAATAGATATATCTAAATGTCGGGTTGAAAGCCACAGCAAGAAATTTTTATCTATCCATGTAAAAGTTTTTAATTAAATTCTGTCTCGTAAGAATGTAAAACAGGTCAACTAATAAATTAGCAGAATTCGTGCTCATGGGACTTCTAACAGACTGTTGGAAGACCTGATCACCAATGACTAACAGATATTGTCAATGGGGAACTCCAGCATCTTTTTAATATCAACTTCAAAACACTTGTGCGTAGAATTTTTATTTTTGAATGGCTGATCACGAGATATGAATATTTCCTTCTCCCACTTTTATCGAAGAAGCAACTGTCTTAGTATGCCCAGTCTTAATTTATCGCGAGGAATGGTCGTGTAAATAATTAGAGTGATGAATGATTTAATAGCAGTACCTAAAATCATGAGTAAACTTCTCCCCTTAAAAACAAAGCTTCGACTATGAATCACCTGGATTGTAATGGTTTGTCAGCTTTAGAACGTTTTAACATTATGATGACAGATATCAGAAATATTAAATGAAGAATGGCGGTATGTTTATTCATAACTTGTAACTAGATAACTTTTAGAAGACATGTCAATATTTCTTTCATTAAAACACATCCCACACTTTAAATTCTAAATACAGTACGACATTTAGGAGCATGCATTGCCTTTTGTAAGCTAACAACCCGTATGGAAACATTTCAGTTGTGCAAATTCCATTCAAATATCAATATACTTGTGGTGAATCGTTTGATATTTTTGTATGAACAAAGTATCATTCTGGTGTCACACTGAGTTGGAAATAAAGGGTTATATTACGTTAGTCAAGTAAATATCACATCTGTCTGGAAAAGCATATCCCTGCATTATGGTGTTTGAAATCGCTGTGCTTGGTATTCATTCAAGCTAAAATACATTGAACTATTCGAGTAAAAGGTATTCTTTCCCTCTGGAGTCTCTTGACAGCACACATTGGATTTTGTTAACCGACCATTTTTCTATTTTAGTTCGATCAAGTAATGGCACTGGTAATACAGAATCTTTCATGTTGATTCTATGGCCCCATGAAAGGAAACATTTCCCTTCTTAATTCAATCTCTTTCTAACAATCTTAGGTTAATCAAACGCATCTGAAAAACCATTCGCCGATGGTGAAATGGAAATTTTAGCATGAACGAGTCTCTGTAGATCATTTCAAAAGTACTGTTAATCAAGACTCTCCCCAGTGTTGTTGGATAAACCGTTTTTTACGGCTTAGAAAAACCACAAGTAGGAAAGAATACGAGGGGATCGAAGAAGCACCGAGGGCTAACACCGGATCTTATCTGGTGATGGCACTTCTATTTAATTGATATTCATTGGCTTCAGATTTTAAAGGTTAATAGAAATTTACTGCAAGGCTATAGACGGCTTCCATAGTAACGGATGCAAAATAACGAAAAAGGTTGAAAATATTTGCAAATAATATTAATGTAATTTTCAGAAGAAAGGAACTTATTCATAATTATTGAAGAAAGCTAATTAAGGCTATAACATTGTGCACGTACAAAATTGTAATTAGTCCGCCAGTCCTCTCATTCACTTAATGAAATGTACCAACAACGGATTATTCGATCTGCGCACTGCAAATTGTAATGATGAAATCTTAACAATTGTTTCAGCACATAAAAAGCAATCATTAAAAAGGTACAATACAATAGGAATAAATAAATTTCCCTTTTCCAATATCGTAATTTTCCAAATTTTTTTTCAAATGTTGCATTTTTCAGAATACTGGCAGTAGAAGGATGGTATCATAGAACATGCTCGCATATAACATGATATGCCCTTATACTCTGCTTGAAAGGATATTTTATTCTGGCCTGAAGACCGGAAAACAAATTTAAATCCAAATTTTCTGTATAGTTTATTTCAATTTTAAGGACTTCCTTGATTTATAAAAATACTGAATCATACTTAAATGAACCATGCACTGAGGCTTAA
This sequence comes from Ostrea denselamellosa, assembly GCA_024699665.1. Classification (NCBI taxonomy): domain Eukaryota; kingdom Metazoa; phylum Mollusca; class Bivalvia; order Ostreida; family Ostreidae; genus Ostrea; species Ostrea denselamellosa. Next base: position 568,839 of record JAMZEH010000029.1, on the reverse strand, counting down.
TCAGAAATAATAAAGTTTAGAATTGTATGGATTAGAATTTTGTTTTATCAGTGTATGGTAAACAAGCCAGTTTTTTCTGGATAATGTTGAGAAAGTTCTCAAATTTTATGTAACTCATTATAATTAACGAATTTTGACTCTTTTCTAGGACATGAAGACACCGTGGTTAAAATTCTTTTCATCCATGCCGGTATATGCTATAATAGTGGCCAATTTCTGTCGAAGCTGGACCTTTTACCTTCTGATCATTTCCCAACCAATGTATTTCACAGAGGTGTTCCATTTTGATGTATCAAAGGTAAAATATTTTCTCACTGAACTGAACAAAATAAATTTTTATACGCAGTTTAATTTCCCTATTTATTCGCGTGGAGTTTATTTTCGTTAAAATTAAGATGAATAAACACATATCAGTATACAGATCTTACTCGATGATAAGTTTGCTATATTGTGATTTTTTTTCATGTCACAATATTGCCCTCGTACGGATATTTTCATGTTTGTAGTATATTGGTACCACTGATGTGAAAATTTTAATGTTTATTTTGACCAAATTAGCATATCAATTTGAATACAACAAATGTTAAATTCTGCGAACACAAAAGGAGAAGGTAGAATAGCGACCTGGTACGACCTTCATTTCGAGATTGTTATATCTTTTACGTCCCGTTGAGAATTTGTCACCCCTATTGTGACGTAACCAGCTATAGGTGAAGTACCACAAATTTAGACCTATGCGTAGCGCTCAGGGCCGTAGCAGTGAGGGTTCTCAAACATACTAACGCCGACGTCTGTCACGACCCGTGACCTCAGTTTTTAAGGTCATATCCGGAAGACTCCTGATTCTCACTTCTAAATGCCGAGGGTTTGGTCAGGGAGCAATCACTACCAATGTTTACGTCTTAGGGTTGACGCTGCCATGGCTTGAGCGGGGCTCGAACTCACGAATTCCCGGTTACGAAGCGAACACCCTACCATTGAGCTACCGTGAGAGTTATTTCGTTCTCACTGAAAGCAAACGATATGGCAACTATTCCCGATTTAAAAATCAAAATCTGCGAAAAAATACCAAAGGAGAAGATAGGATAGGAACCATGTATGACCCTCATTTTGAGATGTCAGTATGGACAGAATTATAGATCACTAATACTTCTATGTCAGTATGGACAGAATTATAGATCACTAATACTTCTATGTCAGTATGGACAGAATTATAGATCACTAATACTGCTATGTCAGTATGGACAGAATTATAGATCACTAATACTTCTATGTCAGTATGGACAGAATTATAGATCACTAATACTTCTATGTCAGTATGGACAGAATTATAGATCACTAATACTGCTATGTCAGTATGGACAGAATTATAGATCACTAATACTTCTATGTCAGTATGGACAGAATTATAGATCACTAATACTTCTATGTCAGTATGGACAGAATTATAGATCACTAATACTGCTATGTCAGTATGGACAGAATTATAGATCACTAATACTTCTATGTCAGTATGGACAGAATTATAGATCACTAATACTTCTATGTCAGTATGGACAGAATTATAGATCACTAATACTTCTATGTCAGTATGGACAGAATTATAGATCACTAATACTGCTATGTCAGTATGGACAGAATTATAGATCACTAATACTTCTATGTCAGTATGGACAGAATGATAGATCACTAATACTTCTATGTCAGTATGGACAGAATGATAGATCACTAATACTTCTATGTCAGTATGGACAGAATTATAGATCACTAATACTTCTATGTCAGTATGGACAGAATTATAGATCACTAATACTTCTATGTCAGTATGGACAGAATGATAGATCACTAATACTTCTATGTCAGTATGGACAGAATGATAGATCACTAATACTTCTATGTCAGTATGGACAGAATTATAGATCACTAATACTTCTATGTCAGTATGGACAGAATGATAGATCACTAATACTTCTATGTCAGTATGGACAGAATGATAGATCACTAATACTTCTATGTCAGTATGGACAGAATGATAGATCACTAATACTTCTATGTCAGTATGGACAGAATTATAGATCACTAATACTTCTATGTCAGTATGGACAGAATGATAGATCACTAATACTTCTATGTCAGTATGGACAGAATGATAGATCACTAATACTTCTATGACAGTTTTGATATAAATAGTTTTAATATACACGGGAAGGTCACATATTTAATGAAAATTCCAAATTTTCTCATTTTGACAAAAACATTAGTAGTAATCAAACGTGTGTTCGGTGTTATCCAAAGCAAAATTTTAAATGTGTCATTGTCTTTTGAAATCCTAAATTTACTCAAATCCATGACAATCCTATTACATATTTTGATCGTGATTATATTGGCATACTGAGTATCACGGTTTTAATTCGATTTTAAAATTTAAGAGAAAGATGGCAACTAAACGAGGCCCTGTCTCACCTTTTTTTTTTTTTTTTGCTGATGTCCTGTTATCAAATATAATTTGTAATGATAACTTGTCAATACTGTTACTTTAAAACCTAAGATATCTTTAATTGGACTCAAAGAGGTCAAACAAAGACTTTTAACATTGTTCCAGATTTCCTCATTCTCTTTATGAATTTGATCAATATTTGTCTTTTTTTTTAACTTCTGAAACACTGCTTATATCAGATTTAACCACCTAAAATAATCCGATGGCATTATATATTATATGTAGTACTAAAGACAGCTGAATTTGCACTCTTCCACGTCTGCAGACATGTTCACAAAATTTTCCTAAGACACGTCTTAAGATATGCTCTAAGATATAACTTGAGAAAAGGTTAGGAACATCCCAAGATCAACTAAGGACTCGTCCTATGATGCATCTCGACAATATGTTACAGATATCTTAAGTTAGGACGCCCTAGCTGCTTAGGGATATTCTTATACCTTTACATTTATTTATGCACATGATATTCGTGACATATTTACGGGTAAACAATTAAAACAATTAAAATCTAGACACAAACACTAGAGAAAAGAAAGTTAAGCCGTTATTTATTTATATAAAAGTTCTTAATATTGATATCGTAAATTTAATATAATTATGTTTAAAAAGTAAGATTTAAAAAAATACTTACATTTAAATTAAAAAAAATAAAACAAACAAATTAGACTCTTCCCCCAACACACACACACACACACACACACACACACACACACACACAGAGGAATGTTATAATACTCTTACCAATGCGTGTTTCATATCCTAGTACATTAATTTTTTACGATGTCTGCTATATAAAACCACTGAACCATGCAATACCTTTGTAGAATAGTTTAAAATTCGAGATAATATACCTTGGCTTACATGAACTCATATCAAGGTCATAGATAAAAATAATTAAACAGTGATAGTTTTACGACGCAAGTCAAACCGATCTTAAATTGATTTTGTACGGATTAGTGTAATCATGATGAGGAGCCCAACTTTTTCAGATGGGAAAATTCAAGTTCTATACTTGATGAGATGGAAAAAACAGACATTTCTTATTTACCATATATCTATCTATTGTTACAAATACAGCAAAGAAGAGGCGTGGGAGAGTGTATTTGGAAGATAAATGCGCGTAATTCGTCCATCACGAACTGTGGGTGAAATGAAAACAAATTGGTCTTTATATACTAGCGACATTAACAAGAAGGCATTCCATTAGTGCCGAGAGGCACGAAAACCGCGAAAGTCTGTACCCACTCATGATTGCATCATTGTTCAAGTAATCAGCGGGTGGTCAATGTCTTTAAATATCTTTTCACAGTTTCTGTGAGTTCTTCCTTTCAATATCATGGTTGCTGTCATGTTTATACAAATATAGGATGATCTTAGGACAAGGGTTATGCTGTACGAAAGCTAGGGCGAAAATATGGAGATGCCTAAAAGAGTGTGTTGCACAGAAGCGGTGACTTTACCTAATGGGGTTCGGTGCATGTATTTAAACTCACGTGACGTAAAACGGACCTTCATCCATATTTAAACTTTTATTACGATTTTGCCATGCAAGATTCCTCTGTACAGAGGGCAAGCCTAAAACATTTTTATGTGTCCAAATATAGTCTAAACATAATATTTGATAATATGAAAATTATCAAAATTGTTTTATTTTTTCTGAGTATCAGACACAATATATATGGGTACGAGTGTATCAAATATTTAATATCCTTTACTTCTACTGTCTAAAAGCTCTTATACTCGAATGTGTTATATTGTACAACCACCTGTACACGACTCTGACCACAAAACAAATTATTGAAAATTTAATTTTAATTAATAAAGTGCAACAAAATTCTAAGTACATGCACCTGAAAACATTGATTTACCATAACAATTTCTCACTGGAATACATATCACATGCATCATATCCACTCAAACTGTTTAACAGTTTATTTTTTCTTGTTTAGCCTTTTTCTTTCAACGTTTTGCAAAGTTCACAACGGTTTTTCGTATAAGACATGACACCCTGTGTCAACACCTTTCACTCCGAAACACATGCAAGTTCTCGTAAGCAGCCTTGGGTAATAAAACACAGGAATCGCATGCTGTATTCAGCGTGTTTGTTGCGAGTCCCATTCACATCGCTATACAGTGTCCAGGTTGGAAGTTTATTTCAAACTCGGACAGAAATGAGACATAAAACATTTATAAAGACTAGGAGTGCGTTTCGAACAAGAATTAAAAACTTCAGCTGGAAAATGTAATATGAAAAAAATCTTGTGTCCGCAAGAGATTCGAACCTGGTTGTTTTAAAACTAAAACCTTGATATTTAAAATTCTACGACCTTATTCACTGATTTATTCTGTTTCTCGGGGGCAGATTTCTGAAATTCGGGGACACTTCTTTATATTAACGCTAAAAATCATATAAATCGCTTATTGCTTGATCTAAATTCAAATTAATTTGGCTAATTCTTGTCAATACACGTATTATAAACTCATTTTCAAAAATACTTGAATCAAGAGATAAGTTCCAATTGGATCTTTCGCGCAACACCTTTAGGGAAGCTAAAAGGAGATGTGCAACACCTTTAGGAAAGCTTTAAGAAAATGACTTAAGACTAAGACGTGTCCTGAGGCATACTTAGGACACGTCTCAATTCTGAAATAACTTCATGAACATGTCCGCTGAAGCAAAAGATATAGAAACTATCAAAATGAGGAAATTCTCGAAACTGATTACAGGTTTACCCTTCCAGTGAGTTTTCCGTGTATAATCCTTTAAAGGGTTCTCCGTTAAAACTGACTTACTGAGGCATCGTCTATAGTACATGTACACGTATAGGTGATAGTCGACATGTCAGGTTCCTGCTTTTTAGTAGCAGTTGTATTTAATATATTGCTTATAACACAGACCGGAATTCCCATTACATTCTTACAATCTGTAATACATTGAGAGTTATCTGACCTTTGTAGTGGTTTTATATAGTAAATTATATATAGTAAATTCCGTGCGATCCTTTGTGTAGCTAATAAACTAGCCGAGTTAAAAAAAATCTGATGTGTGTATATCAATATCATAAATATCTAATTCAATTTCCATAAATCACTTTTGTGCATTTCAGTATTACATGTATATTTGTTTGTTTGTTTTTTATTTATAGTCGCCTGAGCAATTTTTCAGCTATCCGGCGACTGTCACTATTACCGGTGACGGGGCTGCAATTTAGACCTATGCTTAGCACTAATGGCTTTTAGCAGTGAGGGTTCTTTTACGTGCCACACCTGCTGCGACACGGGACCTCCGTTTATAAGGTCCCATCCGAAAGACCCGTGACTCTCACTTCGTAATGCCGAGCTCTTGGCGAAGGAGCAATCACTACCTATTTTAACGTCTTAGGTTTGACGCGGCCGGCCCGAGCGGGGCTCGAACTCACGACCTTCCGTTCACAAGGCGAGAGCTCTACCACTGAGCCACCGTGATCGGTATATTACATGTATAGGCGTCAAATCATTATTATAATAATAATAAAAAATAAATAAATAAATGGCCGATTCCAGAAATTTGATGTGCCAACCTCTCTCTGATTTTCTATTAACAGCCCCTCTTGAAATCAATGTTCTTCATTATACTGACTATCAGAAGCATGATTGTTTATGAATAAATTACAGTACTTCTATGGTAATTTCAAAGGTGTTTCGACCATCCTGTTCTCTTTCTTTGAATGACATACGGATTAACATCGTAGATATATCCTGAAAAGATGTGCAAGTTTAATATGCTGTTTTATTGACCAAGCAATATAACTTTATTGACCCAGATATATTTTTTTACTTTCGTTTTTACCCCGTTCTGGCATTGCAGAGCGGAATCTTAGCTGCCCTTCCACATCTTGTTATGGCAATCATAGTGCCCATCGGCGGATTCGCAGCAGACAAACTTCGGCAGCGCCTCCTAACAACCACGCACGTCAGGAAAATATTCAACTGTGGGGGTATGTAAAAAGAGTTCAATCTATACACTCCTTTTTTGTTCGTAAATTAGTGTTTATAAAATAATCACAAATAAATCTGAAAATACTGTGTATGTTTAATAAACTTATATATATATATATATATATATATATATATATATATATATATATATATCTGTGTGTGTGTGCGTGTGTGTGCGTATGAGTGTGTGTTAAAACACTCTAGAACCTTGGTAACTAAACTTGTGATCATATGATATATATTCGACGTATTCAATAACTCTTCTAAACTCACTGACTTCATTGATAGAATGAAAAATAAATAGGTAGATAGAATATAATAATACACAACTAATGATTTCGTCGTGTTTTAGTTTTTCGCATACTGCATATAAATGCGAAACTTAAAACACAGTTTGCCATGTTTTTATCCTTACAAGTAATGGTATCTTGACACGTGGCTACGCTTGCGAATAAAACGTCATTTAAAATGGAGTTCGATCACATATCAGCTACGTATGTAATATATGCGCCTTTGTTATCTCGACAAATTATAATGACAGTCATTTCCTCATAAACACGCTGCAGTTACAAACAACGCACGTAAAAGTATGAAACTAATCTGACAAATATAGCAAATCTATTTTAACGGCTGACAATTCCAAAAAGAAAAAATCCAAGTAAATCACATGTTTGAAACATGGGGGTATGAGTTGCAACACTTCACGCTAGTAGATTTTACATAAAGTATATCGGCGTGATCGATCCCAGAAAATACCATCATGTACATGTAATTTCAAAAATGAAATCTATGTCTTAAATTTACAAACTTTAAAATGTATTACAGCTTATTTTAGTTGAAATCAAATGTAACCTCTCCTTAACCATGTCCGAGAAGCGTATATTGGTCTTCATGGTGTCTGTTAGGTTATATTTCTTTCCTTAGGTACTGGGTTTTATACTACGTTCAGATCGAAAAAAAAAACGTTTTAAGTATGGATTGGTAAATTCTCGCTCGCTCAAATAAGCGTGTAAACGTTTTCAACTACTAAATACATGGTTTATACGAGAAATGACAGTTTTTCTATATCTAACAGTTTTGCCATTGTCTTTTATACTCCTTATTGAAGTCCTGACCAGAGTCATATTTTCATAAACCTTCTAAATCAATGTCATGATGCACAGCATTACTAGTTACAGTGTCTTTATGATTGAAGATGGAAGAGGATATCCAAAGTCTGTCTGATATTGTCATTGCCTTATTTTCTCAATCTCTGGATTTCGATAAACGTTTTAAAGAAACGATTACACAAAGTGATTTAAACATTCAACAATGAAAAGGAGTGGGTTCACTGGGGGCCATCAGGGAAACGTCAGCTTTCACAACCAAACATATTGGATTTACTTAACCGTCGTAAAATGGCTGAAATGTTGCCAACACGGCGTTAAACCCTCAACAAGCAATCAACCATAACCATTCAACAATGAACGGATTCCCAAAACGTACCATAAAAACAATAATATCGGGAACGGCACCTCGGTCACCAGCTTATGTACGGTGCATTTTAAGCCATGGGTTTTGAACTTGCGGTAATGTCAACCTTCAAGCTGCGACATATTTTCTTTTGCATCGTATGAATATAAGGTCCTAACTTTAAAACTGTGATAAGAGGTATATCGACTAACCAAAAGCTGTGTGTGTAAATGTTTCCCCATAATTGACCAAGTTCAACAAGCTGCAATTTTTCAAACATCAAAGAAAATTAGAAATTATTGGAAATCAAAATCCTTGCATCTTCAAGTTGCTTGCAAAAAACCTTGGCTTGAAAACAGTGAGAAATTTTAAATGGACAAACCATGTAATCACTTTCCTTAAAACTGACGAAATTTAACAACCTGTAATTTTCTCCAAACCCGAAGACAGTAAAAATACTTGCCGCGTACACGGTTTCCACACCCATACAAACACCCTGTAAACTAAGGAAGTCCTCATTTGAATTTCAAATAAAGTGTCAAACTCCTAAAAGGGAGGTCGAAATGGATAAAAATTGTAACATGGTCTAGTGTGACACACAAATAAGGCACACAGCAGGTTTCAGCATAAGTTACAGAGAAATAATAATGGAAACAGAAAACCCCGAACGGACGGACGGCTTTTTGACATCACTGCACCATAATACGTCACTTCTAAAGAAGGGAGTATTATGCTATGTGCGTGTGGCGGATATGAGACAGTTCAAGAAATCTAAACATCTTGTCCTTTTAAAACAAAAATTGTTCCTCCTGATGTGAAATACTAGTATGTTTAAACTATTTTATTTATTCGATATCAGATTCATACAAACATTTGTGATTACGAAACAAGCGAAAAGGCTTATATAAATCCTGTTCTCTGTTGTACATATTTTAATCACTGTATGAAGCAATGCTATTTTTGCTTATTGGTGTGTTTGTCTGTTGGAGATGTATATGTAGGAGAAGTAAAAAAAAAATCGTTTGTTCGAAGTGTGAATCATGTATTAAATCGTGATAACTCTATCCGCACCGTTACATATGAATAACAAAATACTCCGTAGCTGTACGCATGCGTGAAAATATTGTTGTAAATGTCTTAAGAGAAGGCGTATATATACATAGGTTAAGAAAATGAAACGTGTTTCTCTAATAATGCTATTAGTTCTTGCCATGAAGCACCCTACAGTACTTAAAATAGTACTATTACTGCATACTAAGTATCTTTGAAGCATGATGACTATAAGGAATTTGATTTTAAATTTCTCAACATTAGCAAAATAATTAAACGTTGTGTTAATATATATTTTGTTTTCTCTTACCTTAGGATTTGGTCTAGAAGCATGTTTTCTTCTTGGTGTTGCAATCACGAGAAACACAACAACGGCTATCGTATGTTTGACTCTAGCGGTTGGATCCAGTGGTTTTGCCATCTCAGGTACCTTGGTAATTTATATCGGGTTATTTTGGTAGAGTGCTAATCTAGAATCCAAATTGCCTTTTAAAAAGTATGTGTTTCCGGTAACACCGTCAAAAATAGGGTCAGTAGATTCGATTTTTTTTTTTTAAATCTTTTTGAAAAATATATCTGAACGTTCTGAAACTTTTTACCTCGCAAAAAGTTCCCATAATTTCTAAATGACGTCTGTCAAAATTTGACGTTGCTTTTAGGCTTCTCAGCACTTACCTTCATTTGCAAAATATAATACCCAGTTGCGTTTAATACCCCCCCCCCCCTCTTCCACTTTGGGACTGGAAATTGGTGGGAGGGGATGCACTTCACGTATATAATACGCAGTAAAACAAATGACCGTGCGATAATCTTGCCTTTATACTTTGCGGTAGTTTCACTGAATATTTTTGCTTAAATAATGAATTCTAAACAAAGAATAAGAATTTGCAATCACGCACCTATATTTTCGAGATAACGGTCATATACGGTAATCTTCACCGAACATTAAAGTTATAACTGACTCAGTATTTGCTTTGTTGAAACTGAATTAAAATCAATTAAATGTTGATGTTATAAAAATAAAATCAAAATATTAAACTAGCGTTTAATTTGTTGTAATCAACACACCATATGTAACGCACAAAGGTGCGATTTATCCATCTCGTTACTTATAAAACTTATTATGACCAAAGACATACGTAATAAGTGCTCTGCCTGTAAAACAATGCTTTGCATACAGTAGAGAAATACACAAAGTTGCATGAGGATGGGCTTTTACGACAAAAGAAAAATATGTATACTGACTAGTGAAAATCGGGCAGCATGTTAATTTATGTCTTTGACATTCTGTACATTTTTTTGTTCACTTGATAAAATGTGTGGAAAAAAAAACCTTGGATATTTATTTACCCTGAAGGGGTATCTGACAAACGATGGTTTTGTAAAACATATGCTAATCGCCGTCTCGTTATTTCTTTTGTGTAAACATTTTTAGTGGTAAATTTTAGCATGTGACAAGGCATTGGGTATATGAACATATGCTTAATTGTTGGCATACATGGTGCAGTATATTCAAGTTCATGGATGTTACTTGTCTGTTTCATAACAATTCAATATTTACATATTGTTAAATGTGAGATTTTCTACAATTTTACGTTTCTGTAGCAATTTCTGCAGATATGTTTCGCTTTTAAAAAGGGAACAGTGTGGACAACGTACAGTATCTATGATTGATTGATTGATTGATTGTTGTTTTCCGCCACACTCAACATTTTTTCAGTTATATGGTGGCATCCAGTATCTTTGAAGGCGATGATCAAAGCCCTATTGTGGTGTATAATATGCACCCCTTTCTCATACCAATTTTTGTTGAAAAGTGCACGTTATATTCGACAAAATATGGTAATTATAGTTTGCAATTTTAATGGCAATTACTGAGCTAATCGGAGATTCCTCTTCTTCAAACAAAAAATCGGATAGTTTGACACCTATTGGAATTTTGTGTATTTGTGTGATGACGTCACTTGAATGGTGGAGTGATGCTTCATTTCTTGGCCTTAGAGTCGTTTAAACGACGATAATATCATATTAGTTATGATCAACTTGGAGAATATTCATCCAAGTATTGAATTCGTATGTCTTGGGCACTTTCAATATGGAGTTCGCTCTGAATGTCACATTATAAAAGCAATGAAAAGAGTGAGAGGAGCCTCGGATTAATATCAAGTTGGCGAAAGACATGCCGTTTGGTTTTTGTATAATTTTTAACCTTCACATCAGAGACATTAAAAACCGATGTCAAAAAAAAAAAAACAAAAACAAAAAAAAAACCGCGGACGAATTCCGAATTTTTACTTATTTATTTTTTATCTTTGCTGACCCATTAAAACAAATAGGGTTGGGGGCTCAAAAATAGTGTCGGTTGGGTTACCGGAAACACAATTTTTTAAAGGCCTAATCACCAATTTTTTAACACCCTTAGTACATAGTATTTGTATGGAAGATAGTAATCGGTTGTAGTTGATTGTATATTGTTTAACATTGCGCTCGAAATTTTTTCACTCAAATGGAGATGTCATCATTGACGGTGAAGGGCTGCAAAATTTGGGCCTATGTTTGGCGCTTACGGCCTTTGAACAGGGGGGGGGGATCTATATCGCGCCACATATGCTGTGACACGAGGCCTCAGTTTTTGCGGTCTCATCCGAAGGACCACCCCATTTAATTGCCTCTTACGACAAGCAAGGGTACTGAGGACCTATACTAACCCTATCCCTATGCCGGGGAGTTCGTCCGAGGGACCTCCTCGATCTCGTTTAGTCGCCTTTTACGACAAGCAAGCAGTATAACTTAATCGACAAACAGCTCATCATAGCAAAAGTTAAATTTTGTACAGACAACTTGAAATAAACATTATTCTATTCTATTAATTCTGTCATTTTAATCACTATATATTTTACAAACTGACAAAATCATCGACATACCTCCAAATCAAAATGATAATAAAAATAAAACAAATACGAAATTCGACACTCACCTGCAATGGGTGGAGGGGGTATTCATATCTTACGTCTATTGTGAGGAAATAGCGAAGTAATTTCATCACCTACTTTTCGAAATCATTTTGATTTATTGTGAGATGATAAAGCACAATAATATACAATGTAAATCATAAGCATCTGTACCCAGCTGTACCAGATAACTTGCTATTAACTCCTACATTTACATGTACCTTAGGTTAACAGAAAGGTAGCCCTACCTAACTTTTCTGCATTGATCTAGACCCAGTGCATTTATATCCCTGTCATACTATACCGGGTGGCAATAATTTACAACATGAAATTGTCATATTGTACATTTTGTAATTACATGCACTGACACTTAGTAAATTCAGATATTACCATAAAACATCTCTTTAACATACTCCGGTAGTATATTTTCATACCTTTTAATTTTAGCGTTGCGTTATGTTACGTTACACAAAAAGGTCACATTTCTTGACTTCAGTTTAAAATGTAAATGATTCTATGCGCAGAATCGAAATCAAATTTGCTCGATTTACTACGCTTGTATATCTCTTATATAGAAAATGTGAAATTACTGTTGATCAATTAAAAGCTGCTCATCATTCAAAGTCTTGAAGCGAATACAGAGAAAACCTTTCATCACTTGAGTTATTAAAACATTCGTGGAAATTTTGTATGTACTTTACAAATATTTCACAAACTATTATTCCTTCAAGTAAAATGCAGTGTAGACAACACCAATTTCCTCATTTGCAAGCGTTGTTGGCGGATAACTGTTTGACATTTTGATACCATTAACTCGCTTTCGCTAAATCGAGATACATTTATTGCCGTAAGGTACACTATTGAAAACTAACAAATGCTGGGACGTTTTGGGGGTTTTCTTTGACATCTAAACGTTTTTTTTTCACCAAAGTTGATTTACACATTATTTTAAAAAAAAAAGACCTTTCGATGTCTCTCCTTAGGGCCGATATGATAAACACAAAAAAAATAATCTGCATAAGACTGCTCTATACACGGAGCCTATATGCTTCACACGGGAACTAATGACACCGTGCAAATGCTTTGATTCAACTTTGCCTATACACTGTGCAGGAGACCGTTATGTGATATTTGTTATACATCATCGTTCCAGAGATGAAAGATGGTTTCAATAAAATGAAAAATTAATGATCCCTCCGATATCAGTTTCATCGATCAATCGTAAATATAAATTGCATCAGACGCAATTTCTAGCTTTTGTTGTGGATGGGCCTCACATTCCGTGTTAGGAGGCAATTCCATTGCTGTATTTGGCACAATGTAATGACATTTGATTTGTAAACCAATTATAATTTCCAGAACTCATTTGCAATATCATCAGATTTTGTATTTTATAATACCGAACCATCTCTAAGGATCAGATCGGATCTAACAATATAGTAATGCAATGTTTCTAAAGACTGTAGAAAGTCCATAGAAAGACAGACTGTGTCTACTTTCTGTATCTATTATCGCATTATGGAAATCCAAACATGCGCCAAATTATCCAGTAAAATTATCTTTACACTTCATTACTGTTTGTGAACTTTTAATACAATTCAACTTAAAATTCCGTGCTATTTCTGTTAATGGATGGTTGACCTTGTTACACAATATCTAATCGTTTCTTTGAAACTGTTTACCGATATGCGATTACTTTTGACTAAGAATAAAAATACATGAAGGTAATATATATGCTAGTGAATGTTATTGTTTTACAACCAAAACCTTCACGTGGATTGCACAAAATTCCACGAAATCATGCTTTAAGGTCCTATTGATATACACGTAAGGTCCTATTTATATACACAATGTCAAGCAAACCCTTTGCCATCTCTAAGCTACATATAAATAACAGGACTGGAATATAAATGGATGCGTGTTCATGTTTTTATTAATGTTATTCTGTGCACTTTTCATGAAATGCAATTCTCTCCTGTATTACATTTTTCTCAAAATACTGTTAAAACATGGACACCTTCCTCTATTCGGTTTAAATGTTTTTCTACTGCGTTGTGCTCTAGAATTGAAACTCCCATTATGTTTTAAAATTCCTATCAGGTTTTCAATTACCCGTCTTTAATATAAATTGATTATTGCTTTCCGCCACACTCAACAATTTTTCAGTTATCTGGTGGCGTCCAGTTTTTGTTGGTGGAGGAGAGAACCCAGATACAATGTACCTGGGAAGAGACCACAGACCTTCCGCAAGTAAACTGGCAATATAAATGATACAGCGATATTTAATACATGCAATATTATTCCATTACTATATAGCTGATAATTTGTTTGTTATAAAATGTTCCCTAATTCTAAAAATTTTTAGCGTGCAATTCCTGTTCCATTATTGAACGTCAACTTTTCATGAAATAACAGACTCCGTACCGAAACATCCGGGTACAAGTTAACTTCATTCCACCCTAAGCTGTATGCAGGGGACAGGGTTTTTGTTTCTGGAACATGTGGGTAGGCAGTGTACACCAAAGTCAGATTAATCACATAAAAACTAATGAAAAATCAATACTTGTATTTCATATTGGCGTAGTTAATAATTTATGACTCTAAATTACATGTAATCCATACATACTGGTGATAGTGCGGTTTGAAGTTCTCTCATTTGGGTTTTATCCGCACCGCCCAAACCCCATCAGAGTACCGTGCAAGGGGATTCATAGACACTGTCCACAATGAAGAACTCTGTCTGCTCTTCTTAAAAAATAAAAATATACTTTTCTGATGAGGTCATCCGCCTTCTCGGGTACAGGCTCTTTCCTGGTCCATGTAGGCTTTCATCTGAATTTCTTCAGCAAATGACAACGTGTCTTGGTTTGTATTTGCACCCATCTATATCATTATTATATTCAAATGGATCATTTCATTCAATATGGGGTATTGGAACTAAGAAAAATTGGTTTCATCCGAAAAAGAAGTTACGAAAATTATCCTTCACGTGGGCAACTCTTGTATACAAAAGTGATGGCTAAAGTCGATTAATTTCTTATAAAAAATACCTGCCCGATTTAAAGATTATTTTTCAGAAATGTAGCAAACGAATATCTTAGTACCAGAAACAAAGCTATTAGATTAACTTTCGGATGTTTGGTTGCGGAAAGCAATTCAATAACTCAGCATCGACAGCGTATTTCCTCTGTTGCATGGTATGTTAATATTTACTGAGTTTGTTAGGTTCTCTCGAGTTATTTTTAAATGTAAACATCATTTTATTAGCTGCTAACTTTTTATAGTTGTGCTAAATGGTAGTGGAAATGGAAAATGCAAGACGAACCCATAAATTGAACAAGTGTGCTGAAGGATAACACCCCCCCCCCCCCTCCATTTTGGACTTTGAACAGAAATATTTATCTTGCTAATTGGGAATTCTCAGACAAATATGAAAGCAACTTTAATCTCCGTTTGCACCTCCCCTTTCCACAACCAAAACTACACTCACTACCTGAGCTCATTATACCTGATATATGTAGTATTCGTAGGCTGCCCTAAATAAATTCTACGTTTTACGTCAGGGTATAATTTGAAAACCCATGAGGGAGGGAGGAAAAAAAAAACTTTTTCAAACAAACTTGCAATGTCATTAAACAATATCCAGTCACCCCTTTTGGGTTTATCGTTCAATGGATAAAAACGCGAGGACTTTGGTTGTCATCTCGCAGCTTTCATGAGAGTGTCAAAAGCATTACTTGTCTGTGCTTTTCCAGGACAGCTTGTTTCACGTCTTATTATTTCAAATACAATAAACTGACACTCGTGGCCAGCAAGTGTCGTCTTTATACATAAAGAAGGCCTTACGCGTACCACATCACCATCTTTTATCTTTGAAATTAAACAATAAACTAGGTCCTTCGGTGAAGGGGGATTACCATTGTGTTTTAACATGGACGACCCCAAACTTTAAGATCTGACGACAGATTGAAAACAGTCTAAGAAACTAACCTTGTCGTCCAGCTCTATCATGTTAAAATCTATAATGGATCTCTCTGAACCATTTTTAATCCCTTCTTTCACCTTAATGGTTGCATATACCCCCATATTCCATCTATGCTGCTAACCAGTTTGAGAACGTAATTGCGCGTAAAAAAGTGGTACTTGCAACATGAGAACCGGAAACTGCCATTTTAAAATAAAAATAAAACCTATACGGAAAACAATGTAATTCCATTTTTTTTTCCCCGCCAGCGATTTCGCTAAAACCTACGCGCGCGGTTGACGTACAATGTAGAATTTATTTAAGGTAGCCTTATTTACTGAAAAGATGCCCAAGTTAACGCAGAAAACGAGATCTCGTTGGTCATACTAGACATTAAAACCACCACGGAATCGGAGACGAAATAGTAGTTCCGATATTCCGTATTGGATGAACGTTGAAAACGTGATTTTCATATCAGTGCCAATAATGCTACGGTTTCTAACTTGTTTAGAAAATGAATGTTTCTTTGTTAACATAAAATAACTGAAATTTAGTTTAGCTATATGATAAGATTGATTGATTGTGTTGAGTTTAACGCCGTTTTGGCAGTATTTATTTCAACCATTTTACGGCGTTTAGCTGAAATATTTTCGGTTGTGAATGTTGAAGTTTCCCTGACGGCCCCCAGTGACCTTACTTTTTTCGAAAATCAGGGAAATGGTCTGTTGCGTGCCAAGGGGGTTGTGATCCTTTACACGGGGCACCTTTTAATGTCCCATCCGACGGACATGCAAAAAGACATAATTTTGTATATATAAACAGTTGTAGAGTTACTGAACTTATATTAAAGATATTGTTATGACGTGGTTACTTTGTGCTCGTTCAGCCTTTGACCGTCCGATATTAATGAGGAGTCTGATAGTAATTGTAATATGCAGACTGTCTCAGTATTGATATCTCTCAAAATCAAGCTGTCTCAATACTGATATCTTTAAAATCTTACTGTCTCAGATAAATCAACAAATACAGTTTTAAAGGACAATGTTACTAGCACTCGTTGAGTTTGAAAATTTTCAAACCCAATTCGGCCAATATTCACCATTATATGCATTCTGTGTGTTTCTTCTGATATACTCGATAACCTAGTATTTTCGCACAGCACAGGTAAACATACACTACCACTATTTCTTTTGAGCCATTTCTTTTTTTTATTTTTGTTTTTGCCCTGATCAAGTTATTCGTTGTGTAAAGTGAAGCAACACCATTTATGAAGATCATAAATGAATGCCTTCTGCGGGCATGAAACCCGGGGCACGCGTTTGCCAATGCGCAGTCCGTTAACCCACGAAACTTCTATACTAGATGCGAAAACACACACAGTATATTTGTCGCGGTAGCTCAGTGGTTAGAGCGTTCGCTTCGTAACCGGGAGGTCGTGAGTTCGAGTCCCGCTCGTGCCATGGCCGCGTCAAACCTAAGACAAAAAATAGGTAGTGATTGCTCCTTCGCCAAACGCTAGGCATTTAGAAGTGAGAATCACGGGTCTTTCGGATATGACCTTATAAACGGAGGTCCCGTGTCACGGTAGGCGTTGGCACATTAAAGAACTCTCACTGCTACAGCCCTGAGCGCTAAGCATAGGTCTAAATTTGTGGTACTTAACCAACAGCTGGTGACGTCCCAATATGAGTTTTATTTGTTTGTTTTACGTCCCGTCGAGAATTTTTCACTCATATTGAGACGTCACCAGCTGTAGGTGAAGTACCAAGAATTTAGACCTTTGCTTAGCGCTCCGGGCCGTAGCAGTTTTTAAGGTCATATCTGAAAGACCCGTGATTCTCACTTCTAAATGCCGAGCGTTTGGCGAAGGAGCAATCACTACCTATTTTTCGTCTTAGGTTTAACGCGGCCATGGCACGAGCGGGGCTCGAACTCACGACCTCCCGGTTACGAAGCGAACGCTCTAACCACTGAGTTACCGCGACCGATCCCAATATGAGTGAAAAATTCTCGACGGGACGTAAAACAAACAAACAATCAATCAATCTGATATCAGTGTTTAATCAAAGTTGTATTTATGCTCCACTTTTAGTATCTTGGTGCATTTAGTGATTACTCCTTCGCTAAACACTCGGCATTTAAAAGTGAGAATCACGAGGTCCCGTGTCGCGGCAGGCATTCGCACGTTAAAGAATCCTCACTGCTATGCTCCTGAGCGCTAATCATAGGTCTGAATTTGTGGTACTTTCCCTACAAGTGGTGACGTCTCAGTATGAGTGAAATATTCTCAACGGGACGCAAAACAAGCAAGCAATCAATCTTAGTGTACATTTGTATTTTATTGTCCTCTATTAACATTTCGGAAACTGCTCACGAAACCTGTTATGAAATTCACCCTTCTAAGGAAACATGCTTCAAATGTGTGGCCTCATGTACATAACAGCAATATCCATAGAGAAGCATGTTTTCTTAGCTCAGATACAACTGCATCATTTAGTCATAAACAAGTATGATTGGATTTTCGTTCTATGATTGGATTTTCATTCTGTGACCCTGTGGGGATCCGGGTTGTTAGAATAGGTCCTCAGTAGCCCCTTGCTTGTCGTAAGAGGGGACTAAATGGGGCGGTCGTTCGGATGAGACCGTAAATACCGAGGCCCCGTGTCACAGTAGGTGTGGCACGTTAACGATCCCTCATTGCTCAAAGGCCATAACGTCGAACATAGGCCTAAATTTTGCAACCCCTCGCCGGTAGTGGTGACGTCTCCATGTGAATGAAAAATTCTCGAGAGGGACGTTAAACAATATACAATCAACCAATCAATCGTTCTGTGTTGAGTTCATCGTAATAATAATAATAATAATAAATTATAATAAATTCTTTATTTAGACAGGATAGCACAACTAGTATTACATACTAGTTCACATTGTGGTCCTGTATAAAAACATATTTACAGACAGATTAAATGAGAGGATAGAAAATCATAAGACATTTAGACATAAAATATTTACACATGTACATTATCACTAAAAATAACAACAAAATACGCTGGCAGATATCACAATTAAAAATAAAAAAAATAGTCAAGGTTACTGAGGTTGTAAAAGTACAAAGTTTCCTAGTTGGATTTATAATGTGTCAAATATGTTGATTTAAAAGATTCAGTGGAATTGGCGTTTCTGACGGATGCAGGCAGCTCATTCCATAAAAGAGTAGATGACACCTTAAAAGATCGCTTAAAATATTCTGTTCGAATCTTTGGAACATATAAAATGCCATTTCCACTACTTCTTGTTACCCTAGAACTAATTTGATGTACAAATCTTAAAACATTCATATACTCTGGTGTCATATTGTTAAGAACTTTGAAGGAAAGTACAAGTTTCCTGTATATAAAATAATCATGAACAGGCATCCATTTAAGAACCCTAAAAATATCAACAGTAGAAATCTGTGTAACTTTGACGTTTAAAATAATTCTGGCTGCCCTTTTCTGCAATTTGAAAAGTCTATCAACACACATCTTGTTTTTGGCAGACCACCAAACTGTAGAACAGTAGTTAAAATGAGGAAAGATAACAGTGTTATAAATTTTCAATAATGCTGCAGGTGACACAAAAGTTTGTAGTCAACGTAAAAGACCTATTTTCTGTGACAGTTTCTTACATAAGGAATCAATGTGCACAGACCATGTCAAACATTCATCTATTTGTACACCAAGAAGTTTAGCAGTGTTAACAGTATCTAAAACAATATCACCTACTTTAATACACATTTTTCTACACTGAGAAAGCTTTTGCGTGGTACCAATCAACATACACTGTGTTTTCTTAAGGTTCATATTAAGTTTATTACATTCCAACCATTTCATAGAATTTAAAAGATCCTCGTGCAACCTTTGCTCGATTACATCGATAGATTTATGTGAAACGTCCTGAGATGTATCATCCGCATACATGGAAACATGTGAATGCTTTAGACATTTTGGATAGTCATTAACAAATAAAATGAAAAACAATGGACCCAATATTGACCCCTGAGGCACTCCTACACTTTAACACTGTAACATCCCTTTCCTCAGAAACAACACCTCCCCATCTAACGCACTGTGATCTTCCGCTAAGATAAGAATGAAACCATTTAAAAGAATTTTGACAAATACCAAATGATAAAAGCTTGTGCAACAGTACTTCATGATTCACAGTGTCAAAAGCTTTACTAAGATCAATAAAGAGAACACCTGTTAATTTGCCGTTGTCTATGTTACTTAACTTTTTATCGATGATGTTATGAAGCGTAGTTTCACATGAGTGATTTGGTCTAAAACCGGACTGATTTTCACTTAAAAGTTTGTTTTTATCCAAATACTCGTAAAAGGAATTAAAAACATGCCTCTCAATAACTTTGCTTACAATAGGTAAAACTGACACCGGTCGATAATTGTTCACAATAAAATTGTCACCAGATTTAAAAAGAGGGGTAACTCTTGCTTTTTTCCACTCGGACGCAACAACACCACTTTTGATAGAAGTATTCAGTAAAAATGTTAGAATTTCAGCAATTACATCTGAGGTCATTTTTAACAACTTAACAGAAATAGCATCTAGACCAGTAGCTTTCGAAATTGACATACCTCTTAATTCCTTTATAACAAATTCAATAGAAATATCTGGAATAGTGAACGACCCTCTAGGCATTAATTGTTCAATAACAGGTAAAGAATTGTCAAATTTTTCTGCGAATTTATGCCCAATGCCGCAGAAGAATTCGTTGAAAGTATCGACCATGTCTTTTGCATCAGTGACTGTCTCACCGTTCCCATCTAAGTGTGTCGGAGTCGCGGGTGTTGATTTTGCTGGTAAAAATTGTTTAATTTTTCTCCACATGTCTTTAAGTTTGGAATTCGCTTGACTGATTGCACTTTCCACGAAATCACATTTGGCGTCGTTGATTTTGGTCACAACTCTGTTTCTTGCGGCCCTATACAGCGTCCAGTCGGATTTGTCACGCGACTTTGATGCCCGGCGATGTAATATATCTCTTAGTCGCATCTCTGAAAGTATATCATCGTTTATCCATTTTTCCGAGTCACTGCGGATACGTCGTTCTTTCATCGGCATGTGCTTGTTGACCATTGTCATAAACATTGAGTGAAAAGATGACCACATACTGTCGATGTCGGGTAATGCTTTCAGTGAGTTCCAATCAACAGCATTCATATCGTTAATAAAATCACTTTCGATTAGTTTCTTTTGATCTCTATACTTCACATTAACATGGTCAGATCGGGAAGCACCTTTAAATTTCTTTCGTACCGAATAAACTAGATGATGATCGCTCAGCCCAACAGGTATTACTCCCCTGAAGTTATATAACACGGGGTGGTTGACATATATATGATCTATCAAAGTACTGCTATCACTAGTCACACGGGTAGGTTCATTTATAATTTGAGAAACACCACCGGTTTTCATCATGGACTTAAAATTTGAGCTTTTTAATTGATCAATATTAAAATCGCCCATGATTACTTGTTCGGTACAGGTAGTTGATAAATCCTCCATCCGCTCCTCGAATTCCTGGATCCATTGCGCGTTCGAGTCAGGTGGTCTGTAAACAACTCCTACACTAATTTTTGGCGAATTTAAAAGTTTGATATCTACTGTCAAAAATTCTAAATTATCATCTCTGTATGTATTCAATAGTGTCCATTTGTCCTTAATAAACAAAATTACACCTCCACCACGGCGATTTCGATCCCTCCTTACTGTAGAGTACCCATTAATTTTAATTTCAGAATCAGAAATTTGACAGTCGAGTTTGCTTTCAGTGACAGCAAAAACATCAAATGCGCCATCTTTTAGTAAAATCCTGATTTGATCAATCTTATTGAGTATGCCACATAAGTTCACATGAGCAAATCTAATGCCTTTGGGTAGTGCTATAAAAAATTCACTCGCACACTGATCCGCGGTGGAATTTCCACAACAAAGTTCTATACACGAGTCACAGATCCACTCAATATTTTCAATACTATTTCCAGTGTTTGCAATTTGTTCTTTATCATAGAAAATGCATAGATATTTTCCGGCTGGACCGGGATTTAACTGTACATCGTTTGATAAAAGTAAGCATAAAAAAGTCAAGAGCTGATTTGTACTCACTAATCCTTTGCTCCTCTGTGATCGATTACTGTGAATGAAATTTCCAAAGCTTCTATGTAAAATTTCTCTTCCAAAACACAAAACTCTAGGTGTTAAAATTGGCCAACAGAAACCAGGACAGTATTTCAAATCTTCAGTCAATTCTTGTTTGGTTAAAACATTTTGAAACTGCATTAAAATCCAAAAGAGTAGGAGAGTTGTTAACACACCTCCGATCGCGACGGCCATCTTGAATGTGTACCCATTGTTTCTGAAGCCATTTTATATTTTGACACTGAATCTGGACGCTAATATTATTTAATATATATTTAATATGTAGGTTTCAATGTGAACCATCTTGACATCGCTCCACGCTTCGCCAGTATTCTGATGGGGCTCTCGAACGGTGTAGGCACTCTCTCCGGTATGCTGTGTCCGGTCATTACGGAACTCCTTACCAAAAAGGGGGTAAGTTATAATGTCTTCCAATGCTTCCTCATCTGAAACAGAACCTGATGATCGTAAAAGAGCATTCACCAATTTTTGTATCCCATTACATGTAATCTTCGATAACAACGTTTCTTTTGCGGATAAAAGATGCAAACTTTGATGAATAATGTTTTTGGAAGTAGCTTATTTGTCACTTTGCTAATTTATGTGATCATGCAGCGTGCCCTGCCTCAGTCATCTTCGTTACTATCATACATACTATACATATTGCTAAAACAATGTACTATATTTGATTTTCCAAAGTAACATGTGATAATTATGATTAATATTTCTGGTCTATTCGTTCGACCACAATATGTCGATTATTAACTGTCATGATTTGAATGTCTTTAGACTGCTGATGAATGGCAAAACGTCTTCATCATCGCAAGCGTGGTGCATTTTCTCGGCATCATCTTCTATGGCATCTTCGCTTCCGGCGAGAAGCAACCATGGGCGGAACCCCCAGAAGAAGAGAAGTGGCGCCCTGAAGACACACTTAAAGCAGATGGTTCCGGAAAATTGTTTTCTTATGGTGCTTTCCATGGAAATGATAGCAACCAAGTAGAGGACAAAATGAACGGAGGGGTTATATCAAACGGACATGTAGGAAGTAGCAACACGGAGAGTGGGGGATACGGTGGATTTGACAAAAGTGAAGAATACTATAATAACGGATATGGAGGGGATTATGGGAAGAGGATGTCGTTCGATACACCATTATATAGTACTAAAGAGGAACTTGTACAAGTGCAGTCAAAAGATAGTTATTTAAATGATAAAAGAGAATTATAATATTTGTGATAATATAAGGTAAAAATTGTAATTAGAATCATGAAATCATCGCACGACAACGACCTCGTCGCTATTGAAAATTTCATCTCCTAGCTCTTTACTGTTTTTCGATATTGTTCTAGCAGAAATTAGATTTTCATTACCTTCGTGTTGTGACTATTCTGTCAAATATTAAAATCATAGTGTCTACATGTAATAGCAGTTAGTTTACTACACTGATGTCTCTGTAAGTATTTAATGCACGCAAAAATGAAATCTGCAGCTGTCACATCTCAAGTTCTTTCAAAATTAGAAACATGCAAAATTAGACAAACAATATCATGTCGGGTATTCATACCACAATAATGGCTTTTGTGTCTTTAGTTGTGATGTGCATTCCTTTACGAGTGATATGTTAAGTATAGTTTGCGATAAACCTAAGGAATGTACACTGTGAACCCTATTTGTACACTGTGAACCCTATTTGTGTATTTATTTGCATTATGCATTCCACGTGATATGTTTATTCTAATTGCAATAAACTTAATTGATCAGAGTTACCATATGCTAAGGAATGCATGCATACCACTGTACTATAATGTTAATCACTTATTTGTATAGCGTTATTACATGTACATCAGATAACGATTAAAGTTATGAATATCATAAAATATATTAACTTTCTTACCATTTTGATGCACTTCATCCTCCAAACTGAACAATATGAAAATGTGAACTTAATTTGATCTGTTCTTATCAAGTGTATACATGTTTAAAAACGGAATTATAGATTTCCTTGGACCTGAGAGTCCAGTCAGTTCTAAGTATTTACTAGATGGATATAGCGAATTGGAAATTGAAGCAAAGCAAAGTTTCCATGGAAGTAAATGGAAATTAAATTTATAAAATGGACGCGATTGATAAAACAAAATGCCCGTAGGTAAGAATAAACAAAGTTTAAGAAAAGACCACTTAGCGTTCAGCAGTAATGAATTTTAGAAGTTGGGTTATAACGAAATACGTAGTGAGCTAGAGTTTATTTTTATATAATGAACTTCTCAGTAGAGAAACAACTTGTTAGACATTCGTTAATTTTTGTTAATTGGTTAATATTTGTTGACATTGTAGAATGTGTGATTATGCAAACGTATACAGTAAACTTTTGTTCAAAGCAGTGTGTTTTTTATGTTTTTCCTTGAAATATTTTACCTACGCAATTTTCTACTATATTGAAATGTACATGTGTAAAGTTCAAGTGAAATTTTGTATATACGTTCTCTTCAGAACATTTTACAACATATCTGAAACTATTATATCTCTGCTGGATACATTTTGGGATTAACACCACCCCCACCACCACCTACCCCCCCCCCCCCCCCTAAAAAAAATCACATTTGGTGACTTTGTTTTAACCGTTTTGATTCTTTAGGCCGATTTCATTTTATTAGAATCCTGAAACTTGCATGCAAGTTCGTTAAATAGTAAATAAAGAGTTATTTCTCTTAGGTCAATGAATATATTTCTTGTTTCTATACATTCTAAATTTCAAACGTCATTACTCGTTTAAATTCGTTTGTGTCTATGAATGGGGAAAATTTGATCTAAAAACGAATATTATATTGTACAGTTCTATAATAGGGAGGTCTATGATAATCTCGTAATCATAAGGAGAATGGGGATTTCAGTGTTTCAAAATATATCCTGACAAATATTGAAGAAGTTAAATGAAGCATAATCCATAATCATATTATTTCCAACGGGGGGTCATGTTTACCATTGTTAAGCTGTACAAAAGCGGTCCCAAATATGAACATCAATTCAGTCTGGATGTAAGTTAGTGACTGAGCTGTATAAAAGCGGTCCCAAATATGATCATCAGTCTGGATGTAAGTTAGTGACTGAGGTGCTAAGTCCAGCCACTCGCAAAGGTAACCCAGTTGGGATGATGTCAAAGCGAGGTAACTTAGTTAACTATCACATTCCACTTTGCCAAAACCCGTATCAATCAATTGTTTAGGGTTGAACGCCGTGTCAACAATATTTCAGCCATTTTACGACGGTTCACTAAATGAATATGATTGGTTCTGATGGGATTTTGAGTTTCCTCGACGGCCCCCAGTAAGCCCACTCTGTATCAAAAACCAGAGAAATGATCTTTTACGTGCTAAGGGGGTTGTGATCCTTGACACGGAATGTTAACATTTAACATCCCATCCGACGGGCACAAAAGTTATTGAAAAATAATATGGAATCCACACTAGTTAAAACAATAATTATAATATATTAAATATTTAAATCGAGGCGGGCTACTGGCAAATAAGTTGATCTCAAGGGAATTTCAACAGTCTCGTTAAAATCAGCATTTCGCAATAACTCTAACACGACCAATCTACAACCTCAAACTCTTCACACAGTCTTAATGTAGACACTCTTGAATTCAAGAAATGATGATGAATCGCCTTTCTCATCACAAGTAAATCAGTTTTTCATCAGCAGTTGAATGCTGTAAAATTTGCAAAATGAAAAGGCTAAGATAACGAACAGTATTCAATCTCGTAATTCTTATAGAAAATACAAATAAGAGAGATGGGCAAACACGACCCTGGACACATCAGAGGTGCTATCAGGTGTCTGTTGACCGGTCACACCCAACGTGAGCCGTATAACTCGATCAGATAAACGGAGTAATCCGCAGTTAAAATCAGTATGCCAAGAACGGCCTACCAATTGGTTTGTTTGTTTGTTTTACGTTCCGTCGAGAATTTTTCACTCATATTGAGACGTCACCAGCTGTAGGTGAAGTACCACAAATTTAGACCTATGCTTAGCGCTCAGGGCCGTAGCAGTGAGGGTTCTTTAATGTGCCAACGCCTACCGTGACACGGGACCTCCGATTTTAAGGTCATATCCGAAAGACCCGTGATTCTCACTGCTAAATACCGAGCATTTGGCGAAGGAGCAATCACTACCTGTTTATCTTCTTAGGTTTGACGCGGCCATGGCACGAGCGGGGCTCGAACTCACAACCTCCCGCTTACGAAGCGAACGCTCTAACCACTGAGCTACCGCGACCTGTTATATGTGAGAAAGTTTGCCAGTTTACTTTCAGAAGGTCGGTGGTCTCTTCCCGGGTACATTGTATTTGAGTTCTCTCTTCCACCAATAAAAACTGGACGTCACCAAATAACTGAAAAATTGTTGACGGAAAACAACAAGCAAACAAACAATCAATCAATCTACTTGACTATACTGAACAGTGCCCGCTGATTTCATGCCGGCCGCATATGAAATAGATGCTGCAGCAGCATTTATTCCATATAAGGCCGGTATGGAATTGGCGGGCACTGTTCAGTTCTGATACAGTGTGGCAAAACATGTAATAGACTGACAGATGAGTTTTACTTCCTCAGCAAAAATCACTGACTTCCTCGATAGTCTATCCGCATCTGCATTCTACTGCCCAGACCTACACGATATGAAAAAACCATAGGAAGCTAAAGGAGCTACCCATCTTTGACTGGTAGGATCAACTTGGTTTTAAAGAGCACATGTGTAAGAGGTAACTACTTGGGAATGAGTTTCATAAGATAGTCATGAAACTTATCATAATCTGACCTTTTTATACCCAAAAACTTTTTGAATTCAATAACCGCATGTAAAGACCAAATCGCAATGACACATCCGACTTCCCATTATGTACCACTTTGCAGGAATAGCTACTGTTAGATTCCTTTATCACTCCTGCATCTAATATTTCCTTTACATGTTGTCTAACTTCTTCATATATCCCCGATAGGGTTGTTTTCTAACTTGATAACGGAATGCTTCATGAGATTGGCTTTACAAACATTCAGTGGACCTGTAGAAAACATAAGTATACTGTTTAGGAGTGTTTTACATAATTAAACTGTTCTGTATTAAACTTACTAGAATCAACTTCGACTCCTTGCTGAAAGGGATAACTCATTCTATCCTTGGGGTGAAGTGCAGTTACTGCACGATTATTTACAACCGTAACCTCCATGAGATCACAGAGGATGGTGCCATTCTCGTTTGGTTTGGCAGATATTCTGCATATCTGAACCTGTGCTGTGGGCTTGTTAGTAGGTGCAGACAACTTAAATACTCTAGGTCAAACTATGAACTTAACTTCACAATCAGAATTTTTCAGTCAGATCCACTTTTGTAGATACACCTTTGGTACGCTCCTTGATTACAACACTCATTTGATTCAATAATAAGTGTTATTTTTTTTACATACCGATTTCTCGCAGCAAGTTTGAGACTTGAAACTCTCTAAAGCTATTTTCCATGCATTCGGCATATGATAAATACCATCACTTAGTTGCAAAGTATACTGGTTCCTACAATTACAAAGCAGTTTTTTTTTAATTCGGTGTCTTGCACGATCAATACAGGAACAAATAACTTTAAATTCATGGAACCACCAAAATACATTCATGTAGATTCTCAAAGATTCCAAAGAACTTTCAAGTTTTAAAATCACAAATCTTTTCACAAATCAACGCATCAAAACGTACGGCTTTTTAACACTTTATACGATCATAATTCCTCACGATGAATTGAAGACCAAGCTTTTTGCATCGACAGCTGTTTCTTCAATAAAATTGGAACATGAATGTGCTCATTTCTTGTATTCAACTATCCAAACAATTACTTTAACAAACACCACTATAATTCTACGTACAAGTACTCTAGCGTTGAAAGTAAAAGATGCCGGAGTTCCTCATTGACAATAATACGTAGTCTTTAGTGATTAAGTCTCCCAACAATCTGTTGGAGTTCCCATGGGCACAAATTCAGGACCATCATTAACTGACACAGAGAGAGAGAGGGGGGGAGGGGAGAGAGTTAATTCGAAATAAAAGACACCACAGAATCTTCCATATCTGCTAAATATTTCATTAAATTGAAATATGAACGGTCGTCACCCTTTGAGGTCAGGTCCTGCAGAGGTGATCGGGTTGTATGAATCCGTCAACACATTGATAG
This sequence comes from Ostrea denselamellosa, assembly GCA_024699665.1. NCBI lineage: Eukaryota > Metazoa > Mollusca > Bivalvia > Ostreida > Ostreidae > Ostrea > Ostrea denselamellosa. The sequence goes on along the minus strand of JAMZEH010000029.1, from coordinate 540,527 downwards.
CTAACAAATTAAGAGATATCTCTCCTGATTTATCTACTACTGACTCTTGAAGACCAAGCAAAAATTGTGTTTCTGGCGTTGAGGTGTCCCTTAAGACTTCATGAATTCTATGTCCGTTTAACTCATCACCTCATTATGTAGCATATTGCATGTAAAACAATTCTCCTTCATCCAAATAATTTTTTTTTTTTATGAAAACACCCTTGTGATAGTTCATAATCCCTGACCTCATGTTAGCCAGGTCATGAACAACCACAGATTAACTCACTTGTTTTGGCAGAATATAAATTAGACGGAGTCGACAAATAAAAATAAATGAATTAGAAATTTTGCTTGGATTTATAGGTTGTATCTGGTACCTCTACATTGATACAACTGACCTGAATTACGTGTATTAAATGAGCGCAATTCTAATAGTAGTATGGCACTATAGTACACCCGACACTAGTTTACCGTATTTCATGTAGTGACAAGAACATTAAAACTGATGGATGCTCCACGAACCGCTTCTAACCAATGAACTATTTTACACGACAAACGACGCGCACAATGATCTATAACTGCTGAAATATTGCTAAATTGGATTTTTTTTTCATATTTAAGATTGGGTGACCTTTGTCTGAAGTAGGGCTGAACCGATATATCGATATGTACCGGTTTTTCTTAAATTTCAAATATCGGTACACAACCTGCGATACGCAAGCCGAATTGAACTCGTTCTTTTTTTAACGTATTTTTGATCGGATTCGACATCACTACAATTCGTGACCAGAAATGGCGTCTAAAAAGTCTAGATGTTGGAATTATTTCAGCCATTTAAACAATAGGAAAGCCAAGTGCAATCTGTGTTCGGCAGAGGTTGCAACCTCAGGGGGGACATCAAATATGTTGTTTCATTTAAACAGACACCACAGCATTTCATTGACCGTTACTACTCCCGGCGTGAGACGCGTGGCAACTCGGGCTTCTGGAGATGTCGGTATGTACTATGTAGATCTCCGTAAGTTTATCGTTATCGAAACATTAAAAAAGTATGATAGTTTAAAAAAAACTTTTCTTTTTTATAAAATTTATTATGACATTTTTTAACTCTAATTTTAGCCTTACAGCCTAATTGTGAAACGAAAACACCCAACCCTAGCACTACAAGTACAAGTACAAATCCGTGGACACTCTCTGCGTCAAACAAATTGCCACAAGCAAGGTCTAACGAAATAACAACGTCTATCTTAAACTACATAATTCATGATCTTCGTCCCTTTTCTACCATTGAGAGCCCTGTTTTCAGGTAAGAATATTTTATAATTTGCAAGAAAGTGTAAAGAAAAGGCACTAAAATTTTATATTTATTATTTCCAACTTTAGTATCAATTTGTCAATTTCTAATTTAGGAAAATGCTCTCAACACTTGAGCCCCGCTATCGTCCACCAAACCGCTCCAGAGTAAGTGAGGAATTGATTCCTGCCTTGTATGAAAATGAAAAGAGCAAACTTCATTCTGAACTACAGAGCTCTGAGGCTGTGTCCCTTACATGCGATGGCTGGACCTCCAGGGCAACAGAGTCCTTTCTTACAGTAACATGTCATTTCATAAATAAAAACTGGGAATTATGCTCAAAAATTCTACAAACTGATCATTTTGAAGGATCACATACTGGCCAGAAAGTGGGATTTGAACTCAAAACAATGATGATAAACTGGGGTATTTCTGACAAAGTTGAAGTGATTACAGTGGATAATGCAAGTAACATGACAGTTGCAGTTGAAGTATCAGGTGCTGATCTGAAACTTGGTTGTTTTGCACATACCTTGAACTTGGCATCTAACAAGGCTCTTGGTATTCCTTCTCTCGACAAAATTCTTGGTAAAGTACGTTCAGTTGTTACCTACTTCCACAAAAGCAATATTGCTACAGAAATTTTGAAAGAAAAACAATTGGCCCTTCAGTTGCCAAAACACAAGCTCATCATGGATTGCAAAACACGTTGGAATTCAACGTATCAACTCTTACAGAGGTTTTTGGAGCAAAGACCTGCAATTCTAGCCACTCTTCTGGATGACAGGGTGAAAAAAGCAGACAAGAGTAGGGTTGTTAGTGGACTTGGTGATTCAGAGATTCAGATATGTGAGGATTTTGTATCAAATATGGAAGTAATGTTGACAGCCACACTTGTCCTATGCGAAGAGAAGTCTCCTACAGCTGGTCTTCTGCTTCCACTCCTGAACAAGCTAACAGACCACTTTAAAGCAAAGGCAGATGATTCAGCATTTGTGAAGTCTTTAAAAAATTCTGTAGGTTCCAATTTGCTTACAAGGTACACAGATGCAAATTTGAGAAATTTTCTTCAGGAAGCAAGTGCATTGGATCCACGCACAAAGAATAAAGCTTGTATCAGTGAGAAAACATGGGACAGGATTGAGGACAAAATGACTGTTCTTGATGTTACAGAAGTTAGAATAAAATCTGAGATAAATCATGATGACATTCCTCATACTTCTGCTACAGTTCCTGATTTGCCTGTGATGTTGGATGAGAGCAAGAAGAATGCAGATGAGGACAAGGAAGATGCAGCTGGGGAGGTGAGACTTTGAGAGACATCCATGATCCTTCAGATTGATAAATATTTATTACATACTATGTGAGAATTATAATATATGAGTTGTTATTTTTTCAAATGTAAATGCAATTTTTTTTAATTTTGATATTTTCTTCTTCAGATTTACAAGCCTCCACCTGCAAAGAAAACAGCCCTAGAATCTCTCTTTGATGAAGAAATCACTATCACAGGAGAGGAACCCCCACTTTCTGCAAGGGATAACAGCAAAAGAGAACTGCAGCAATACCGGAAAAGAAACAAGCTACAATGAAAGAAAACCCATTGCTGTGGTGGAAAGCTAATGAAATGTTTTTCCCTCGCCTGTCCAAGCTTGCGATTAGATATTGTTGTGTGCAGGCTACTTCAGTAGCATCAGAAAGAGTCTTTAGTACAACAGGTGATATTGTGTCAGCAACTCGTGCATGCCTCAAAGCAGAAAATGTCAATGCTCTGGTTTTTCTAACAAAGAATATCAAGTTTTGAACTTTGGATAATATTGTAATTGATTCTGAGAAGTGAGAAGTGAGATTGGATTTATAGCTGCCATAATGATTTTGTTGATTATTTTTCTGTTATTTTACTTTGTCTCAGGAAGAAACAAAACAAAGTTGTTTTTTTTCATTTTGTTTATTGTTATCTGTTTTTGTATACAATTCTTCATTAAATAAAAATGAATTCCAATATATCGTGTATCGTAAAATTTAATATCGTATCGTATCGTATCGGTTTTTTGAGACCAATACACAGCCCTAGTCTGAAGGCCATTTTCCTATTACTTATTTGTATAATAAATGATATATACCTGTTGATTGATTAGGTGTTGTTTAACGTCAAGCTCGAGAATTTCTCACTCGTGTGGCGACGTCACCATTGCCGGTGAAGGGCTGCAAAATTTAGGTTTATGCTCGGCGCTTATGGCCTTTGAGCAGGGAGGGTTCTTTATCGTGCCACATCTGTTGTGACACGCGGGCTCGGTCTTTGCGATCTCATCCCAAGGACCGCCCCATTTAGTCGCCTCTTACGATAAGCTAAGGGTACTGGGGATCTATTCTAACAATCCGGAGCCCCGCAGGGCTAAATACTTGTTGAAAAACAACTCTTGAAATAAGCAACTTTTTTATTTACATATCCTTATATAAGGGATATTTTCTGAGTTACCTTGCTCTTTCCAACACGACTCTGTTCCAATTGCCCTTGTCCCAAGGAATATTATTTATCAATTCTGATCAAAATCTGATGAAAGGGTTACGAGATATGAACTCAGACAGACACGACAACTTTATTTTGAGGAGCATAAAAATTTGTCTTACATACATGTAATTATAATAAGCCCCCACTTCTAGTCCAAACATTTGGCGGACATATAGTGCAGACGGACGTATAGCGATTCAAAACAGCACTTATCCGCACGAAATTTTCCTCGTGTGTTTGTATTTTGCTCTTAATTTGCGTGGTTAGAAATCTTAATGCGTCTGACAGATTTTTTTTAAATTAAAAAAAATATATATTAATAAGATGTCTGTACAGTTATGTAATTGAAAACTATCTCGTCACTAACTTTCAATTTTGACAAAGGACTTGTACTAGGAGTTCAGAGTTGTGGTAAATTTTAATGTAGGTTAAACTCTTTTTAGTTTAGCCCTGTTTATATTTACATGTCACGGGACTTAACTTCATTTGAGGACTTCGGTTAAAAAAAAGCCATTTCAACACAAATTTTCTGTTCTTTCTATTCGCGCTTACTCCCTATATTCATCATTAACTTATGTTCAAGTTTTGAATGTTTTTGGCATACTTTTATAAATCCTGGTGTTCTCACCTCCGCACGTGATATGCTGGCACACGAGTGGGAGTTCATATAGATACAAAGTATATCCTGTATGAATGTATTTTTAATCCGCTTATTCATAAAAGATCTTTATTTGAATAACGAAAGACTCTCAATTTCAATCGATGAAAAAACATTACACTACAAAATTATATAGAAAGTTACATTTCAACAGTTAGAAATTGACGTTTTCGTAGTTATTTTCATTGTGAAATAAACAAATTGGCATTTCTGCGGTATGAAAATGACAACAGGAATAGGGAATATTCGACCCCGATATAAAGGATCACATGTATTTTTATATATAATTAATTTCATATTAAATAGCCAAAATAAAATTGAATTAAGGTAGAGACGGATAGCAACCACGTGATCAGTAAAAATTGTGTGTTTGTAAGTGAATTTATTTTTCGAAATTCCTTACACCGTAATAGAATAATTGAAAAACAAAGGGAAGGACCGAAAGCGTTTTGTTGGGACTGACTCAACGGTAGCTAGAGAAAATAGCAATAGTTTATATTAGTATTTACGTGAATGAAAAATAATGGTTGATCAAATGTTTTATCCGTGTGGTAATATTTACCAAACGAATTGTAAACCACCATTATGTTATGCATAGCTGCGCAACGTAAACTAAGATGTCATAACTGCGTCGTAATATCCGAGTGGTGAGAGTTTAATTAAATACTGTTTATGTCATCTCTGAGAGTCTAAACAAAGTTTCTTCTGAGAAGAGGAATTCGATGCATGCATTCAACTTGGACAACGATATCATAATTGGTGAGTGAAAACGTCATAAATCGAATTTGTATTCAACTCACATTTCCTCTGTCATTTCACATCGCGATTTACAACATCTGTAAGTTTAAACACACGACCTATAGTAGATGTATCATTTTGTAAGCATTTGTACATCTCAAGTATATAAAATAACTCGTACATGTGCATATAATTGTAAATGGGTGTCGCACTCGCGTCTAGGCCTACAACACATTAGTAAACAAGGTACCCTATTTTCTGCGCAATATTGTTAGAACGTCAATACAGGGACAACCAAAATGGTGAAAGAAAAGTCGATCAAAATTATAAAAAACAGATTTTGAAAATATATTTTCACTCGTGCTTTTTACTCGAAGAAAATATATTTTGAAAAAAAGTCCTGTCTTACTCGTGAAATAATAAAAATTCTATATCCAACAGAAACTACTGAATACCCTCTGTTTATTACTTTTAAATAATATCACAATATGTGTACTTGGAAATAAAGACTGAAACTGCAGAGTAATAATGATAATAAATATATCGAAATACAAATATTCCGAAGTTGCCTGGATTCTCTTTCTTATGTCATCGTGACCATGGTTGGGGCATATTATTTGTTACAAGATCTTTTTTGGTACCAAAGGATTTAAATTTGTTACCTTGAAGTTTGACTTACTTTTAATCAGGAAGAAGGAAAACCCAACACAATTGGCTAGATTAGATTTCTTTTTCATTTCCAGCTCTTTATTTAGTACGGTTCAATTTTGTATTGTATATCCAAGCTATAGGTGAGATCACTCTGTGGTAATAGTTACTACAAAATGCAAAATTTTTAAAAAGGTAAAGGACAGTGATATGAAATTGCTAACTAATTAGATACTTTTACGTAACAGAGTCTGTATTCATGGATACGTATTGTTTAGTTTTGCATTATTGTCATAGCAACTGTTTTCTGATTAACTGCAGTATTTTACCTGCATGGTATTTGACGAGTAAAGTGTTCAAACTATAATATTTATTTAGATAATAGCAATTTTTTGTAATTTATTTAATAGAAGCAATTACATCTAATCATGATAATCAAAACAGAAAGCATGAATTAAGGAGCTCTTTTAGTTTTTGACAAAACTGCATTCTGACATACTGAAGTTTGACCCACTGCTATCCTACATTTACAAAAGATTTTTGAAAAATTCTTCTGATATTTAAATAATAATACTTTAACATTATTTTCCACCAATTGTATTAATTTCTGTGACGGGACCGAGTTTGACCTTTCGTGGGCCTACTTCTTTAATAATTCATTGCTTTACGATCAAGAATATGTTAAATAGATCATTTAGGATAGTATAATTTACAAAATAAACAACAGTATGTGACTCCGGTTTACAATATTGATTTGTTTGTTTGTTTTTATTTATAGTCGCCTGAGCAATTTTTCAGCTATCCGGCGACTGTACAATATTGAAAAGATTGACTCTCTTCCGGGCAGTGAAATCAGTTTTTAAATTAATGATCAGTTATTTTCAGAGGTATGCTTATAGAAATTCGAGGGCAGTCTTTATCGTATTTATAAAAATAATAGCCAAGAAGAAGAAAACACCAAATAAGGATCTTAAAGACAGGGAAGATACATATAACATAGGAGAATCTAACTGGGATCATTAAATTACGCATATGAAAAGGGGGGGGGGAGACTATCTAGTACTTAAGAACAGGGTGTTTACCTAAACAAAACATCCCCCCCCCCCCAAAGAAATTAAAAAGTGGAGACCAATAACTTTATTAAATACTGTCTATAAAATAGGATCAGGATATATAGCAAATCAGATTCTATCAAAATTGATAAATGGAGATCAAACACAATTTATACCAGACAGAAATATTACAGAAAACATTAGAATGATTTATGATATAATGAACTTTACCCAAGTAAAAAAAAAACAATCAAGTAATTCTTCCCCGTGGGGATCCGGGTTGTTAGAATAGATCCTCGGTAACCCTTAAGCGCCGAGCATAGGCTTAAATTTGTAGCTCTTCACCAGCAATGGTTACGCCTGCATATGAGTGAAAGATTCTCGAGCGGGACGTTAAACAATATTTAATCAATAAATCTAAGTAATTCTCCTCAAAGACTTTGAAAAAGCTTTTGATACTGTATCACGAGATTATTTAATTCGTGTTATGAAAACATTAACTCTGGTGCATCTATCGTTAACTAGGTAAACTATTTCATAAAGATATCACAACAGCAATAAACCAGCGTGGAAATCTATCAAGATAGTTTACAAATAGTTGCGGTTGTAGGCAAGGAGATTCTATCTCTCCCTAGTTGTTTCTGTTTTATGCAGAAATACTAGCAATGAAATTAAGGGTAATAATAAAATTAATGGTAAAAGAACTGGAAATACAGTGCATCTCATTTCACAATTTGCTGATGATACTTCTCTTTTCTTGGATGGCTTTATAAACTCACTAGAAACCACTATAAATGAACTAAAAGACTTTAAAGAAATGTCGGGACTGCCGGTTCATTACTTTAAAAGTCAAGTAATATGGATTGGAAGTAAAAAAAAAAGTCAGTTGGAAAATACGTGGATTATACAAATTCAGCATGGAGATTTAGGAATTGAGTTTAATACTAACTTCACCCAAACGGTCAATACAAATTACAGCGAAACATTGCATCTATAAAGAATTTACTGAAACGATGGAAAATTGGGAGTGTTAAAAATCCCTAATATGTCCAAAATTGTACATTTGTTTATTTCCTTAAGCTTTCCGAATCCATTAAACGATACTATTGATCGGATAAACTACCTGTTGTTGTTTTTTAAATTCTTGTGGAAAAGTCCTGTTCATAAAGTTAAAAAAATATAGTTACACATGAGTATGAAAGGTGGTTTAAATATGGTAAACTTGCATAATTTTATTGCAAGTATGAAATTATCTTTGGTCAAGACATTACTGCAGAGCTCAGCAAAATGGTAATTTGTCTCTGGCGAAGATATCAATATTATTCATGTCATTAGAATCGCGTGGGAATAGATCCTCAGTACCCCTTGATTGTCGTAAGAGGCGACTAAATGGGGCGGTCCTTCGGTTGAGACATCAAAAACCGAGGTCCCGTGTCACAGCATGTGTGGCACGTAAAAGATCTCTCCCTGCTCAAAGGCCATAAGGGCCGAGCATATGCCAAACTACTGACAAAAAAGTTGATGTTGCAGGTTTATAACGAATCTCGTTTGAAAGCATGATTATGATCGCCATAATGACCTTGTTTGCGATTAGAAAGTGTCTCTAGGACATATGTAGAATGATTTATTTCATACCCTTTGTTAGACTGTCATTTTTCATACTAACTTTGACTACGGGTAATCCCGTATACCTAACTTCGACTAAGGGCTCACGGCGGGTATGACCGGTCAGCAGAGGATGCTTACTCCTCCATGGCACCATATCGTACTTTCGCTTTGTCGGAGGTCCGTGTTGCCCTACACTCGAACTTGTATATGTCTTTGGGATTTATGATTACGATAACACATTGTTAACCTCACCATTCGACATACTAAATAACTCTAGAATTCAGGAAGTTTTCAAAATAACCTTCTTACATCTCAGAAGCCGATTCAAACAAGAAAAATGTTTTGCAAAAATCCAAAATCAACTTCCCATCATCACTAAATCCGCTATATGCCCGTACATAAGAAAAGGTTCGAAATTTTCATTAAAAAAAACAGTAGTAAAACAGTAAAAACATCAATGACATGTGTTAGTTCCAACTTTACTTATGTAATTACCAGCGCCAGATGCAATGACAATTTCATCGGCCAAACACGAGACACCAAAAACTTGGATACCAGTGTACCCATGTAAGCGCACATCTTTGAAATTTCCAACAAAACAGTAATTACCCTTATTTTTTAATTTGAATTACCGCTTTCTCAATTTATAAATTATGCAAAGACACAACAAATAAATTGAACGTGGGACCAAAGACAAAATACCCATGGGCCACATCGCTCACCTGAGTCACCTCAAGATTTTCACTATATCTTCGCATGAAAAACTTTGAGGGACCACAATAGGGTATCAAAGTTTTACCTCTGGGAGCCATGATTTTGACAAACGTGAATCGGCGCTATGTCAAAAAGCTGTCATGTAACTTTTCTGGCTTAATGGTTCTTGAGAAGATTTTTGTTTGTTTGTTTTACGTCCCGTCCCGTCCCGTCGAGAATTTGTCACTCATATTGAGACGTCACCAGCTGTAAGTGAAGTACCACAAATTCAGACCTATGCTTAGCGTTCAGGGAATGCCGGTCGCGGTAGTTCGGTGGTTAGAGCGTTCGCTTCGTAAACGGGAGGTCGTGAGTTCGAGTCCCGCTCGTGCCATAGCCGCGTCAAACCTAAGACGAAAGATAGGTGGTGATTGCTCCTTCGCCAAACGCTCGGCATTTAGAAGTGAGAATCACGAGTCTTTCTGATATGACCTAAAAAACGGAGGTCGCGGTAGGCGTTTTAAATATTTTTCCCTACATGCATGCATGGTGTAAAGAAGCAATATTCATTTTTACTCCGGGGGGGATAAAGAAACTAGATATTATACTAATCTATCTATTTAGCTATCTAGATATATAAATGGTGCCTACGTGGCCGAGTGGTTAGAGCATCGCGCTCAAAATCACAAGGGCTCTCACATCTAGTCGGCGCGGGTTCGAATCTCGCTCTTACTTTCAGAAGGTCGGTGGTCTCTTCCCGGGTACATTGAATCTTGGTTCTCTCTGGACGCCACCAGATAACTGCAAAATTGTTGAGTGTGGCGGAAAACAACAATCAATCATATATATATATATATATATATATATATGCTTTAATTATATTTAAGAACTTTTAGTAAGACCTTTAACTTTGAAATGACATTCACTACAAACAAAAACCGCGACACCCGTTTGTTTTTTGTTTTTTGTTTGTTTGTTTTTTTTGCGTCTCAGAAAAAGTGTATTCATGCTATAGTTACTGCGTGAAATATCGTAGCGCGCTTCCAACTTAGAGGTCCATCCTTAACAACCATCGTTTGATAGTTTTCCGTGGAACGCGTGTTTTAGGAAAATAAGGCGGTTATCCGAGTACATGCATGTTAAACTCGTGTAGGTTAAGCCAATACTAATACACCATCACTCGTTAAAATAAGACCCAGGCTAAACACTGAACAACGCATCAGCATGATAAAATTGTTAAAGGATAAATCCGCGTAGGGAGAGTCATACTAAGCATTCTCCGGTTACCGACACATTGCTTCACTATTCCCAATTACTTTACATGTGCTCAAATTCAGTTTATGTATGTAACATTATCGTTACGTGTATCTATGCATAAAAAACAGCAGGATGTGTTGTTATTCTAAACAGTAATACTTACATCCTGACGCTTATTTAAAATGTGATTAGACAGCTGGGAAAGGTGTGCAGATAGACAATATCTGTGGTGTCATCACAGCAGATACCGCTATAGTTGCATACTGAATCAATCATTTAAAGGTGGTATTATATACCAAATGCCTTGAGTAGCTGTATCAAAATTCATTTGCAACAATTATAGTATAACCACTACTCTCATCACTACTTTCATTGTGAAATGCAACCAAGTGGATTTACCAAAAATATTTAAATATAACTAAAATAAAAATAATTGTCACATTTAAAATGAGAGTAGAGACTATGTATTTCTCTCTACTAAACCTACTGGCCATGGACAAAAGTTACAGAACAAATATGATGGACCATTTGTAGTACACCGTTTCTCTAGTCAGCACATTGTCATTATCAAGGACCCTAATACCAATATGTGTCGTAAGGATGCAGTTCACTTTGACCGACTCAAAATAGCATTTGTTCGTGAACCAGCACCCCCCTCCCGTATTTTATGGACGCTGTTCTAACTAATTACTAAATATGATTTGTTCTGACTCGTGGGATAAGCCCAGATAACTAAGAACCGATGATTAATTCTTAGCTAATAAAAACGCAAAAGGGTAGGGGATTTGTTGATTCAGTTGCTGGCACAATTGATTAAGTATTGAAAACATTCTCCTTATCATTAGTGACATAGGGAAGGAAAAGCTTGTTCAACAACGCCTAATCTCTGTTTAACCCAACATGTTTTCAGCTTGACTGCCACCTACAAAGTGAGGAGCTACAGTAACTGCACACTTTATATACTAACTAGACTGATTTTGATTGGATGATAACCTCTCTTAGTTTTCATTGAATAAGAGTTTTAACATACTAATCTGAATTGTCTCTGACCATCACATTACACACGCCTCAATTTTCATGTGTTCCACTTGGGAAGGCAAAAATAAAGATCCCCACTTTTAAATATGATTTAGTTCTTTCAAACAATCTCTAATGTACTACAGAGAAATGACAACAGGTGAAAAATGCAATTTCAAACAAACCTTCCCAAACATTCAATACAGTTAAGTCTATGTTGACTAATTTAAAAAAAATATATACAATCAAGTCATTCATGATTCTCTCAATCATATTAATTGGATGCTAAGAAAGTTCAAAGTTCACCAACTCTTCAATCATCACAATTCCTTCCATGTTTCTGTCCCCTTCCTTAAATCATCTTGCAGCATAGCACCTTTCTCTGTTATCGTTGATTTGACACCAATATGAATTTTTGTGGTTATCTGCGGAGTTTCGACTTCTGGAACTCGCTCGATCTGCTGTTTTCCTAAGGTTAAATACTTCATCAACCATGTGGGATGGTCTTGGGAGCTTCAGTCTAGGCGGGAAATCTTCGTCGAGTTGGAACTTCTTGTCCCCTTGGACAAGTGTCTGTTCTCTCTGCTCTCCAATGGTTCTGCCGACTTCTATTTCAGAGGCCTTCTCATCACTCGACTTCTCGAACTCCTTTCGACTCTCAGCACCTTTGGTATCTTCTTCTGGTTCAGGCTCTTCTGATCTTAGTTCGATTCCAACACATTGCCAATGAGACGTTGAACTTCTGAGGGACTAGTTGAACTAACAGCATATTTTGCCGACTTTCGGTTTTCCTGAGAGTGTTTCTTTTTATGCCTCACCACATTAGCATTCTTTTTATGCTGTGGCTACATTTTTCACAATGAAATCATTTCTCAATTTGACTCAATCCACATTCACTTATGTGACTCTAATTAGCTCGTCCAAATCCAAGGTATTAAAGGGATACATAGAACACGTGGTTTGTTTTCTAGGAGTGGTTTTTGTAAAGGTCATGGTTAGCCTAAATAAATAAAAATACTATTATTATACCGAGTACCTAATCGAATAACTCATTTTTTAATGTTTTATGAACCATCTACGACGTAGTCCTTCCACCTTTGTGGAGGACGCCTAAGTTGGCCACGAATGTTTGGTTTTTGGTTGCATATTGTTCAACGTCCCTCTCGAGAATCTTTCACTCATATGGAGACGTCACGAATGTTTGGTAATGAAATATTGCTGGGATGGTCTAATTCATATTTCAATTAATTTTCAGGTTTGCATAGAATTTCGTCAGCAATGAGTGGTGTATCTTTAAGTGAAGCTTCTGCTTTTGTCTCCGTGTTTTCGTTTTGCAGCACTTTCTCTTCTTTATTCTCATTCTGCCAACATGAATGATCGGAGATCGACATCGAGGACTGCAAGCAACTCCATCGTTCACGTCTGTGAATTTTCTTAAGATTTTGAACGACCCTTTCCAAAAACTTGTACATTTTTTAGTTGTCCTGGTTTATTTCTTAGGAAGTACGCATACTTACTTAATCACCAGGTTTGAATGCTTGCCAGTAAAAGATTATCGTGCAAAGTTTTGTTGTAGCATTGCTTCATTAGCATTTTGTGTAGTTATTCTGTAAGCAGTCTCCATTCGTTTTTAATTCCCAGGCCCAATGGTTTTCTGGAATTTTCTTTATGGTAGTTGACATCTCAAACATGAGTTAATTGGTGTTCCCACTTCTCATTCGACCTACAGCTGGTGACGTTTCAATATGAGTGAAAAATTCTCGACGGGACGTAAAACAAACAAACAATCAATCAATCTCTTCCGAGCACTAAGTAGTTAGGACTGCACCTTGTCCTTTCGTGTTCTATTGACCTATATGCTATCAGGACAATCCAAGGTACTTATTCCAGTCTGTGTGGTGTTTATTTACATGTAAGCTGAGCATGGTAGCAAATTTTCTTAAACCTCTTTACCATACAACCAGATTAGGGTGGTAGGGGCTTTTATGTGTTTTTTAATGTGCAAGAGTTTAAATATATCTGTGAAGAATTTGCTCTCAAAATGAGCTCCCTGGTCAAATGAGGTGCAGTGGGTACTTTGAATCTGGTCACTACATCTTTAACGAGTACCTTCACAACAGTCCTTGCCTCGATATTTGGTATTGCAATGGCTTCGGTCCACATAGTTTGATATTACTAAGATATATCTATAACCCTTTTCTGTTGTAGGTAATTCATCAAGGATGTCAATTGCTATTTGTTCCATTGGCAAAACGGTTCCAATTATTGGTATTGATGCTCGTTTAGTTTCGTATGAACACTTTTGCTCTGAGCAAACAACACAGCCTACGATGCATTATCGTTCTGAAGTTCGGACCAGTAGTAAGACTGTCTGATATTGGTCAGGGATTTTCTGATACCCAAATGTCCTGCGGTCTTCTGATCATGACTACACTGGCTCATTGGAATCACTGCTTGGATAATGTCTTTATTTTTAGTCTTCTAAAAGCATATCTTTCTCTGCCCAAGGAGATTTGAACATGACTCTTCCTGAGTTGAAGTCTTTGATCGAGACTGCTCTTTGCTTTCCAAGCACCCGAGGATGTCACTTACATGTATATCGTTGTCGTTTTGCCACAGTTCACATAATGAGTTGTTATCGTATCGTACGGCATTTTCTTCGAAAGACCCTTTCTCAGGAGAACTAAACTTTAATGAGCTGATGCTATTCCCACTCCGGATTAAATTTACACTTTTTGCATGGACATTGCCTTAGGGCATTTAAATTCCTATGTTTCGTTCCCGCACGGTGCTCTATGGTCTGTTTTAATCATAAACTGTTTCCCATAAAGATAGCGGCGAAAATATTTCACAAAGGTCACAAAAGCAGGTAACTCTTTTTTCGTCACGAAGTTGTTTCTGACTTTGTGAGAGATCCGCTTGCACACGCTATGACTTGGTCATTGTCATCTTGTATCTGGGACAGCACCGCCCCTATTGCGCTGTCGCTCGCATATATGCCCAAGATGAATGACTTTGCGAAATCTGGGGAAACAGAACTGGTGTATTTGTAAACTTATTTTTTAGTGCATCAAATTATTCTTGGCATTCTTGTTGTGTCTTAAAAACCTTTGCTCTTTCAGCGAGTTTATGTAAGGGTTTAGCGATCGATGCTAAGTCTTTTATAAATCTTGTGTAATAAATGCATAGTCCCAGGAAGGGTCTTACTTTAGTTACATTGCATGGTTCAGACCAATCTCTTACTTGTTCAATCTTCTTTGGGTCTATTTCATAGCCTTTTTGTGAGATAATATGATCCAAGTATCCAACTGCGTCCGAAAATAGAAAACAATTAGAAGACTTATAATGTAATTTTAAGTTGAAAAACTTCACTTATTTCGAAAGTACGTGAGTCAAGTAGTTCCAATCGAGAAACTGATCCCTTTCCTCAGCTGTACTTTGCAACCGGCGGTCCATACTTTAAAATGTTTCAAATGATCACAGCCGCGTAGTATCATCCTTCTTTTTCTAAAACATCTCACTAACAAGTCTGAAAAACGGAAGAAATGGCAATAAAAGCCAGGGAATTATGTTACTAGAACAGAAAAGGTTATTTAACTAAACATGCAATAGCATTAAAATAAATAATTACATTAGCAAACATATAAATATTTGAATAGTTCATTGCAAGGGCAGATTACCCCATGCAAGCACAAACAAAAGTACTAAGCACATGCTTATGTAGGGTGATTTTATTAAGAAGTTTGTTTTCTACCTATATGACTTTCATTAACAAACATGGCAAAACTACCACGACTTGTAGAACTTTACTTCAGGTAGTATCAGCCTTCATCAATCTATGAATAAAAAGTCCTAACTTAAAAACTGTGACAGACAGTAGATAAACAAACCAAGAGCAGTGTGTAAAGTAATTCCCTAAAATTGACTATTGGAAGTTTAACGCTGTAATTTTTTTAAACACCAAAGAAAATTGTTTGGAATCAAAAAACTTGCAATATGCACACCTTCAAATTGTTTACAAAGGTCTTAGCTTCAGAACCGTGAGAGGAGTGCAATGGACACACCATGTACTCACTTTGTAATATTTCTTCAAAACCGACCAAGTGTAACATCCTGGACCCGGTTGTTTCAACGAGTCATTAAATATAATGTGACATCAACCACTACGAGTTATTAAATCCTTCATAAGGCATTAGATAATAATGGGTTCATTAAATACCGTTGTATGAAACCTTTATAAAACTCGCATTAGTTCATGTGACTTTAAATATCTAAACTTTTTAAACACCATCTTCCTCGCCTCTACTCTGTAATTGGCCCATTTTAAACCTCCTCCAAAGAGATTAATAGCCACAGCATTACCAGCACTTCTAGGTACTGACAGTACTTTTCTTAGCACTTATTAGAAAATATCAAAACCTAGACGGAAGTAAATATCCGCATTTCTCAACACTAACAGAAATTATAACTATCAACATTAAAAACATCAGTAATTATCAGTACCAACAGAACAGTAATTATCAGTGAAAATGACTTTTCCAGTGTAGATATACGCTGTTCCCTATGTACACACATCTATTGCGAGGAGGATGCTCCGCTTAGCGAAGTGTTTGTTAATTTGTAGATTTTCAACAGCAGAAGAAGCCAGATTGCCGATACATAGTGCTTACACGAAGCAAGATTTCATTTTTCTTTAAATCGCTAACTCCATGTACATTGTAATTGCTGCACTATGAATGTCGATAGATTGCCTTTATTCGGCCTTCATCAGGGAAGTGTGTAGACAGAGTCCCTTGAGTTTCCCCACAGAAAAGTAATTGAATACGTATTTGACAAACAGTTCTCCAGAGCGTTGTTGGCTTGGAGTATTAAAGTGAATTATTACCCGTAAAGGTTACCGATTTTACCATACTGAGAAATAATGTGTCCATATTTAAGATGCAACAGTTTTACTGGCACCAATGGAATGAATGTGAAGCCCAAAATATCCTACTAGTGTGTCAATAAACCGTACATAAATTGAATGACGAAGATTTTTTTTTTTTTAAAAAACGTGACACCTACAATCATGGTTTTGCCAATATAATTTAAATTTTACTCTGGTGTATTAAGAAATAAATACCGAGTAAATAGAAAATTCGAGAAAACAGACAGACACCTGATGTCACCTCCGGTGTGTCCAGAGGTTCGTGTTTGACTTACTCTCTTAATTTTGTACTCTTTATAAACAGGTGAAGAGTGTAGTGTTTTCAAGGTGAACAGCCCATATAATCGTTGTATCTATGCCAAGCATTGAGTTCCAAACGTTTATGGAATGGTTGTTAAAATTCGTTCCTGAAAGAAGGTAAGTATGGACAAAAATGTTACAGTAAACCATTATCTTGTAACCAGATCATCACCATCTCCACATAAGTATTATACGTGTGTATATGACATACTCCAGAATCACAGGAATGCCACATTTCTATCGATTTTGATTGATTGATTGTATGTTGTTTTACGTCCCGCTATTGAGTTTAAGGTTACCTGGACATAGGAAGATACTGCCCGCTCAATATCTTGAGAACCCTTTGCTTGACAGACATCAAACTTGGTACACTGTTACAAGATAGTAGATGACCCTTATTTATATTGGGTGCACATGGTCAAGGGTCAAACTGGACATTGTCTCCTATATTTTATATGCTCGATTGACGCTAAAGTTGGTACACTAATACATCGTACGAAGTAGATGACCCCTATCGGTTTTTAGGTCACATGTTCAAAGGCCAAGGTTCAATTCATAGGAAGATATTTGGAATTGTTTTGACAGTACTATCAATTGAATGATGCATGTGTATATCTCTTCAATTGTGGACCACGGGAACATAGATGTTTTACTAAATTTCTTATTTTTAAATATACGTATAATTATTTTCATTCAAATGGTAATTTTTATAAATATCAGGCCGATTTTTTCATACTTATGATATCTTGGCCAAAGCTAAACATTGTTGTATGATTGTCATTTATTTGTCAAAAGACTGGGTATGGCATAGGGGATTTTTTTAAAGTTACCATCATATGGTGTTGGTAATAATTTACTTCAGTGGCTCAAATTGAGTTTCATCAGAACCCAAGGAGTTTTACATAGAGATACAATGTCTAGCTGTAAATCTTTTAATGTAGGAGTTCTGCGAGTATCTGTAATGGGTCCATTATCAATTTTGATATACCGTATAACGGGTATTTTCTGCGGGTAGAAAGTTTTGCGATCCGATCCCTAAAACGTTTCAAATTTTATTCTGCGTTTCCCAATTCTGCGCTTGCATAATACTTATGCATACTTATATCTATCGATATAATTTTTTGTGATTTAATATTTGCAGATTTTTCCTATCCACAAAAAAGGACAACTGCAAAAAATACCTGTTATATGGTATGTCAATGATGTAGCTGAAAATATGTCGAGCTTATGTAGGCTGTATGTTTATCTCTACAGCATTTTCCTTCCAATACACATAATATTACAGAAGTAAAAAATGATTTTCACAAAATCGACTTGTGATCTAAACAATGGTTGATGAAATTCAAAAACTAAGGCTATGTTTTTAGCAGAAAAAAGTGCTTATTTATCATGTTTAGGGATATAGACTTTGAGTCAACACACAAAACAAACACTTACGTGCCATACTCGCAGATGAGCATAGTTGATCAGTTTTCATTGATTCGTTACTAGCCAACGCCCACAAGAAACTGGCATTGCTCAAAACACTAAAGTTTAAGTTAGTTCTAAAACTTTATCGACACACTACTTTCGTAAGACCCCATCTGGAATATGCATCTAAAGTATGGGTTGGTGTGTAAAGCAAGATTCTCAAAAACTACAATTAGCTGCTGCAAGTATAGTAACCGGTCTTACCGCGTTAGCATCAAGAGACTCTTTCTCTCTCTGTTGAAACACTGGGTCGGTACCGCTGATTGATAGACAAAGGGCCAAATCAAGTTTAGTTATGTATAATTTACCACAGTATGGTTCCTGGCTATCTCAAAAGCATATTACCAAATATACGTTCATGTGAGTCAAATCATGTTACCACATAGTCACACCCCGTGGGGATCCGGGTTGTTAGAATAGATCCTCAGTACCCCTTGCTTGTCGTAAGAGGCGACTAAATGGGGCGGTCCTTCGGATGAGACCGCAAAAACCGAGGCCCCGTGTCACAGCAGGTGTGGCACGTAAAAGATCCCTCCCTGCTCAAAGGCCATAAGCGCCGAGCATAGGCCTAAATTCGCAGCCCTTCACCGGCAATGGTGACGTCTCCATATGAGTGAAAGATTCTTGAGCGGGACGTTAAACAAAATTTAATCAATCAATCAGTAGTCACAAAATTATAGCATTCCCAAGTGTGGATGTAATACGTACAAATCGTCTTTTGCCCCAGTAGCGATAGATAGGTGGAATTCTAATAAATAAACCTATGGAAATAAACAATCTGTCACTTTATATTCGTTTAAAAGGTGCTAATAAAAATATCAAAAACCACGCCTCCTCCATATTTGTCTCATGGAGAACACTACTGAGATTTAATACACACTATACTAAGACATAAATGTCATTTAAACAAAGATTTGTAAAGATGTAATATCATTGACAGTCCTTTGTGCCCCTGTAATAAAACAGAGGATGCCTACCACTTCTTTTTCTCATGTGTAAAATATTCCACTCCTAAAAATGATTTATTAAATGCTATTTTCAGAATGGAACATTTAAACACAGTAGATACTCGTGTACTAGATGTACTTTGGGGAGACAAGGACATAAGAATTAGTGAAAATTATATTCATTGGTCGTTTTTAACTTTTACACACTGTTGTATTTCAATATTTTAAGTATTGTATTTACACCACAATTATCAATATTTATGTATCAACTTCTTTATGTAAGAAATGACCAATGATACCATTATTTGTATACGTAAATACTATATGTATTGAACATTTCTGTATCTTGTAGTTTCTAAATTTGAAGAACTTGAGCCCAATCCCCTTGAATTTAATATCTTGACTATACAATATGTTTATTTTAAAAGTGAAGAAAATGTGCCTTTCCATTATATGAACTTACAGCATTAAAGCCCTGCACCCAACAATAGCGATGTAGAGTGGACGCTTTGATTTCCTACAACTGAGGTAAAAACTTTAATTCTTCGATTTTGACTTACTTGGGTGAAAAAGTCGTTGATGTTTCGAATAATGTTGGTGATAGTTTTGATAATTCGGGTAAATACTTCAGTAAATTTAATATCAAAACTGATTTACTGTATCATAAATATTGATACTTTGATTTTCACTAATGTAAGGACTTTAATTTACTGATATAATATATATTTAAAACACTTTTATTTACGGAGTAAAACCTTTGATACAATAGTTAATGACCTGCATACAGCCTACATGTATTTTCAGTTACTCCTTACACTGGATCCGATCCGGGTTAGAATAGGTCCTCAATATATCTTGCTTGTCGTAAGAGGCGATTAAATGGGGTGGTCTGAAAATACCGAGGTCCGTGTTACAGCAGGTGTGGCTCGATGAAAAAAGACCGGAAGCACTGAGCATATGCCTTAATTTTGCTGCCTTTCACCAGCAATGGTGACATCTCCGTTTGAAAAAAAAATCTCGAAGCCGTACGTTAAGCAATATACATCCAACCTAGGGGCGTGCTTGTCGTGATCTAAGCAGTTAAATAACAAACGGCCTAAAACCTACGTTATCCAATTCTCTATTTTGCAGAATTTTAACAGGTTTTATTATATATAACTTGATTTGAGATATAAGTAAATACATCATTTGTTCTATTGACTTTGAAAATTGAATTCTCCTGATTGGTAATCGATGTTTATATAATTCGAAAACTGTCACATGTAACACGTAAATTCATTATTCGTTCAATGTCAATTCAACATATGTAAGCTGCAGTGTCTTACTATGACGACAGTGGGCGCGTGGTGTATCAGAAATGTACATAACCTTGCGGAACTCCTCCAGGCTTAGTTATACATGTAGCTGCATATCAGTGACATCAAGCAAAGGCGATTTTAACAATATAGGCACGCTTTTCAAGGGGGAGGTAGTCTGAACAGAAGTAAATAATAATAATAATAAAATCGGTAACGCTTTTTGCTAAACAAAATCCTATATTGGGGGCATACACCCCTCCCCTGAAATTTTTAAAGTTTAATGCAATTATGTGTCGCATATTAAAATACTATATAATTAACCTTTTTTTTTGGAGTACATGTATAGGAATAATGCAGCTCATCTCATTAAATTCTCGCACAGAAAAAAGAATTAAATTTTTTTTTTACTTTTTTCAAATAGGTGTAGGTAATCCTTGAGCCACTATTCGTGTGCCAGTTTCGTATGGTAAACCTTCGCCAATAGAATATCCGCCGGAAGATCTGCTACATAGTAAATATTCCCCCATGGGAGAAGCATTTTTACTAGTCAAAAGTATTTATTCTGCATAGTAGATATTTCAACCTAGCCGTAAATGATTCGAATTTTACACACTAGTAGCAATAGGGGGTATTTGCTATCATAGCAGATTGATTGTTTATGTTTGACGCCGAGTTGGCAATATTTCGGCCATTTTACGGCGGTTTAGTAGCTGAAATATGTTTACCTTGTTTTGAATAGAATAAAGTTTACTTCTGTCACAGAAATCCCAATATATATGCCAAAAACCATTTACATATAGTTTTATGATATATTTTAAATCTGTGTAAGGAATTTAAAATGTACAATATCATTTTAAAGCGCATTCTATGCCTCTTTGTCTGGTTTGTTCTTACCATGGATATCAATACGACTTGGAATCCAGCAGAACTCAACTATTCTAATTTGTTTAGTTAGAAGATACTACTGGTTTAAAATGCCTAAAATGTATGGATGATCAATATTCATGTTGTTTAGAAACTGTAGACAAGATAGGGAGTCTGAGAATTTAGTGAAATATTTGTCATTAGAAATTTAAAATGTACTCAAACGCAAGTTGGATAGCCTTTGCTTCGGCGGTGTAAATGGTTGCTTCATTCGGGAGTCGTGCCGAGAAAACGTTGATAGTGATTACTGAAGCAGCAGCAACTTTATAGCAGATGTTCGGAACTCCTGTACAATGAATGTAAAATGTCTACATGTTATCTGACTTGCATATACAATATACATGTATCACGTTTTATACATTATATTCATTAACAAGCATTCGGAGTGTATTGCAGGCAATACACAGTCCCCTCTCCGTAAGATAATTCAGTCAAAAGTGGGACAAGCGTAACGAAACTAAAATTTGATCTGTAACTATCCAAGACAAAGCCACATATCATATGTCAATTAAATATCTTTATCCACTGCGGAAAAAACTCCGGAAAACTGATTTTAGCAATTCATCAAGGGAATAATAATTTAGTCAAGTATGTTAAATATAACGAAATTCAAACTTGATCTGTAACTATCCAAAACAAAGCCATATATGAAATTTCAGTTGAATATCTTCTTCCAATGTGTAGAAAGTCCGGAAAACTGATTCTTGCAAATCATCAGTCAAAAGTAGGTCAAACGTAACGAATCTTAAACTTGATCTGTAACTATTGAAGATAAAGTCATATATACAATTTCAGTGGAATACCTTCATCCATTGCGGAGAAAAGCGTGGAAAATTGATTCGGAATGACGGACCGACGGTAAATTAATAGTTCCCTTCGGCAAAGCTGGTAGGCAACTTAAAAAATAGATATATCTATGACTGGGTTCCCAATGGCAAGCTATAAAGCGCGGGATAGGGTTAATTTTACCAAAAGCGGATTTAGAGGGAGGGGGGTCGGAATTTCCAACTGAAAGAAAATATAGTCGTCTTTCACCCTAGCGTCGCGTTTAAAATTGCTTCATCAACTCTCTCGATCGACTTTATTCGCTCACTGGGAACAATTTCAAAATTGAAGGTCATAATATGAAAATTACCGCACCGCAGTTTTGGTTGCAGATCTCGTATAGTCTGCTATCTGTAAAAACGTAGAAATTCGCCCTGGAACCTGGTCCAAGATCCCCGGCCATTTGGACCCCCCCTCCTCAATGAAAATAGCTGGATCAGCGCCTGTTTACCATGTAGTAAACTTCCCCCCTTCATAGCCAGCAGTATTATCAAATATGATTGGATGAAGTCAATCATATATTGTTTATTCCCAAAACAGATTACATCATGTGTACTAAAAATACTATTAGTTTAGAATTCTGCAGATACTTCTGATTTCATTATCAAAATACAGCAAACCGCGGGAGCTTCCAGGGGCTTCGCAACATGGATCCCACCAGGGCTTCGTCTTGGACCAACTGGGGACTAAAGGTGGCCACCAGATTCCCCTTCTCTCAGATTTTTTCCACGCACCCCTAAACTGAAATCTTTGATCCACTCATTCAAAGGTACTGTATATACATATGAATATTATACATATATATATTTATCACATGTACCACAAGGCAGTGCTACTGCAGTATATACTCAAGCCTATAAGCATGGAGGAGCTCCAAAATGTTATCGTACGTTTCTGATACATGACACGCCCCCTGCCGTCATGATGAGGCGCTACAGTTTACAAATGTTGAATTTACATTGCACGAATGATGAAATGGCGTGTTACATGTGACACATTCAAAACATGTAACATTACATGTAATAACCAACCGGGAGAATTCAATTTCTAAAGCTAATAGGACAAATGGTGGATTTGCCTACAATGTATTTTTTGCATTTACGCTATCAAAGAACAAATTACACACCGACACCTTAAAAGTTTCGAATACGCATTTCTGTCTAAATATTGAACGGATAATGCATTGCGCAACATTTACATAGTCGTTCATTCCAACTCGATTGATATTGCACCAATATAATAAGTACTGCAATTATCAGTTACACTTAACATTTTTACATTTACGTTTAACACTTCTACATTTACAATGAACGAATGGTGCTTTACTTAGTTACTAATACACAGTTCACAGGAATGCCATTTTGAACCCATTGCCTTTCCATAGGAGTAAAGTCCCGAAGGGACAGGAATCATGCACGTATCACAATTTATATTTCCATTAAACCTTAACAGATTTGTATATGAGAAAAGAACCAATTTCCCACCCCACCCCCCAAAGAAAAAACACATTGCAAGGTCACATCAGCTACATACCAGAATTGTGGTTACGCGGAAGGTGCCAACCAAGCGCCCAACTAAGTGTAAATGTCTTCAGTTATAAAAAAAAACATCCGCTAAAATCAGAGAGAGAAATTGAGAGATACAGACAGACAGACAGACATACTACAGAGATTTACATAAGATATCCTCTTATAACCGTTTGGAATGAGCAACATACTTTGAAATAAATTTTATAACATTTATTTGATGTTTTTTCCATTGTGATATGCTTTCCCTACCGACTCCTCCATGTGTGGTAAAACACAAATGAACAGAAAAACGAGTCTGATGAACATATTAAAGTATGTATGACACTTGGGGAAAACCCGAGATGGTGCGACAGTAAATGATATATTTGGAGATCACCATATTCTTCGGTTTTGGGTAAAGTTTAACCCTAGCATGATCCCTCGGTAAGAAATGAAATGAAAAATATTGATCGTGTAGATTTATGAGCAATGAAAATATAATTAATTTCGTGTCCATTGGCTTTTTTCCTAAACCAATTAGAATATAACACGAGAGTATAAAAGTATACTTATGCAGATCTATGATTTCGATAACCCAGCATAAAGTGAAAAAAAAAAGAACGATTATTCAGTCCTTGTCGTCCATACCAAACTAATTGATAAGAAATATTTTTTATTGATATTTTACTAGTCATTCAAGCACGACCATGAAATTACTACGATTTGAGGCCTTTTCAGTCAAGATCCACCACATCATATAGAAACGCTAGATAGTTTGTAGTCATCGTCCATGTTTTTCTAAGCTTTTGATTTCTCTCGTAGATTATGAATGCACAATAACACAAGTGACGTTTATTATATTAAGTAATATCTCATGACTTTACAACTGATTTCCAATATCATGATCCGTTATATCTTACATGTATATTATAATTATATATATATATATATATATATATATATATATATATATATATATATAATATTGTATGTCTTTATAAAAAATAGAAACCCCAGTATGATCTGTCTACTTCTTGCATACA
The DNA here is from genome assembly GCA_024699665.1 of Ostrea denselamellosa. Classification (NCBI taxonomy): domain Eukaryota; kingdom Metazoa; phylum Mollusca; class Bivalvia; order Ostreida; family Ostreidae; genus Ostrea; species Ostrea denselamellosa. The sequence continues at coordinate 515,826 of JAMZEH010000029.1, read as the reverse complement.
AATGGTGATCGTTCTCTATTGGGTAGGTAAGTTCTCTATTGGGTAGGGAACGTCGGTTCCTCTGATCAAGTATCACAAAGTTTTGTAGTTCCATGTTTTGTAAAGAGCATACTTGCTGCGGATCGTGACAAAGACGAGAACACTTCAAAACTGGCCCACAATAGATTTAGCGACTTCTTTCCCCTGAAATATTCTGAAAATCTATCGAATTAAATGACAATAAATCCTAGTCAAGATATGTAAAGAGTTAGTCTCGGTACTGAAACCACCTTGCTGACGTAGAAAATCACACAGGGAGAGGTGTATCTCTTGCACAAATTCAGTATTTACTAGAATGACAGTGACCTCTAACTCCCGAAGTCGTTCGGTATAGCGCACGAGAATATGGCAATGAACTTTTGAGTGAGCTGCAAGAGACGAAAACAGCATCATATGAAACAGAGATACATTCTTCTTTCTTTTATGTATTGTGTATTAATGGATAAGATAAAACTCCAGTTTAATTTTCACAAGCCTTATGAAACGGCCATCATTATTATAACTTGCACGTTAGGCACTATTTGGACGGATTTATCAGAAGGCTGAGGTTAAGACATAATATGTAACAATCCCGAGTCTCTACATCTAGTAAATATATTGATTTATTGAACCAAGGTTAAGAGCGCAAATGTTTTGAAAATAAATCAATATAATGATAATAAACAAAAAACAGGAGTCAAATGTTTGAAAAGACCACTCGTAGGAGTATTGATTGATTAATGATTGATTATTAATTGCTTTCCGCCACACTAAACAATTTTTCAGTTATCTGGTGGCGTCCAGTTTTTGTTGGTGGAGGAGAGAACCCAGATACAATGTACCTGGGAAGAGACCACCGACCTTCTGCAAGTAAACTGGCAAACTTGCTCACTTAACGCCGCGGCCGAGATTCGAACACGCGCCGACAGAGGTGAGAGGCTTTGTGATTTTGAGCCCGATGCTCTAACCACTCGGCCACGGAGGCCCCTCTCGTAGGAGTACAATCTGTACTTCTATATAGAAATGTTTTATTGATTGTATATTGTGTAACGTTCCGCTCGAGAATTTTTCACTCACTGGAGACGTCACCATCGCCAGTGAAGGGCTGCAGAATTTAGGCCTATGCTCGGCGCTTACGGCCTTTAAGCAGGGAGGGATCTTTATCGTGCCACACTTGCTGTGACACGGGACCTCGGTTTTTGCGGTCTCATCCCAAGGACCGCCCTATTTTGTCCATCTTACGACAAGCAAGGGGTACTGAGGATCTATTCTAACGCCCCGGATCCCCACAGGACTAGGAATGTTTTAAAAACAATCGCTTCTTTAAATAGGAATGAAGGGCATATCAGCATTGGTTTTATTCTACCGGAAGATGAAAAATGGTTACTTTCAATATACATGTCTCACGTCAGTAAACTCATCTTCGCAAGCCAAGGGTTTTAGTCCACTCTGCTTACCACAAACGGAACGGAGTGGACCAAAACTCCCTGGCTTGCGAAGATGCAGTAAACGCAGTAAGTATTGTTTCTTAAAAACTCATTGTTGGCTTGCCCTTGATGAACGTGTCCATTTCGAAGCATCTAGAAAACTGTTTGTCGGACATTTGACATTGACTTTATTAATGAAATACAATATATAGTGTTCACGTTCTCAACTGATTCGATACTAAGAACATGTTCTTCGTGTGATCAATTTTTAAATATGTTGATGTTACAGGGTTTCAAGAGTGTCGTTTAAAGTCAACATTTCGCAAATTATATGGTCGTTATAACGATCTAATTACCCAATACAATACCGGTAGCGGTAGCTCAATGGTCAGTGCGTTCGCTTCGTAACTGGGTCGTGAGTTCGATCCCCACATCAAACTTAAGACGTAAACATACATAGTGAATGCTACTTCACCTAATGCTCCTCGGTATTTAGAAGTGAGAATTACGGATATGACCTTAAAAACGGAGATACTGTGTCGCGGCAGACGTTGGCTCGTTAAAGAACCCTCACTGCTACGGCCCTGAGCGCTAAGCATAGGTCTAAATTTATGGTACTTCAACTACAACTGGAGTCGTCTTAATATGAGGGAAAAATTCTCGACGGGACGCAAAACAAAACAAAGAAACAACCTGTCATTATATTAAATGCAGTTAATTGTTAGGCCGTTTTTTACGCACCGAGTTTGACGGCGGATTACTAGTTTACCTGATCACGGTTTAGAGTTATATATGGGGATATAGGTGTGTCCGGTCAACAGGGAATGCTTCCTTTTTCTGATGTGTCCAGGGGTTAGCGTTAGCCCTACTCCAAATTTTGTATTCTTTATAGGAGTTATGAAATTGATCACTATTCGTTATCTTCACCATTTCATCTTAAAACTAGGGCAAAAATGTTCAAAATTAATGTGTGCTAAAATATATACGATCAAATAGCAATCAAAATTTGAAAAAGGAAAACTTTAATGTAAATACATTGTTTACCTATAGGGCTGGTAGCCCCGTGGGGATCCGAGTTGTTAGAATTGATCCTCAGTACCCCTTGCTTGTCGTAAAAGGCGACTAGATGGGGCGGTTCTTCGGATGAGACTGTAAAACTGAGGTCTCATGTTACAGCTGGTGTCGCACGATAAAGATCCCTCCCTGGTCAAAGGCCATAAGCTCCGAGCATAGGCCTAAATTTTGCAGCCTTGCACCGATAATGGTGACGTCTCCATATGAGTGAAAAATTCTCGGGCGGGACGTAAAACAATACACAATCAATAATATATATATATATATATATATATATATATGGGGGGGGGAGGGGTAGGGGGCAAGATGAAAAATTCTCGAGCGTGACGTTAAAGAATATATAATCAATCAATATAGGGCTGGTACTCGTTTCAGTCTTTACAAAAAGCTTATTGATTTCCGTTCCGGTACCCCGTGGGGATCCGGGTTGTTAGAATAGATCCTCAGTACTCCTTGCTTGTTATAAGAGGCAACTAAATGGGTCGGTCCTTCTGATGAGACCGCAAAAACCGAGGTCCCGTGTCACAGCAGGTGTGGCACGTAAAAGATCCCTCCCTGCTGAAAGGCCATAGGAGCCGAGCATAGGCCTAAATTTGCAGCCCTTCACCGGCAATGGTGACGTCTCCATATGAGTGAAAGATTCTCGAGCGGGACGATAAACAATATTTAATCAATCAATCCGTTCCGGTCGATGACTTTAGGCCACATGCGTGAAGTTATTTGTTTCTCATGCGTCGCTTTTGTTCTAGTCAATACACGTGACTTGCAGATATAGAAGAAATCATTTGACTATCGCTATGTGAGCAGCATGAATCGTAGACGCATTTCATTTTGTATTTCTCATTCTACTTTTAACAATTCAATTACTTCATATGCGTTTACCTGCAACTCATTTGTTTTGTAAATAATATTTTAAAAGCCATTGGTGTAAGAAATACAAATTATGAAAATTAAATTCAAGAATTTAACAGCGATTCCTGTCATCGAACAAAGTGTGCTTACACTGGTTGAATGCTCCTAGTTACAGAGAATTTATGATCTGCATTTTCGTAAATGTCTTTTATACCAAGAGCAAACATTCGTTTAAGGAAGAAAAATTTAGTAAAATATACAAGCCTGTATACAACAAAATTAAAATGGTGTTTACACAGGCGAAAAATTTAAACCAGTAAAAGTGTGCCAACAGGTGGGTTCGAACCAGGACACTAAATCTGTTGACTGTGAGCGTTTGCGTTTGTTTTTTGGGGGGGTTTTTTGGGGGTTTTTTTCGCGTTTGCGATTTAACCATTTTAGCTAAACTAACTAATCATATAAACGGCATAAATATGAACCAGGATGACAGAAATAGGTTTTCTCATTTTTTTTATTTTTATTTTGACCCAAGGGCAGGGGAACCCCTAAGAAATCTTATTTTAAATTATTCCTTAGATAAAAACCTATCAAAATACCGTAGTTGTTGTTAGGGACAGGCCTGTCCTGAAGGATTTCTAGGCCAAAATCTGTTTTATTTGTAAATATATTTTTAAATTAATTTCACTGAAATATGTCCTTTGAATGATATGATCCATAATGTTCCTGTGCAAGTGTATGGCTGTGATTGAAAGTAAATATTGAATAATTAAATGACTATCCAAATACAGTGAGCTCGCACATCGAATCGAAAATACCCTAATGGAATGGAGTAAATCGAAAAGTTTCTGAATCGTTGCAGCTCTCCCGGAGAGTAATAACAAACATTCCAATTACCAGAAAATGATTAGCAAGTACTACAATTATATTTTGTACTCATTTATCAACTGACCATCTTTGGGGAGTTTACCATATTCAGTTGCAATTAGTGCGAGATTAATTCGTATATTGACCGGGTCATTGTTTATACTGAAATAAAAAAGAAACAACGAAGATCAATTTCGAAAAATTATGCTGTGAGTCGACCGAGTAAAACAGATTAAAGTGTCGTAAAGTGGCTGAAATATTGCCAAAATGGCGTTAAACCCCAAAATAATTAATTCCGCAAAAATATTTCAATAGGCTAAATAAATTGCTAACATTATCATCCCTGACTGGAAGCCAAATTCCACTCGGGTAGCGGTCAAAGTTGAAATGACGCAATTTTAGTTCTCTCTCTCTCTCTCTCTCTCTATATATATATATATATATATATCTGTGTGTAATCGGATATAACTATAATTACCCGAGTACATACTTAGTCTATAGTTCCAGTCAAAGTCTCTCTAGGTATGTAGTACCTTATTTCGCAGATAGTATGCTATAAAATGGTACAATGTTTTCCTTTCTATGAATGTTTTGGAAATGCAGTGAAAAATAGAGTTAAATATCAGTGAAATATGAATGTGCTTCTTGCAAGATAGTTTTCCATCCCAGGAATGTGGCGTAAATATTGTACAGGGTACACCTAAGTAGTGTATGTTTGAACGATACAACAATACTGACTGACACGTTGCCCACTATAAAAAAAGTGTCGCTCTGTAGAGTCTGTACGGGACACAGGCTCTAACAGATTGGCTGGTGTCCCTTGGGTTATCCTTCGAGATTAAAAAAAAAAAAAAAGGTCTGACATATGTACAGTTGTCAAATAGCAAGGCTTGGTATAGAAATGAAGTTTTATACCCAAATTAAAAACATTACATTGTTTCATTGAGTGACATTTTTTTTATCATCCTTGCTCCATTTCAAAATGTTCTTTACAAATTTGTTTGTTTGTTTGTTTTCTGCCACACTCAACAATTTTTCATTTATCTGGTGGTGTCCAGTTTTTTGTAGGTGGAGGAGAGAACCCAGATACAATGTATCCGGAAAGAGACCACCGACCTTCCGAAAGTAAACTGGCAAACTTTCTCACATATATCGGCACGAGCGGGATTCGAACCCGCGCCGACTAGAGGTGAGAGGCCTTGTGATTTTGAGCGCAATGCTTTAACCACGCGACCACGGAGGCCCCTAAAAATTTGTAAAACCTGTGATGTATTGATCGCTAGAAAGTCATTAATCTCACAGGATATAGTTTCTGTACCAATACTTTTGGACATTTGAGCTGTAAATCTTTTAACGTTGGTGTACATTACTGTTTGGGAGTATGGGATTATATAAATTATCACTGTGTGAAAATGGTCCAACAAAGCAATGCAATATTTCCTTGGCGTACATCATTTCACACCGATCCTAGCGGTCCAGAGCGAAACTGAATGGTCAGCGTTCTGTCGACATCAGCTGAACATAATACACCTTTGGAAACAATATTGACGATGGACGGGGAGTGAGCTGCTAGAGAGGTGTTCTATGGGGGTCGAGCCAAGCGAAGCCGATCAAATAGGCCTGGACCTCCCATAGTAATGCCATGATAATGGATTCATTAGATACTACTTGAATCTAAGAGAATGTGATTTTGTTGCTAATATCCAGGACATACTCCGATTTCTTTGCTAAATAAGGGATTAAGAATGTAATAATTTGAAATGTTATAAGGTAACATGAAATTAAAAACTGTCATATATTAAAATGAAAGCTAAAATTTAGAATGCAAGAAGATTATATAGAATTATGGCGGTAATTCTCTTCCATAACATTGAGGACAAACCAAGCATTATTCTTTTTAAATGCTATTTTTAAACATGGGGCCCACAGCCTGAACGATCACTTGAGTATAATAGTCTATATATAGATCTGTCGGGGAGTCTCATATTTGCATTTAAGCCTCCTTGTTGTGTCTTTCGTTCACAGCTTTATGATCTTTATAAATATGCATACAAGTCCCATTCAATTACAATAGAAGGAAGATGTAGAATGAAGTAAATCTACATCGGCCCATATTTCCCTGACCAAAGCGCAGTGAATTTCATAATTTTGGTAAAGGGATTCATGGACGTGATAACCATGTATTTGATGTTTCTCTCACATGTGTAGGAGTAGAGAAGATTTTTAAAACTTACTCTTCTGCAGTTTTGGTCCCAACCATTAGGCCCCGGGGAGCTATGATCATAAATTTCACAATTTATATTCCTCTTAACAGCTTTACTCCCCTAGGACCCCAGGGCAGCAAGAGCCCTGTAATTTACAATTTATGACCCCCTTCCAAAGATGCTTCAAACAAAAGTTTGGAGGAATTGGAATGGTAGTTATCAAGAAGTTAAAATTGTTCAATTGTTAACACACTTAATCACTGATCATTTTGGCCCCACTCCCATACCAAATCCCCATCCCTTGGGATCACGAAATATCAATAACATTAAAGAAAATGTTTTAAAATATTTTACCCATAAATACCATATACAATAAATTTGGCAACTCCCTGGGGGTCAATACCTCCACCCTAGGGATCACGAAATTCAAACTATTAATAAGAAGCATTCCTGCTCTACATTATATGTATTTAGTTTTTCTTACAAATATGCAGTTCTAGAGAAGAAGATGCTTGGAAATTGGTTACTTTTTGGCAGTTTTGATCCCGCCTCCAGGAGGTTGGGGTTGGGTTGGAGTCCTGTCCTGTTAAAAATGTTCAATTGCTAACGCACGACGAACGTTGCACGACGAGTACCAATTAATATAATACGTATATCACTGCAAAATTCGGTCACTTCATTAACTTAATAGTCCCATTATGAGGCATTCTAACAATAAAGAATCGAACCAGATCGAAAACGACATGAATTATTCGTTTACAAGATATTAAATCCTTTCATTCTTCCATTTCATAAATAAAAGGATTTCATACCTTTCATTCTTCCATTCCATAAAGCCCCGTGGGGATCCAAGTTGTTAGAATAGATCCTCAGTAACCCCTGCTTGTCGTAAAAGGCAATTAAATGAGGCGGTCCTTCGGATGATACCGTAAAAACCGAGGTCCCGTGTCACAGCAGGTGTGGCACGAAAAAGACCCCTCCCTGTTCAAAGGCCATAAGAACCAAGCATAGGCCTAAATTTTGCAGCCCTTCACCGGCAATGGTGACGTCTCCATATGAGTGAAACATTCTCAAGCGGGACGGTAAACAATATTTAATCAATTAATCAATCCATTTCCAAAAAAACGGAATTCATAAGGAAATCCCCAATCTTAAATACTAGTAGAGTATGCATTTATAATTACTTACAAAAGTGTTTCAATACTTTATTCATTCCATTACTTGGTGCTTACAGCAAATTATTGAAAATTACGTTTTAATATGCTAGTAGCACTATTATAACTTGTATTCCCATACAATACCATTACCAATCAAGTCTAGCACTGCTTTGGGCTATCAGCACGGTGGGTGTTTTTTATTCGTTGTTTTTGAACGAGTGTTTTAAATATCGGTCTCAAGAGCACAACCCCTTGGCATGTGAAACGTCTGTATGATGTTCGAAAAAGATTTTGCTCATTGCGGGTCGCCATAGAAACTCCGGCCGCCGTAGAAACTCCAAAATCTGGTCCACATAGCTTAAAATGTATCAGTCAGTCGCCGATTTGTAGGACCCAATGCAATGTAATACGAGACATATTTCATGTCGGATTTGAGGCGCTACAGTGTCAAGGATTAAAAAAAAGTAAGAGAGAATGTTATTCGAAATCAGAATATACAAGTTTAACTACACAGATCAGCTTAATGTGTGATATCAGAAGCATTTGGAGTGGATTTTCCCCAGATCTAATGGTTACGTTAAAATTCTGCAAGTTTAACAACGTTTGCAAATAAACATAAATGCTCCGCAAGGTGTGGTCCTTCCTTACACAATGAGTGCGTACAAGATTTTCTATGAAATCCCATAATAACCTTGAAAGTAAACCTTTTGACCCAAAAATCAGTGAGAGTGTCTACATTTTCTATAAAGTTTCTTAGTGACCTTTTACATGTAACCCCAAAATCCACCATTGCCTAACCGGTAACGGTAGCTCAGTGGTAGAGCGTTGGCTTCATAACTGATAGGTCTGAGTTCAAGTTCCGCTCGTGACATGGCCGCGCCAAACCTAAGATGTAAAACTTGGTAGTGATCGCTCCTTCTCCATACACTCAGCATTTAAGAAGTGAGAATGACGGGTCTTTTGGATTATGACCCTAAAACGGATTTCCTTGTCGCGGCAGGTGTTTGCTCATCAAAGAACCTTCACTGCTACGACACTGAACGCTAGCATAAGTCTAATGTTGTGGTACTTCATCTACAGCTGGTGATGTCTCAATGTCCGTGAAAAATTCTCAACGATACGTGTAACAAACAACCGAAAATTAAAAGCAAACAACCTGAAGTATCAAATCAATCGAGCAAAACTGTAGCCTGTAGAGTGACTACAAGCGTTTTCTATATTTCTATGCAGTCCCTTAGTGAGCGACATTTGACTTCCTTAAATGAATACGTTTCTTCCTCACTTTATATCAAAGCTATATGCGAGCAAAATATATGACCTGTAGAGTATCAACAGACTCTCTCTCTCTCTCTCTCACACACACACACACACACACACACACACACACACACACACACACACACACACACACACGGGTCCGTTACAGTAACTACATGTATATCCCCTCTCATAATGAATTGCGAGGGAATAATAAATTTTGTGAGAACAAAAAGTAGAGCGAATTCATTAGAGCAGACATACAACACCTCTGAACGCCTTGGTACCCTATATAACAGAGGAAGGCTTGCAACTTATATTGGTGTTTATCCTTTCTATGCGATTGAAAATGATTTACGAAAGGCCTTTTATACTGCATTCTGTAGCTGGAGACTGCATACAAGTAATCTAGCTTGTCGTCGAATTTCGTTATAAGATTCCAAGTACTTCCTGAGATATTCAAGGAACAAATAAAACATAATCTATTAATTTTACTCGAAATATAGCTTGGATCCGCTGAGAACTCTGTAATTACACCTGTACATAGACAGTATTTGCATTGCAATAGACAAATGCATCTTGTAACCGTCATCTAATTCTATTTTGAATTGAAAAACTCACCTCAATACATAAGGACACAATTGAAATATACATATATATTTGTGTGTGTGTGTCGAAGGTCCTTATTTCGATTGGGTCTGAACTTCAATGATTTCGTTCTTTTGTATAAATCTTGTTTGTTCTCATGAGAACTGGCGTAAATTTGTTACACAAAGCGACTAAGGTAGACTGGCTGTCAAAATGAATTTCAAACAGGTAAGTGATTTATTTCTTAAAGTTTCACACGAAAAATTATATAATTACGTTAACTTACGTTACAATCCGTAATTGAAATTATATTACGGATTTAACCATGCCCCACACCTGCTTAGAATTAGTTTCATTGATGGTTTTGGGAGAAAAGGCCAAGACAATTTAATTTTGAGTTGACTACAGCAGATTTCCTTTAAAAAGAGTAAGTTAGTATAGTTTTAAGGCTTGTAATAGATTTCTTGATACTTGTAGGGCAGTCTTGTTCAGTAGTCATCAAGTATAAGCTATATTCATCAACTCCACCCACCAATGCTTGCCTGTTTATCCGATAAAGAAAAAAAACAATGTCCTGTCACAATGTTCAGAGATGTGTCCCAGGCAATGTAGATCTGAAACCATGAAGAATGGGAGAAGCCCTTAATCGGATACTTTTCATGAGTCTAATATTCCTCATTATTTGAAGTTCGTGGCAGGATATAACAATGAATTCACTCACCAAGACGTTGTAGATCTTGCCATAGACTATGCAGTCCAAAATGGTATCAGCAACACCCATTCTCTCTCAAGTGGTTTCGGGAATTCTTGAGCAGGTGGTCGGAACTTAAGGTTTTTATACCGTGAAGTTTAAAAGTGTCAGAGCAAAATGTTCTTCAGTTGACAAGTATTTCAGAGAACTGGAACTGGTAATCACACAGCATGGCTTTGACAAAGATCCTCACTTAATTTACAATGCGGATTCAATCAGAACCATATTCCTCCGTCTATTGTTTGCAGTAACCAGTGACCACCACAATCTGTCACAGCAAGTAAATCTAGTACCACAACAGTTATTGTTTCTGGAAGTGCAGGTGGCACAACAATCCCTCCATTTTTCATATATATCAGGACGAAAATGCCAGAGTTAATGAAAGGATCAACACCATGTGCAGTAGACAGAGTCTGTGAATCTGGATGGTACAATTCACTACTGTTCCGTGAATACCTAGAGGATCATTTTCTTAGGTATGCGCCAAGGAAGGATGATCAAAAGGTATTGTCGGAGAAGCACAAATCGCATACCTTTGAAGGACTAGTACAGAGGACAAGCGACAGAAATTTAATAATATTCATACTTCCTGCACATACTACGACCGCTGGATGTTGGATGTGATGGACCTATGCAAGAAATGTGCAACTCAGAATGTCACAAATTTATCAGAGAATCATGTTGTGTGGTTACAAGATACAACATTTGTTATTTTGTACGCATAGCAAGACCATGTTTACAGAAAACTCGATGGCGGTTTTAAAAAAGCAAGCAAAAACTGGTTATCAACCTGTTAACGAGCTGTAATCCAATCAGAGAGTCTAAAACCTGCAGAAGTATTTACAATAACCATACAAAAATAATTAGGTTAATGGCGAGATCTGAAAGTTTGAACGAGGCGACAGCCAAGGAAAAAGGTGGAGATGAGGAGAATGATAGAAGAATGATTTTCAAAGCTAGAAAAAGCTTTTAGGGATATAATGACATAGGGCGCATCTGAGAGGAAAGAGAGAAATACATTGAGTAAAATAATATCTGGACACTGCATAAAAATAACATTTTAGAACATGTAAAGGTGAAGATAACTAACAGTATTCATCTCATAATTCCTATAACAACTACAGATCAGAGAGATGGGCAAAAACGGACCCCTGGACATACCAGAGGTGGGATCAGGTGCCTAGGAGGAGTAAGCATCGCCTGTAGACCGGTCACACGATCAGGTAAACGGAGTAATTCGTAGTCAAAATCAGTGTGCCAAGAACGGTCTAACGACTGGTATGAAACACGTCAGACAGCATTTGACCCAATGGAAAGTTGTACTGGCAAACTAGATCGTTATAACGACCATACAATTTGCGAAATGATGACTTTAGACAAGATTGTACAGCATATGACACAACATGAACACCAACAAAATAAGGAAAATAGTGGAGAGAAAGACAGTTTCACCAGACGATAATCTAGAAGCAACTGGGTCTGGATATAAATAGCAGAAGCACGCGAAAAGGACTAACGAGGAAAGAAATTGTTGACGAAGACACAAAGAAGCAGGATTGGTTGATTGTAGATCCTTTAACGTCCCTCTCGAGAAACTTTGAATTGAACAGATTTTATTTGTGTGTATATATATATATATATATATATATATATATATATATAGAGAGAGAGAGAGAGAGAGAGAGAGAGAGACAAACAAACGGATGTCGCCGGATAGCTGAAAAATTGCTCAGGCGACTATAAATAAAAAACAAACAAAAGGGATTGGTTACAGGTTACAAGTTCTTTCAACTTAGACATACCTTTTCCAATATACTTTCACTCTTTTGGAGACGTCAATATTGCTGGTGAAGGGCTGTAAAATTTAGGTTTATGCTCGTCGTGTATTACCTTTTAGCTGGGAGGGATCTTTATCATGCCACGCCTGCTGTGACACCAGGCATCGATCGGTTTTTTCGGTCTAATCCGAATGACCGCCCCACGGGGCAAGAAATCGTGGGAATAGATCTATGTTGTGTATGCTGGAAGTTTATTTCTGATGAAATAAGAAAGAGGGACATACTTATATTTGCGAAATGGGCTCAATCTGACGAATGACGAATGGAATGTCATGTAAATATCGCACCCACTTGAAATTCTGCTGCAGCACACGTGTTTAGATACATTCCAATAATGTTTATTAAGATTTGTTTTGTAAGATTTGTATATACTAGTGCACTTAAAATATGAGCTATTAATTTATGTTTATATACACTTTAACAAACATTAACAAGTATTTTGCAGGTTGCTGGAATTAATGATTTTCAATTTTGAAAAAGGTTTGTTCTCATATTTAATGGTCGTGTTTAGACGATGATTTTCTCAGATTTTTCCAAAGGAAAATATTAGGAGTATGGTATTTAAAGAGACACTATACAGTCCCCGAACCGTTCTACTTTACCATTTCGTTCGCTCGCCGCGCTTTGCGCTCTCCACTCACACTTTTGCGTTTACAAATCACTCAGCGTGCGCTCACCGTGCGTTCAGTCTTGGCGAACATCATTGCGAAAGGAGCGATATTCATTGCAAGGAGAAATGAAAAAGGAATGTGTACAGAAGTAACTATCGATCATACATGTAGATGGAATTAATTGCTGATGTAAATTGTCACATCGCTCAATACTTTCTCAAAGCAAAGTAATAACACTCAGGATCATGATGCCATAAATCTTTCATAAATGTTGTTTTCTGGTCAAAACATCCCTAAAAACAAAAACTTTTGACAATTACTGCAACATTATTTTATGATGTTTCTTAGTGGTTATAAATAAACAATCTATCTGCATTAAATTATGGAATTTTAACAGGGTATTCTAGAGTACTCTAGCATACTCTGTTTAGTAGTACCCGTCAAGTTTTCTAAATATGGTAACAAACATGCATTTCTTTTCTACTTTTACATGTACACATATGTCTATACATGTAATAGTACACTCAATGTACATATGAACTCTGTTTTAGTTTGTGTATGATTGTTGTTTGGATTTATGTAAAAATGAGAAATAAATATTCAGTACTTGTACAAAAATGTAGATGCTTTGTTTAGACTGAATATATTCAGAACTGTAGAGCATGTAGTTTTCCGATGATGTTCGGCACTTATGACCTTTGAGCAGGGAGGGATCTTTATCGTGCCATACCTGCTGTGACACGGGACCTCGGTTTTTGCGGTCTCATCCGGAAGGGCCGCCGCATTTAGGCGCCTCTTACAACAAACAACGTACTGCTTCATCGCTTGGTCAGAAGATGTCTCGAGATTCGAGGGTTGCCCACTAAATTAGTTACGATGCTGACATGTTACCGAGAGTCGGAAACTGCCAGTTTAACTGAGGTGGATCCATAATATACTAGCTAGTAGATAAGTTTCTTGATTGTAAATACATCCTCCCCAACCACTCAATAACGGAAGCGAACGAAGGCATACAGCCAACTCTTTAGTTTAAAAAATTCACTCTTTTATTCAATATAGGAAATGCCGTTTCTGCAATTTTAAGATGTCCCATTGGGATTGAATTCTTTATGACGGTGGTGATGCTATTTTATATGCAGTTTTTATGATGGTTATGCGAGTTTTTTTGGTACTCCGAGTTTATGTGCAAGATTGTCGAGTGATGTGGATTTTGGGGTTTTTTTTTGTTTTTTTCCATGTGGATTTTATTACTGCGGAGAATACGAACGCATAAGTTTTGCTTTTGCGAAATTTCTATTTCAAGAAATCATTTTACCCTTCGTATTAAAATCAAGTTTGTTGCAACAGGTTGGAGTCTGAAATCATCACAATCAATCTTTAAAAATTGTAAACACATGACATTTTTCAATATTGTCATGATAATTTACCTGACATTTATTTTCCAATGTGCCATATCCACCGTAGCCATACGTCATTAATATTAGGATACGACCATGTCTGCGTAAGATTCCCTACCACTTTCTCAAGCACTTTAACATTGTAAAAAAAATTGTATTGATTGGTATCTGCCAGTCGTTAGTGCAAAAGGCAACAATCGTACAGGCAAGGGGGTAATGAGGACCTATTCGAACCCGGGTCCTCAAGGGACTGATTTGTTTACATGCGATAGTGGGACATTCATCACTGTATAAGTGAATATGCTCAATTCTCTCATACGCAATTTCATCATCCGACTGAACGTCCCGTTCGACATTTTTTCACTCATATGGAGACGTCACAATTGCTGGTGCAGGGCTGCAACATTTAGGCCTATGTTCGGTGCTTATGGCCTTTGAGCAGCTGTGACATGGGGCCTCGGTTTTGCGGTCTCATCCGAAGGACTCCCATTTAGTCGCCTCTTACGACAAGGAAGGGCACTGGGGATATATTCTAACAAACCGGATCCTCACGGGGCTTCTTTGTTTACATGAGATAGTGTGACAAATATTCATCACTGTATACGGGAATATGCTCAATTTTCCCATACGGAATTTCATCACCCGAATGACACACTAAGTAAGTGATAGTATTCAGGGAGTAATTAAATACATGGAATGTATATCGCGTTAGATTGTTGGTTTCCAGGACGTTACACGCCAATATGACATTGTTTTTATGTTTCCACTTTAGTAATGCACATTTCTTTCAATAGTATTTAACATTTTATTTCTTACATTTACAAATTTAAAGAGAAACCACTTGTAATACATTTTATCGTGTTTCTCACCGACTGTTGGTCCACTCTGTTCCATTAGGCATTCAAAGTTCTAGTAATGGCGTACTGGATGACTGGAAGCAAGTGTGTTACAATTTACAGCTGCAAGAAATTTCAATGTTGCTTAAAACACAATATCGCGCATTTGGAGCAGATATGAACAGAACATTAACATGGTCAACGATGAATCTCAATGTTACTGCAGAAGCCAGAAAAAGACTTGGAGTGTATAGGCAAAAACAAAATTAAACGTTTTACGCTAACGTGCATTTAGGAGGCTGAGAGGTTGGAAAGGGTAATGTTATGATGTGGACAGCAATATTTCGTACAGGCAGGACAACAATGGTTCACATACAGGCTACTTTGTCGGCTCAACGGTACACTGGCATCTCGGAGTGGCAACGCCATACTACATACTGCTCGTCTAACACGTGATATTCTGCCAAGACACAATATGCAGGTTCCTTTGCCATCCAAATCACCAGTTTTGAAGCCTATTGAACATGTATTGGTCGAACTGGAGAGGCATATGTGTTAAAGACAACAATAGCTTCAGACTCTGGAACAACTGTTAGAGTGGAACAACATCCAGAAACAGTTCTTTAGAGTCTTGAATGAGTCCATGGGATGGTGTTGTCAGGCAGTCACGTGTACTCGAGGGAACTACATATTGAACTTGGATTACCCTGAACTGTTAATGACTGTAATTATCATTAGTAGATGTTGTCCTCTGATCATTAAGCCAGGTTTACGTCATTAAATCAATTAGAAGTACAATTACAAGTCTTATAGTGAATGTGTTGCTCTGTGCGTTTTTTAATCAGTGTATGTACATTCCAGAATATGTAACTTTAAGATATATAACATAAACGGTACCAATTTTGATGCACCAGTTGCGCATTTCGACAAATAATGTCTCTTCAGTAATGCTCAAGTCAAACATGTGAAGTCCGAAATAAGAACAATCTTGGAAGAGATGAAAGAACCTAAAATACCAAATAGTGGAGCCAAATCCGGCAGAGGATCAGAGCTATGCTTGAGGGAGATAATCCTTAAGTTTTGAAATGAATTTCTAACATTAAGGTCTGTCTTACTAGACATGATTCACTGATTGTTTTGGGATTTTGCGACATTTTTTGAATATTTCAGCCATTTTTTTTTTACAGGGGTTAAATAAAATACGAACGGTTTTTAAGAGTTTTGGAGGTTCTTTAACGGTTCCCAGTGAACCTACACTTTTTCGAAAAACTGAGAAACGATATTTTGCGTACTAAGGGGGTTGTGATCCTTAAACAGGTAATCTTTAAGGCCCCGTCCGACGGACGTAGAAATTAAAAAATATGTAAACAAATCAAAAAAATATCACATTTCATGTATATAAGCAATTATATTATAAAAGTATTCAGCTTTTGTTGTCGAAAAATTGCATTCTTGTTCAAGTTGTATATGATTGTCAGTATTTGTGAAAAGGTTTTTATATTTAATGTATATTACTCAGAAAGATTAAAGTTTATTTATTAATATATATTAAGCAATATTGTCAACTACGCACCGTGTGATATAACGCTGTCGTTATACGTAATGTACAAAGGGATACCTTGATTACGTCTTGTTGTCTTTACTTCTACATGTAGAAGTCCACCGTGTACATGTATATTTATTGTTTACACAATGATTATTTCAATCAGTCGCAAGTCACGTCTTTGGAGCCAAAATATGTTTTGCGAATACGTTTATGGATTACGCGAAACTATGTGTAAGGTACCTGACATTAGCTGATTTTATTTAGCGAAATACCTAACAAGGATTGAACGATCGTGACTATGTCCAATAAATATAGCATGGTTATAGATACATTTTTTTTGGTTGCTTTTTTTAAATTATTATTTAAAAACCACGAGAAAACCTCTAATATTGTCTTAATTTAACTAATCACCTCTCCCTGTTTTTCTAGAGTGCTACTAATATAGAACTCAAATGTATGGATAGAAATAAATATTTATTTCATTAAAGTTGCATTTCATTGCTTTGATTATAGAACATTTCTTCTTATCTTTAAGAATTGACTGATAATTTGAAACTTCATAAAAATAACATAATTTATTTTGAAGATATAAAGGTGAAATGTACAAAATCACAAATTTATAGAAAAGAAATACATTTTCTGCAAATAAAGTTCAATCTATATTCTTTTGTTTGTCACAACTATAAAAATAACTGAGGTAATGTCAAGTTGAACACCCCACCCCCTTCTCACAAATATTTTATTATTAGAACATAATATCAATGAAAAATGAAGAGAACGAAGAGGAATTCTTTACTGAATACCAAAACTAGGGCAAACAAGGACCTCTGGAAACACCAGCGTTTGGGTCAATGAGAAGTAAACATCTTAATCTGTCTCGCCATGAGCTCTTATATCTTTATCATGTAAATGTAGCGATTCGTTGTCAAAATCAGTATATAAAGAATGGCCTAACAGTTGGTATGAAACACATAAGACTACGCTCAACCTAATGGCAGGACGTTCGAATTGAGAAATAAAAATCAACAATTATTAATCAAAACCTTGAGCGCATGAAAACTCGCATCAAGTATAATGATTTATAAATTGCCAAAAACTTTGAAATATCAGCTAAAACCTTAAGAGCATGAAAACTCGCATTGTCAGAAAGGATTGATTGATTGATTGTTTGCTTGTTTTACGTCCCGTCAAGAATTTTTCACTCATATTGAGACGTCACCAGCTATAGGTGAAGTACCACAAATCTAGACCTATGCGTAGCGCTCAGGGCCGTAGCACTGAGGGTTCTTTATCGTGTCAACGCCTACCGTGACACGGGACCTCCATTTTTAAGGTCATATCCGAAAGACCCGTGATTCTCACTTCTAAATGCCGAGCGTTTGGCGAAGGAGTAATCACTACCTATTTTTCGTCTTAGGTTTGACGCGGCCATGGCACGAGCGGGACTCGAACTCACGACCTCCCGGTTACGAAGCGAACGCTCTAACCACTCGACGGGACGTAATACAAACAAACACTCAATCAATCAACCCAAGTCCCGTTGAGAGGTTTTAGGCTCCGATTCATAATGTTTTATAAGTTTGAATTTATCACTAAGTGATACTTACTTATAAAACATTATGAATCGGAGCCTAAAACCTCTCAATGGGACTTGGGTTGATTGATTGATTTTATCACCAAATGATAACCCCGTGGGGATCCGGGTTGTAAGAATAGATCCTCAGTACCCCTTGCTTGTCGTAAGAGGCGACTGAATGGGGCGGTCCTTCGGATGAGACCGCAAAAACCGAGGTTCCGTGTCACAGCAGGTGTGGCACGTAAAAGATTCCTCCCTGATGAAAGGCCAAAAGCGCCGAGCATAGGCCTAAATTTGCAGTCCTTCACCGGCAACGTTTCCATAGGGGTGAAAGATTCTCGAGCGGGACGTTAAACAATATTTAATCAAGCAATCACTAAGTGATAGCTCAACACGTTGTCGCTTTGCTGGATGTGACATGATTGTTACAGAGACTTACAGACTAGCAGTATTTATGTAGAAACATAGTTATATGTTAATAAACAAAACAAACACATCGATTTGGGAGATACCATAAGCAGTAATTGCTGTAATTAATACACAGAGATTGATTTTATCTCCACCGATATCATTACCCCAAAAAAAAAAAAAAAAAAAAAAAAGGAAGAAAGAAAAAAAAAAAAACATTCTCTGCCAGATGACTAAAAAATTGTTCAAGCGGCTCTAAACAATCATTCAAACAAATCTTACTGAATTCCCACTTGCCTATTAAAACTCTGTTTACATCCATCGTTTATGTTCTTGATAACAACTTTGTTTTAACATTTTAGAAAATACAGTAGTAAATACAGAATAGTATTGTCATTATCTGTTTCAAATTTTAAGTCTTTGGAAAATAAGAAAATTATTTATATTGTAATAACCATAATTATCATTTCTGGGTTGTTGTTTTTTTAATTCACTGGCGCTTATATCCATAAGGTAGTATGGTGCTTGATAGGCCTACCATTTTCATTCAAATCTACAAGATCTTTTTTTTAACTTTTCTACAGAATTTGCAAAGAATACCTTAATTGGCAGGGGTCACTAACACCGTTGACATCACAGGTAAACCAAGGAATGAGAGAGGCCAATTATTTTATCACTCCTCCCCTGGATAGGCCGATAATTACCCGGCCAGTCGGTCAGTCTCTCATTTTTCACGCCTGGCCACATTTATATGTCCTCAAAAGGTGGCCGGTATTATGAGGGGAAATTATACATGTTTGTTAACAAATGTTCTATAAAAAGTGTCCGGTTTGTAGGGGTGGCCGATAATGTGAGGGTTTCTTCCTAAAGAAATGTTAAGATTTCTTCCGGGACTTTAAAAATTGGCCGATATTCAGGGAGGGCCGGTATTCTGAGGGGCCGATTTGGAGAAGTTTCACTGTACACAAAATTTAATTTCAAAAGATTGAATCACACGCGAAAAAACATATTTCAACAGAAATTCCAGAAATACTGAATCGAAATCATAACTATGCTTTGTTCATTGACACCTGATGTATATTTAGCAACAAGTGGTTTTGTCCACAGTGTGAAATGGTAAGTTAATAATGGACATCAGTTGGTTTGTACATGTAATTTCAGGCATAGCTAATTGTGGTTTGGTTGTCGAAAGTATTAAAAGAAAAATAATAGTGAAGATAAAGACAATCCTGATCCTGACCTAAGGAATGGAGGATCAATAGTTACATTCTTTGTTACGTCATGGCCCTACACGGCTTGTGAAAAAATCACAGAAGTGACATTTCAGTGTAATCAGTGACTAAAACTCATTGTTCAGTTCCACTAATTTTTATTCACTATACTTATTTTTAAAAACAATTCCTCAACTGGCAATTAATTACAAGAGATAGTAATTTTTTTTATCTGTGCTCCCTCTGTGATGTATTAGTGATATAGTTGCTGACTTCGTAAGTTTTGAACAACTAGCAAACTTTACAATTTGATAAGGTTTTGGATTGGTTTTGGCAAAAAAGGAGGACAAATGCGCAATTATGAAACTGCTACATGATTTCTACCTTGCGCGGAGCTAGAATTTTCAACCATTTTTGTAATCAACATTTACCATACTAGATCTAGATGAAATTTATTATTAGAGCACCCACAAGATTAGCTTTGTATCAGTTCCGGTATATTCAATTTTAAAATAAAAACATTATTGTCCTAATGTTCTCTAATTACCACCCCAGCACTTTCGGTCACTGTCATATGGATGACCATGATGATCGTAAAGAAAAAAATTCTACATTGCGAAACGCAACGACCTTTTTGATACTTTTCTATATATAGGTATGAACTTAGAACTCACGATTCTTAATGATAATCTTTGACTGGTCAAGTTCTTTAATATGACTGATTAAATTCAAGGCTTTTAAAGTCGAACCAATAATAGCTTTTGGCGTCTCTGTTAATGATGGCATCACTATCAATATTCCGAACGCGAAGATGTTATAAAATATTATATTATTTCATCTGACTAACTCTGATCGATTTCGGTGAAATTAAGATAGGCATTTGCCACAAACAGGGAAAACAATAGAATGAAATATACTCCGAAAAATGTCTGGACCGATAAGGCAGTCCGCTACACAAGAACACTTTTAGAGAGATGCTTTTTGTATGATGACAGCAATGATAATGAGAAACAGGGAAATTTAACAACGATGTGTATTTCTTGAAAACTCCCCCTGAATCACTGAATTTATACCAACTTACGTGTATGATTCAGAGTTTTTCTTTATCAGTTGACATTTCTAAAGTTGTATTGATTTTTCCTACAGGCATCTGGTGATCCGAGTTTTTTTTCCTTCTTTGGAATTCCCTTGAGGTCAAAATACTCACTTTAAAAAGTTCACTTACTATGAAATAATTACCTTGTCAATCATACTAGATAGTGTATTGTGTAGGATAGTATAAAGTTAAATCTGATACGAACTCTTTCGTACAATATATTGAATGGATATATATATATATATATATATATATATATATATATATATATATATATATATAGGCAATATACTCGTAGATATGGCAGATTATTACAAGAGTTTTATATTTGAAAAGTACAGCTCTTACAGACGTATTGGTGTTACAATCACTACATGGGTGGAGTACTTCCTCTCCAAGTGTGGGACTAAATATATAGAAATATATCTGTCTTTAAAGGGAAGAATAATACAGGTGTGTGTTTAAAACCCGGTGTGTTTAGTTATTTTTTCATAATAAAATACATTGATATATTTTGCGTTTTGTTCTTACAAATCTCATGTGCAAAGAGGGTAGTTAGGGATAATAGAACAACATGAAATTCAAGTGCACAGAATTGGCCATTCCTGTATAGTTTGAAAGTCTCCATTCCTGAAAAGTTATGGAGCGTTGGAACGAAAGAATGACGTCACGGGTGTATTTTAACATGTCATCTATCATTTTGAAACTTTTTGACCCAGCACATAGCTGAATCCATAAAAAACACCCGTCACACGTACGTCTGCTCCAAAGTTAGAATATTATTTTTTACACTTCATTTTTGTAGAATTATGACAAAAATCTATTCAGATGGACAGCGCCGGTTGTAAAATTTATGATGCGTGTTCTAAGGTTAAGGAACACATATATCTGTATTGTTTACATTGAACATTACATCATTCTCTTTGCATTGTATAAATACTAAATCTTGAACATACGATGAAGAACCACGGGGCAGAGGTCAATGTTTTACTTTAACTTGATTATCATGGCCTGATCAGACAAGTACATCATTTTTCAAAATGGGCGGGGGGGGGGGGGGGGATTGTTCAGATTTGACAAGCGAAACATTCCCCTTAAAAATGTATAGCTGATTTTCAAATCCTAATTCCAGGGTTGGGGTAGTGGTATTTTCATTAATAACTACCATAATCATTAAAAAAGAATGAGGGAGGGGGCGGGAGTTGTCAAAAATAATTATACAGTTTGACGTCACAATTACATGTTGCACACATACAGATGTATGTATGTATATATATATATATATATATATATATATATATATATATATATATATATATAAGAACTTTGAGTATTTTGTTTCTTATCATCATATATCTCAAAATGTGTAACATGATTATATGCTTATATGTTTGGTGAATCAATAACATAAATGATATGAATAATTAAAAAAGTGGAAGGAGGGGGTTGGGTTTTGGGGGTCTCTTCTACTGATTTTACGACTGCTGATTACCCCCCCCCCCCCGTTGTGTTTTTGGGGGTGTGGGGTTTAATTCCTACAGAAATCTTTTTACAGCTTTGTGCTTCTTTTGTTTGCAACACTTTTTTGGAGGCAGTGGACCCACAAGAGAATATCCAGATCCTCTGCCTGTTTGAAATGCATGTAAATGAGCCCATGGTCTTTGGATTTCAAAGAAAATAAATCTTTGTCATAAAAGTCAAGCGAAAAATCGTACGGTATCAGTTGCAGACCACTCATCTTCGTATAATCGTTCGCTATTTGTTGACAGAGGTCGGAGTCACGTGCGACTCGTTGCTGCGAGTGGGCGGGGCGTGGAAGAGTGAATTTTAAATTGGGAGGGGTGGGGACTTTGGGGAACATCTACATATCTTCTGTATATGAAATTACGAAAAAGAGACCCTTGCCCGTATCTTGAATTATTTGCTACATGTATGGGTCTGGTTTCGTTTAGAATATTCCAGTACATGTATTAATAGCAACTGCTGAAACAGTCACTGCCTCAAATGTTTAGCCCACACCCACGAAACGAACCACGGAGCTGATGGATGTTTTAAGAGGCCTCTCACCGTTAGTCGACGCGGGTTCGATTCTTGCTCGCGCCGATATATGCGAGAACGTTTACCAGTTTATTTTCGGGAGGTCGGTGTTTTTTTCCGGGGTACATTGTATCTGAGTTCTCTCCTCCACCAAAAACTGGACGCCACCAGATAACTGAAAAATTGTTGAGTGTGGCGAAAAACAACAATCATATCTTGTGATCTGTCATTCAGAAGACTACTTTGTTAAACACCACACTAACTCTACCTATAAGCACTCTGAAGTTCATAATAAGATATTCAAAGTATAATAAACTTTTGAACGATTTAAATCGAGTTAAAATGTTTATTGTTAAATAGTGATGAAAGTGAAATACATCAAATTCACATGACTGGTACATGAGTAGAAGCGCCTGAACCCTTTGGAAATTATCCACCCACAGGAAGAAATGAGACTTCGGTTAAAACTGAAAGGTACCAATAAGTGACATTTCAGTCGACTGAATTGTAGGCACATTTCAGTGACCATTCAGTCCGTATAATGCGCGGGAACATCAAAGTCCTCTGATTGGGCGCCTTTCGGAAAACAGACTCTACGGGTCCATTGTCGAAAGAAGGCGAAGGACTATGTCGCGCAAGTACTACTTATTGCTATACAAAAAAGAATTTCAAATCGTATAGATGTTTTGATACCAAAAAAGAGGTGTTTATAAAGTTATATATTTATTCCAAGTATAACTGTTTAATAATAAGTATGCAAAATATTTCCTTCAACTTGATGAGAATTTCCTTTATATTACAAAATCAGGACATGACATTGTAATTTTCAATATACCCAGTAATAGATAACGGGTAATACAGACATTGGATGATGGCTGATTACTAAGCATGCCTAAAATGAAATCGAATGAGGATTGATTGATTGTTTATTGTTTTCCGCCACACTCAACAATATTTCAGTTATCTGGTGGCGTCCAGTTTTTTTCATTGGTGGAGGAGAGAACCCAGATACAATGTACCCAGGAAGAGACCACCGACCTTCCAAAAGTAATCTGGCAAACTTTCTCACATATATCGAGAAAGAATCGAACCCCGCGCCGACTAGAGGTGAGAAGCCTTGTGAACTTGAGCGCAGAGCTCTAACCACTCGTCCACGGAGGCCTCCTTGTTGAGGAAGTGATACCTACCTACCTGTACATTTCATCAGAAGAGTCTGAATACAGAGTACGATGAAAATGAACTTACAATAATGTAACTGACTTGAAAAACTGTATTACCTATGTTTAATAAAAGTGAAAAATGTTTTGCTCCAATCAAAACGGTATAAATAAATATTAGTTGAAATTTCACTCTGTGTATTGGTTTTGATTTGTCATGCAGCAGAGTTAGATAATCTATTGAAGTTATTTGTATGAGCAGTGATACCAACAAATCGTTTACCGAGGTTTTATTGAACATTCACGTAATGAATGCTGAGGTAGTGTGTATGACTGAAATTTGACTGATTGTTTGTTTTACGTCCCGTCGAGAATTTTTCACTCATATTGAGACGTCACCAGCTGTAGGTGAAGTACCAAGAATTTAGACCTATGCTTAGCGCTCAGGGCCGTAGCAGTGAGGGATCGTTAACGTGACAACGCCTACCGTGACACGGGACCTCCGTTTTTAAGGTCATATCCGAAAGACCCGTGATTGTCACTTCTAAATGCCGAGCGTTTGGCGAAGGAGCAATCACTACCTATTTTTCATCTTAGGTTTGACGCGGCCATGGCACGAGCGGGGCTCGAACTCACGACCTCCCGGTTGCGAAGCGAACGCTCTAACCACTGAGCTACCGCGACGTTGCATGAATGTAAGTAAACAATTACAGAAAAAAATTCTGGATGGTCATATAAATGTAAGTAGAGAAGGAGAACCTGCTTAATATAATAAACCATATATCTCTGAAACAACAAAACAATTAGTGAAAGAGACAAGAATAGACTCGGAAATATCAACATAATGTAGGTAAACAATTACCGAAAGACTTCTGGCTTAATGGTCAGGGAAATATAAAAGACTAGTTATTAACATTTCACCGAAACCTAACTGAATGGTTGCTAAAACCTGGTTTAATGAACTGAAACCCAACTGAATGGTCACTGAAATGTTCCTGCCATTCAGTGAGCTGAATGATAACGGAATGGTAACTGAAAGGTGACTTGAGTTTATCAGTGATGATTCAGTTAGCATTCAGTCACCTTTCAGATCACTGAAAAGGAATATTTCATCCTGTGACCCTTGGTGAAAATCAGAAAAATCTAATTTTCTAAAAATACCTGTGGTAAATGATTGATTTTATTTCATGATTTATATATAAAAAAAAGTTTCTGCGCCATTTCACCAAGAGATTTGTGAAAAGGCTAAAATAACTAACAGTATACCATTTTAAAAAAAAAAAATAAAATATTTTGATGAAACATGTTTTTCCCATAGACGTCAATGTAAAATTCACAGTGAAATAAATCAAGTAGTAATCATAATTTTGTAAATTCCTATGGTATATTATTTTTTATTTGATGAACCCTTCAACATGATACCATGATAACAAAAATCACACCATCCATTTAAATATAATAATTCAGTACATATTCGTTTTCTGTCGCATTGATCCCGCGTAGTCGGTATTAAGCTAGAGGCAATTCATATATTTAATATGGAAATCATTTTATTAAAGGGTTTTTCTAGACTTGTCGGTAAAGGCTGAGCGATGTCCCGATTGCTGGATTCAGATCACCTGTGTGGTGATACGGAAAATTGCATCACACTCTGAAAACACGGATGATTTGTTGGGTATATTATAAACTTTAAGATCATTGTCATGCATAAAATGATGTCGAATTACTGACATCTTAAACTATGGAAAATGTTGGTACAATATTTTTGCTTGGTTCATACTGTGTATAAATGATAAAGCATAATTGAAGTTGTCTCAGATTTTTATGTTTTTACGGGATCTTAGACTATTCAGGCAATATGCAGACATGTTAATCTTGTTATCGAGTAGCTCAATTACGCACAAAACAAAATTGAATTGCAGCCAATGGAATAATCTATGTACAAGGGGATTGGAACAGAAAGCGTCTCGTGAACCTTGTTTGTGTAATTTGCCTATCCAAAATACCGTATACATCAAACTCTCTTAAGGTTTTATAATTAATCGACAAGTGTTCGATTAATACCAATTAGTGATCGATTACTGATCTGACCGATTAGTCATGTCTGGGAAATACAAGTCAAAAATGATCTTTTCTCTGTAGACATAACACGTAGGCTTCAGATCTATGATTTGTTTTATCATCAAGCTTTCTAGGATGTTTTCTCCGAAGAATCTGATATCTAGACAATGATCAAATCTGAAAGACTGACACACTTACTACGTCTGTAGATGCACATGTAGCAAGAGACAATAAATAACTTTTAACATGGGGATGCCTATGTGATATCTGCTTGATAAGGTACCTTGAAATGAGCATCTTTTAGGTTGTTGGCTGAAAGGTTTAAAGTCTCAGAGAAATATGACTGAGAATACAGGTACAGTGAACGTTTATGTAAATGTCATAAAGATGAGGAACTTGATGAATTATCCAGGATCTCTCTGTACTGAAAAAAAGATTGGAAGCGCTGTCTGTTGAAAACCGTTTTGTTCAAATACTCTTGTCTCCAGATAGACGCAACTGATGCAGATTTGACGTTCGTGTCTGCTGATACAGTTAGTTGATGTCAGTATCTATAAAGGTTCCCTGTTGTCTGCTTGCCGCATATAACTGCAGTCAGCTCCACCAAAGTAAAAAGGTAGGTCCGTAGGTTTGACGCCAAGGGCAGGTAACCGCTTCTTGGTTGATTAAATGATACTGGCTTTGACTGGAAACGATCCCCTACCTCGATAACACCGGTCTCGGTAGCTCAGTGGTTAGAGCGTTCGCTTCGTAACCGGGACGTCGTGAGTTCGAGCCCCGCTCGTGCCATGGCCGCGTCAAACCTAAGACGAAAAATAGGTAGTGATTGCTCCTTCGCCAAACGCTCGGCATTTAGAAGTGAGAATCACGTGTCTTTCGGATAGGACCTTATTCTCGACGGGACGTAAAACAAACAAACAATCGAATCACAACGCTCCGTGGGGATCCGGGTTAGAATAGGTCCTCTGTTCCTCTTGCTTATCATACGAGGCGACTAAATTGGGCGTCCTTCGGATGACACCACAAAAACCGAGGTTCCCTGTCACGGCATGGGTAGCACGCTTAAGAACCCTCCCTGCTCAATTGCTGTAAACGCAAAGCATAGACCTAAATTTTGCAACCGTTTACCGGCGATTGTTTCGTCTTAAAGATTCTCGAGAGGAAAGGAAACAATCAATCGAATCACAACCCTCTGGCACACAAAGGTGTTCGATAAAGGAGTAAACTTATTACGAGCTGCCGCGACGACCCAAAAAACTTTTAATTTGGATATTGGGTAAACTTCAAAGCCAATATATATAGCCGAAATAATAACGCTTCGGCTTAAAACCAATCAAACAAACAAATCGAAACAACTTCATAAACCAAAAGTTGCAAAGTCCAATAGCTGTTATCGAGGTAGGTTGATTGATTGATTGTTTGTTTGTTTTACGTCCCGTCGAGACTTTTTCACTCATATTGAGACGTCACCAGCTGTAGGTGAAGTACCACAAGCCTCATTTATGCGTATGCAGCCATATTTTTAAAATGCTGATATGAGAACAGATCATGTAGAGTGAAAATACATAATGTTCACATTTTTTAAAGCTGACCTGAACTGTTTTTTCTCACTTTTTGACTGGTGTCTGTTTGTCTTAACATTTTCCACTTCTCCAGAATTACTGGACCAAATTCAATGAAATTTGATCACAAGTCATTCTAGGTAAAGGGGATTTGTCATGCTCCCTTCAAAGGGGAGATAGTCAAGAATATGCAAAATAGGGTGGGGTCATTTAAAACCTCAAGGACCACTGGACCAGAAATGTTGAGATTTTGTTTGTCCTTATCGTGGCCGTCGTGAGTAGGATGGCGTCACAAATAGCGATGAAAGGTTTACATGCGGATATATTGCAACAATTGTTGATTTTTTTAAAAGAACACACATACATATATTTACACTGTGTCAGTTAACCTTTTTAAAGTATTACGTATGTCGTACCGGTGTGTAGGTACAACAGTACTTCGCAATGATTGTTCTTACCGTGTGCTTCACATCATAATTCATTACTCTTGTAGTCTAGGTAAACTTCTCGGGAGGTTTTGACTCAATTAAAGTAAATAATTACATAGTTATGTAAATTAGGCAAAACTGCACCGAAAGTAAAGTACATATATCTGTAGCGTTGTGGTACATCACTCGCTTTGAGCATGTTGTGTTACTGTTACAGTGCAAGTAAATTTTTGTGACAGATGTAAAGATAACGATAGGAAACACAGGACATTAAACTACAGCACTTCGTGGATTTATTGTTGCTGCAATCTTTATAGTGAACTTTTTCGAGAAAGTCAGATCAGCAAATATTTCACAGATTTACTATCATAGACGCAATAACCACTATCAGATGATTTAGTTCTCATTTCAAATTTATAGATTCTAAATAATTTATTAAAGAATAAACCTGACAAATTTATCAAAATTGAATTTCGAAATAAATATTCCTAGTACATATAATCAAACGATTGAATTGTTTCCAAGATGTTTTAAAATACGTACGATTAACAGTCATTATCTTTGTTATTAGAGAATAATTTTAAAACACATTTTCAGAAAAATCTGCCAAATCTCAAGCTTCAAATTCGCACATGCTATTTTTTTTTTACTTCTCATGGGAAATCATTGGTGCCAACCACTGATTCAAATTTCAGCATTGTATTTTAACAAAAACTTGTGCCATTCTAAGACTCATTCAGCGTTTTTCAATTGTACTGTAGAAATTTGTTCTATTTCCCGTAGGAAGAAAAAATTATGCTAGATAATTTTTTAAGTCATGTTGGAAAATTAAGAATTCGTATACGTTTTCACACGTATTTAATTCCAACAAAAAATCTATTTCTCCTAAACGGAATGAAATTTCCTTTAGAATTTGAATTTTCCTATTGGAAATTTATTTTGTCAATAGAAAAGATATTATTCTTAAAGATTTTTTTTAAAAGTGTCAGGTGAGAGGCACCTGTGACAACGGTAGTTTTGAAATCGGTATTGATGGTGAACGTTAGATTTTCTGGGAAGTAACGAAATTCCGGGTTCGAATTTCCTACAAGAGAACGTGCAATGCATGTATAAAATAGTAATGATCAAAATAGAATCACTCCAGGATCACCATTGCTCTGAACGGGAGACTCAATGCAATATTAATGCATGTCAATCAGTCCATCCGTCCGTCCGTGTGTACGCAAGCGAAATAATAAAAGGACACACTCTGCAACTAAGGTATTACATGTATAATGAGCTGTAAGCAAGATTCAAAAATCAAGTTTCTTTTCATAAATGACATATCGAAGTTCATTAATTGCGAGTTTCATGAGTTTTCATCCACAGGAATTCGAGATATATCAGATAATAGATCAGTGGCTTAAAAGACGAAAAGAAACAAATGGTGCATGTAAAGAATCTATATTTTAAGAATTAAAAATGGAAAAAGACATCAATACGACAGTCATAGATCTTAGAATCCATAAAAGACTGAATTGTTACATCAATTTTACTGAACCAATGCAGTAAAACCTGTAAAAATGGTTGAAAAATGATACACTACAGAGAAAAAGCATATATAGATTTGAAAATGCCATTTCATATTTTTCCTTAAAAATCTTTGTTAAGTGAATGAAAACAAATTGAATTAGTATAAAATTTCAATGAGTATTTGTACTTGATAAAAAGGTAAGAAAATCAAAAATTTATCCAGAGTAAAGAGAGAAATTCAGTTTTCCATAAGCCTACCCCCATATATTTTTTTTCTCTGCTGACATTACCAAAAGCATAAAAAATGTATTTTTGCTAATTTTTAACTAAAACCTAACACATATTTATGAATTAAACTTCATAATTGATTAATTGCTATTTCTTGTGGCTAATGTTTTCTTCAAAGCAATGACCTTGACAAATTTTGATATGACCTTCACCACAAAACGGTGGCAATTTAAAGCTTTTGATTAAATTATATATATATATATATATATATATATATATATATATATATATATATATATAATTTATGGTTTAAAAGTCTTAACCACATAGAGATGAAATAGTTCAATAATGTTGATATTTTCTTAACCCTCTAGTTAATAAAAACCCACATAATTGTATCTTATCAATTAATGACCTTGAATTAATTTTACAAGAGCCACGAACAAAAGAAATATCTCATAGATGTCTGCAATGCAGAAAACATCTTGTATAATCAAGTTGTGTTGTTTACACATGTAAATGTATTGTAAAACACTATTTATGGATATATTTGCATTCTATAAATAAATACTGTACATGTACTTTTATTTCAAAGATTGGCCTTGACATGACGCAAAGGAACAGTCTACTTTCATATTTTCTCTGAGTGCAATTTGTAACCATCTAAATTAATAATTACATAATAAAAAGAATAACAACATGATTCTTGATATTGCATAAATCATACAAGATCAGTAAAAACATCTCAAATTAATTATATTGCAATTGGTATGAACATTGACTTTGACACAACTCTGTGTGTGAATTAGATAATTTGATGTGTGAGCAAAAATAAATATTTCTGAAGCGTCACAGTACTCATATAATCACACACACACACACACACACACACACACGAGTGAAACAATTCCCAAGAGGGGTGTTCAATAATCAACAAACCTACAAATACATAAATTTAAGAATCACTTTAGAGCTTGAACAAGTTTGGGAATCACTTCCTCTAGTGTGTTTTTCATGTTTGTAACATGGGGCTGTCCATCACTGTTTATACAAACAAACGTATAATACAGCCCATCTTCCCCATCTCGTTGAAATTTTTTTTTCTGAGATGAGAGATATGAAGTCCTGAACCTGCAATTTTTTCAGCTATAGTGAACCTGAAAACTCCTTTCGCAATTAGAGGATTTAGTGAAGGCAAGTTGGATGCTTTCGCCTTGTTGTACTTCAACTGGTTGCAAACTGCGCTCGGTGGAAATCTGAAAGTAGAAAGTTCCTATTCGGTCATCTTTTGAGTGTGAAACAAGGTCAGCAAGCATATTCACATCCTCTTCGGCGTCATGTGCTCCATACCTAGCATTCAAAAGGGATTTAGCAAGTTCCTCCTGTTTGTAAGATGAAAAACCGGGGTATTTTTTCTTGAAGACGGCCAAGCTATCGATGCGTCCTATTGCACAATCCACGAATCTGCCCACACTACCGATACTGCTCAATGCAGACATGAACATAGGGCAATCAAACGTCTTTCCGTTGTGGGCGAGTAGAAACACATGCGGATACAGAGCTAGCCAGTCACAGAACTTGGTGACAGCAGAACTCAAGGTCTTTGGTTCCACATGTTTCCCACGAACAGTCATTGTGCCACTGTTGTTGTACACAATCCCTGTGATATCTTGGGCTGTAGATGATTCAAACACTTCACGTACAGGTATCCCCCAAGGCCTTTTCGCAACTCCCCAACAATACTGGACGCAGATAATGACAGCGGGCCCAATCTGCACTGTTTACATGATTCTAGAGCTTCAACTAGCGTTCCAAATTCAATAATCCACCGTTCTTCCTCCCAACCCTCCCTCGACGCATATTTACCCAGCTAGAAATTGTTATACAGCGGACAATCATTGTCACTACACGGATTTCCGTTACACACATGCCCAGACAGATAGTTGTGGTCGATCTCTACCCTAGTTTTGCGTTTCTTTTTAGTTCTTTTCTTCTCTACATGCGAGACAAAACGCCCGAACAGATCTCGCTTTCTTGGCGCGTTCATGTGTTTACCACAAGAACAGTAACTCTGGGCGGAAATTGTCGTTTCACGAGAATAGCCGAAGTCATCCGAATCTCCCGAATTCACCGAGTCTCATTATACATGCAATACCTTAACACTATATGATTGAAAATTAGTTTGCCAATCTTACAATCTTAGCGAGTCAATCATTCAAAGCAATCACGGTGCTCCTGAAATGATTTTAAACCTTATACATGAAATCAGTACATACTTCATTGATAAATGGAGCTATTAATTATGCATTCCTAAACAATTGTTAGTTAATTGCTGTTTTAATTGTTATTATAAGGAATAAAGGAATAAATTGCATCTAGGGAGAGTGCAAGAGATTTTTGATAAAATTTTCCCAGGCGTCTAAAAGAATGACTGATGTAAACCTATAATAAAATTAATAAAAACTCTATTTTTGGAAATATTGTTTGTCTGTTGAGAAATCAGTTGTACATAAATTCACAAGTATCATGTACCTACGTCCTCCCTTTTCTTTATCATTGTCTACAGAATGTATTGGTTTTTTCTGACGACCAACAGTAAAAGAATGTATATGTGGACACGTGACTTCTAACACAAAGCTGTATATAAATCCGTCGTGCTTATCCCAATTTTAAGTTTTATAAAAGCTTTTAGGTCAGTACTCAGTTTACTATTGCAGTTGGTCAGCGTCCGTTGTCGTCCATCGTGAGTTAAGAATTCAGCATTTTTAACTTATTGATAATTAGCAATCCAATTCTTTTCAAATGTGGTATGAATCATCTTTGGGGCAAGGGTGGTATAAATTGAAAACTTCAAGACTCCCGCCCCCTGGGGGCCTTAGGAGTGGGGCAAAAACTGCAAAACATTGACCAGTTTTCAAAATCGTCTTTACAACCGCACCTCTTTAGGTAAAACTAAATGCATAGTGATTTAGAGCAGGAAGGCCTCTACCAAACTTGTAACCACCACGATTCCCGAGTATCTTACTGAATCTAAACTGCATGGGTATTAAGAAGGGCAGGTGGCCCTTTTGAAAAATTGTAAATTTCATTATCCCAGGGATAGAGGTGTGGATATCAGGATGGGATCAAAATGGTCCCTGATTAAATGTGTTGACAAATGAACATTTCAACTTTCTTGATAAATAACAATGCCAAAAGTTGACCATTTTTCAAAAGTATTCTTTCTACAACCGCATGTTTTTTTAAAAAACACTACTAAATGTCGAGATTTTGGCGAAGGAGCAATTACTACCTATTTTTACGTCGATAGATGTGACGCGGCCATGGCAGGACCAGGGCTCGAACTTATGACTTACCACTGATCTACCGCGACCGATTATATACGAAAACAAAACATGTATATGCATAGTGATGTAGAATAAGAAAGATCCCCGGGGGTAGAAGTTCTGACTTCTAGGGCGGAACGAAACTTGGTATATATAATATATACAATGTACATGTAGAACATTTAATCGATATTTTCTTCAATGCTATTGATACCAAAATTAAACTATATAGATAGTTACGAGGAGAAGATAGTCCTTCACCAAAATTGTAGCTTTCATGATCTCATGGTGTTCTGGAGTGGGATCAAAATTATTATAGTGATTATTGTCTTACTCACTTGAAAGATGTCTGTAATTTTGTTGATATTGTATAGAAACTAATGGTGAAGGGCTGCAAAATTTAGACCTATACTCGGCGCCTACGGCCTTTGAGCAGGGAGTGGTCTTATCGTGCCACACCTGCTTCTTGTGGTCTCATCCGAAGGATCGCCCCATGTAGTTGCCTCTTACAATAAGCAAGGGTACTGAGGACCTATTCTAGAACGCATTCCTTTCGGGAAAAGTAAATAAATGAGATAACATCAAACTCAAAGATTTAATTCAGCGTTTAGTTAAAATGTCATCTTAAGATTTTGGATTAACTTCGGTTTCCGCCTGTGCTACTGGTTTACGTCCCGTCGAGAATTTTTCATAATGATCCTGATTAAGAATCAGCTAACACTCCCGAGCCCCTGAAAAACCCTATACCGCATCATTCATGATCCGTGTTGTTGCATGTCGACAGGCACATTAACACGCTGCTAAAAGAGTTTTTAAAGATATCTAACATTACTCTCACAATCAGGTGATCGACGAAGGTCGTATGTGACGTCACTACCACGTTCCTACCTAACTAATTAACGATTTTTTTTTAAAATCGGGCCTTAAATTTAAATCCGTAATGTGACAAACTATCTCAGTATTTCGGCGAACTACCTATTTAAAGTAATTAAAATAAGAAACATAAATTGCAGATAATTCTATGTACTTTGGAAACATGCGATATCTTCAACTATTGGGGTTTTAAACATTATGAGATTGTTGTTTCTTCATTTAAAAACGGACACAGAATATATTCATATCCTTTGAAGTCATCAAAAAATTACGTTGCTTAACACCACAGTGATATTATCATCTCTAGTCGGCGCGGGTTCGATTCTCGTATGCGCCGATACATGGGAGAAAGTTCGCCAGTTTACTTTCTGAAGGTCTTTGGTCTCTTCCTGAGTACACTGTATCTGGGTTCTCTCTTCCCTCAATAAAAAAAAATGGACGCCACCAGATAACTGAAAAATTGTTGAGCAGGGAGGGATCTTTATCGTGCCACACCTTCTGTGACACAGGGCCTCGGATTTTGCGGTCTCATCCGAAGGACCGCCACATTTAGTCGCCTCTTAGGACAAGCAAGGGGTACCGAGTATCTATTCTAACCCGGATCCCCACGAGGCCCAGGAGTTTGCCGTTTTGGTATATGGTTTATTGCCCATTATAGTCATAGCAACAGTTTGACTGCTTGATGTATAGATTGATTCACTGTTTGTTTGTTTTACGTCCCGTCGAGAATTTTTCACTCATATTGAGACGTTACCAGCTGTAGGTGAAGTTCCACAAATTTAGACCTATGCTTAGCGCTCAGGGCCGTAGCAGTGAGGTTTTTTAACGTGCCAACGCCTACCGTGACACGGGACCGCCGTTTTTAATGTCATATCCGAAAGACCCGTGATTCTCACTTCTGAATGCCGAGCGTTTGGCGAAGGAGCAATCACTACCTATTTTTCGTCTTAGGTTTGACGCGGCCATGGCACGAGCGGGGCTCGAACTCACGACCTACCGGTTACGAAGCGAACGCTCTAACCACTGAGCTACCGCGACCGGTCAGCATTTCGCAAATTCTATGAAGTTTAATTTCATTTTTTTTTAATATGTCATGTAATTAGAAATAAAGCAATATAGCACATACGGCATGCATCACTTTGATATTTTTTGATTTTGTGGATATGAATGTACATAATTTTAAGCACTAGTGTCCAAGTATTGATTGCTCTGATGTTGAAATAATGCAGTTCCGGATTCTTCTTACCGATAAAACACTCAGGAAAGTTGTTAAATATAATGATTTTAAGGTAATTGACGGTGTCTTCCCTTAATTCATGTGATCATGCATTGCAATATTTTCCGATAATTGATTCATGACTTACGACTTGTAATAATCAAAGCTTTAAAATATCAATATACCATTCAATTAGACAGTGTTTATTTATTCTTTCAGTTAAATGGCTTATCGTATTACATTATCATTACATGGTTACATAATAAGGAATATACGAGGGACACTTTTTAAGTTCGTAGAGTAAGCCTATAACTTTTTAACGCGATTATGAAGTTGCACGATTTTTTACACAGAACTTTCGTAATCATTCCTCTCTCGAATGGTATCACGGTATACGTGCGCGCTGCGCAGGGTATTTTCAACAGGTGGTTTTACACACTATAGTAAAATATAGCGTTCAATATGGATGGAACAATCTCTGAACAGAGGGTATATCGTAAGATTCGAGAACATCTCGGGTTTCCATCAACGCAAATTCATGCTAATTCGCAAAAGGTTTATGGGAATGGTGCTTTAAAATATGCTACAGTTTGCAAGTGGGTACGTCGTTTTAATGATGGTCGGGAGTCAATTGAAAATGACCCTAGAGTGGGTAGGCCGGTTTCCGTTTCGACGGAAAAGAACGTTGCTACTGTGAAAACGTTAATTGAGGAAGACGCATGTTATACCGTGCAACAGATAGCAGAATTAAGTGGCATTCATTCGTCAAGTGTTTTGAAGATCTTACGTGAACGACTTGGGCTACGTAAGATCTGCGCGCGCTGGGTGCCCCATTTGCTCACTGACAAGCAGAAACAAAGTCGGGTTAGACTTGCATTGCAAGTTATAAAAAGATATGATAAATGTGACTCACGTCGTTTGGAAGAGATAGTTACAGGTGATGAAACATGGATCTATCATTTTCAACCCGATTCTAAGGCTAAAAATAAGGTTTGGGTTTCATCCGAGGGCAACATACCTGTCATTGCGCGCCGTTGAAAAATTATCAAATCGCATGTTGTGTGCGATATTCTTTGATTCGAAAGATCCAGTCCTTCAAATTCCAGTCCCGAAAGGTAGTTCTGTCACTGGAAAATTTTACAGAGAAAGTGTTTTTATTCAACTTGTTGATTTCTATCAGAAATGCAGACCGCGCACCGGTTTTCGCGGCATCAAGTTACACCATAATAACGCACCGACCCATAAATCCGTTACGGTACAGGAATATCTGACAGAATCTGGGTTCTATGTCTTAGATCATCCCCCATACAGCCCTGACCTGTCCCCTTGCGACTTTTGGTTGTTCCCAATATAATAGATAGATCCAGTACATAACGAATATTATGAATAGATGCAAATACAACAGGGTTCGCCGCAAATCAAAGGTTTTTCTAAGGGGTAGATCTGTTGCAGTAGTTCCCTGATCTGTCCCAATATTTATCCGAGAGCTACAATTCAGTAGCTACACTTTTGTGAAGCCCCCGCCCCATATTTCATTAACATGACTCAAAATACTTATATTAATCTACATTTCATAAGTAATTTAATAAATTATTTACTAGATTATTCGTTTGAAGACTTAGTGGTAAACTAGTCATGCAATCTGTTGATTCTAAAGCGTTCGCACGAGGTTAGGCTATACATCCTTATACATGAGTCTGGGTGATTCTCGTCTCATGTAGTAATGATAATAAGTCATTTTATTTTTATAGATTATCTATTTGTACTTTTACAATTTGTCATAGCTATTTTAAGTCAATAAATTGGCAAACTTAAGAAAGTTGTATCATTCCGAGCCGGAGAGTCAACCACAGGTAATTCCACTTACCAGATCAAAATACAGAGCTCGCGGCGGGTGTAGCTTCAAGACACTTGATCCCTCCTCGGAGTTTCCGCGTTTGTTCAACTCTTAATTTGTTGTTCTTTTTAGGAATTATGAGATTGATCACTGTTCGTTATCTTCACCATTTCGTTGTTAGGGCATCTTCAATGTCAGATTTAGCCATTATTCGATATTAACCAAATTTCTGAATCAACCAGACCATTTTAATTTTTTTCCCTTCATAAATATCAACATTAAACAGATACAGATGTTATTGTTGCTGATACCTCTCTTACTCACACTCATACATTCTGCTGGTAAGTGCTTACTTTAACAAATAACAAAACAAAGCATTAGATAAGCAAAGACAGTAGGAAAAAGATATTACTGAAAAACCGGTCGCGGTAGCTCAGTGGTTAGAGCGTTCGCTTCGTAACCGGGAGGTCGTGAGTTCGAGCCCCACTCGTGCCATGGCCGCGTCAAACCTAAGACGAAAAATAGGTAGTGGTTGCTCCTTCGCCAAACGCTCGGCATTAAGAAGTGAGAATCACGGGTCTTTCGGATATGAACTTAAAAACGGAGGTCCCGTGTCACGGTAGGCGTTGGCACGTTACAGAACCCTCACTGCTACGGCCCTAAGCGCTAAGCATAGGTCCAAATTTGTGGTACTTCACCTACAGCTGGTGACGTCTCAATATGAGTGAAAAATTCTCGACGGGACGTAAAACAAACAAACAATCATATTACTGAAAAACAAGAATTTACAGGGTAGCTATCTGATTTTTATTTTACGCACTAATAATAACAGTACACGGGTTCCATGCAGTGATGTCACAAGTAGCTTAAAAATACCTGTTTTACATGACATAATTGATAAAGCTTATACTTGTGTTGTTTTAAATACAAGATAAGCAATACTTTTTTTTCATAAATATTAACATTAAACAGCAATATCCAACGAGACGGAACCCTCACGCTTCTGCATGCAAATCTATGTGCTGGTTTCCGTAGATTTCTGTTCTGTGCTACAAATGCACCGAAAGATATCCCATCAGAACGAGAGATAGGATGAAAACTTTAAGGTTTGCTAGTTCACCTGTATGAAATACTGGGTTTTTTTTTTATTAAAGTAAATATATTATTGCTAGTGTCAGAAGGAATACTAGGCCGATCTGATGAACAGTGTCAGAGGACTGGACTTCAGTTGAATGTTTTGTTTCTTCCGTTTCTACATGACCTTAAAATACATTGAATCAATGAATGTCTAAGGCATCTTGTTATTGACGAGATATTCAAAGTGTTGAATTTTACCCACGAAAAATGTCTAAAAGGTCTTTGATTGATTGATCGTATACTGATTAACGTCCGGCTCGAGAATCTTTCACTCATATGGAGACGTCACCATTGCCGGTGAAGAGTTGCAAAATTTAGATCTATTTTCGGCTCTTATGACATTTGACCAGGAAGAAATCTTTAACGTGTGGCACGGGGCCTCGGTTTTTGCGGTCTCATCCGAAGGACCGCCCCATTTAGTCGCCTTTTACGACAAGCAAGGGGTACTGAAAAAAGTTTTTGTTAATCGATGAATATAAGAATAACTAGCACTTTATGATACATTTAATAGCGCATTTTCAAGTTAATGCCGAACATCGTGTTTACCCAAATTTTACACGCGACCTCAGAATTGGGTTAGCACTACGCATTTCCGGTTCTAAAACCTTAATATAGCGGCAGGTTTTAAATGATTGAAACAAATTCTTCAATCGATTTTTTTTCATGGAAAGTGCCAGAATCTAAGTGCTTTCTTTCGGATCGAGGGGTATCGTGTTCCTTTTGTCGAAAAATTGATTTGGTTAAGTTGTGCGAACTGTTGATTGATTGTTTAGGATTTTACGCCGAATTGGCAATATTTCGGCCATTTTACGGCTGTTACGTAACTGAAATATTTGGTTGTGACAGTTGAAGTTTTCCCGACGGCCCCAAGTGACCCTCCTCTATTTCCAAAACCAGAGAAACGATCTTTTACGTACCAAGGAGATTGTGATCTTTGACACA
Source organism: Ostrea denselamellosa (assembly GCA_024699665.1). NCBI lineage: Eukaryota > Metazoa > Mollusca > Bivalvia > Ostreida > Ostreidae > Ostrea > Ostrea denselamellosa. Next base: position 476,799 of record JAMZEH010000029.1, on the reverse strand, counting down.
GGGCACCCTTAACATCCATCCAATCCGAGGGACTTAAAAGTTAAAAATACGTAAACAGGTAAAAATACATATCATTTTGTGTATATTAATAAGTTATATTACAAAGTATTCAAATTTTACTGTAAAAGTTCCATTCTTATAAATATTATATAATACTATGATTGTCAATATTTGTTTGTTTGTTTTACGTCCTGTTTAGAATTTTTCACTCATATTGAGACGTCACCAGCTGTAGGTGAAGTACCAAGAATTTAGACCTATGCTTAGCGCTCAAGGCCGTAGCACTGAGGTTTCTTTAACGTGACAACGCATACCGTGACACGGGACCTCCGTTTTTAAGGTCCTATCCGAAAGACCCGTGATTCTCACTTCTAAATGCCGAGCGTTTGGCGAAGGACCAATCACTACCTATTTTTCGTCTTAGGTTTGACGTGGCCATGGCACGAGCGGGGCTCGAACTCACGACCTCCCGGTTACGAAGCGAACGCTCTAACCACTGAGCTACCGCGACCGGTTCGTATGGCGGTAAAATCGCCACATTCCAAAAGAATATAAAACATAAACGGTACCAATTTTGATGCACCAGATGCGCATTTCGACAAATAATGTCTCTCTTCAGCGATGTTCAAGTTAAATATGTTGGAAATCAGAAATAAGAACAAATTTGGAAGCTGAAAGAACCAAAAATACCAAATAGTGAAACCAAATCCGGCAAAGGATCAGAGCTATGCTTGAGGGAGATAATCTTTAATTTTGTAATGAATGTCTTAATTTTACCACAGCAAATTTTTATCCGTTATCCATGCTAGTACCGAAGCACTTAAGCAACTGGGCTGGCGAATACCCTCGGGGACTAACAGTCCACTAGCAGAGGCATCGATCCAGTGGTTGTAATATAAAACATAAACGGTACCAATTTTGATGCACCAGATGCACATTTCAACAATGTGTCTCTTGTAAATATATGGTTATAATTCTGAATGAGTAACGATAGTTCCTTGAAATTTATTCTAAAACCTCGACAGTTGAATAACTGTTGGATGATTCAGGATTTCTAATGTGTTACAGGAGATATTCTCCCTTTATGATTTTTGGAGAAAGACTCCGGGCTCGTGATGAGGTGTGTAATGGAGTAAACTCCATTTCCTTCAAGATTCCAAATTTGTCATGTGTAGCGACGGGATCTTTCGCTCATTTGGGCAACCGATCACTATACTGTTTTGCTTTATAATAATAATAATTGGTTTTTATATAGCGCTTTTTCCAGCGTATACTGCTCAAAGCGCTTCACAATACATTATTACCCCAGCAGACCATATAACATTCCAGAGCTTTCTCAGTGCAAGCTGCCGTTAAGGCAGCTAGAGCACTAACATTGTAACAATAGCTTTCACTGTATATAACCAGGTACCCCTTTTACACTTGGGTGGAGTGAGGAAATTCGTGTAAAGTTCCTTTCCAAAGGACACAACGTCAATCCTGCCGCGGTCGGGACTTGAATCCACAACCTTTCGGTTGAGAGTCTAACAGCCTAAGCACTAGGCCATCGACGCCATTATTTTTGATGTGGATATGAGTTACGTCTACTAGACGATTTGGGGGCATCTGCAGCTACAGACTTTGCAGAGGTCGCAGCTACAACCAGCACACCCTGGAGAAGCAGATACTGAATTTATTTAGCTTTTTTCTTGGGGCGTCGAAGAAACTGTTTTTGTTGTTGCAGAATTCTGTGGGAATATATCGTTTTCACAAACTTGTGTCGACATATCCTACATTGATTGTTTGTTTGTTTTACGTCCCGTCGAGAAATTTTCATTCATATTTAGACGTCACCAGCTGTAGGTGAAGTATCAAGAATTTAGACCTATGCTTAGCGCTCAGGGCCGTAGCACTGAGGGCTCTTTAACGTGACAACGCCTACCGTGACACGGGACCTCCGTTGTTAAGGTCATATCCGAAAGACCTGTGATTCTTACTTCTATATGCCGAGCGTTTGGCGAAGGAGCAATCACTACCTATTTTTCGTCTTAGGTTTGACGCGGCCATGACACGGGTGGGACTCGAACTCACGACCTCCTGGTTACGAAGCGAACGCTCTAACCACCGGTCTATCCTACATTGAGGATGATTTTAAAACTGTTGCACATCATGGCAAATTTGGTTTTGCACGCTGCACAAGTTTGTTTGCTTCGTGGTAAGTTATGCGTTTTTCTGCTTTAACGTTTTGTATTTGTTTTTCTTTAATCCTAATTGGACATTGTTTAGAGGAAGCCATGTGGTCACCTGTGCAATTTTTGTATTTATATTCCTTGTGACAATTCTTGCCATCATGCCCCTCCTCACCACACCTGAAGCAGGCTTCGGAGCCTTTGGCGATGGCTAAATCGCTGACATCTGAAGCAACGCATCGGGTTTGGTACAAACATTTTTGGTTTTATTTAGTAATACCCGACTTTAATACTTGTTGGAAGCTTAGGCAATTCAAATGTTAAAAGGTAAGTATTTGTTGGTTCAATATTATCATTCGGGTGTTTTGTTTAATTTTATTATTTTTTTTTGGGGGGGGGGGGTGGTAAACGTTTTGACATTAACCACTCCCTGGGATTCCACGTCCTTTTGGATTTTCTGTTCAGGAATGCCACCCAGGTAGAATGTTGGGGTTTTTTTTGTTTGTTTGTTTTGTTTTGGTGGGTTTTTTTTTGTTTTTTTTCTTGTAAATTCTATAAGAAGTGCTCCATATTTCAACTTTGTGACGGATTTTGGAGTTCCAATTATTCCTTATTGACCTTTTTTGTATAACAAAAGGCGAAACTGTCGTTGAAGGCTTTGTTTGATTTTCCGACAGTTCTGCCTCAGGTGTGATGAAACGAGGCCAGTGCTCACTAACAGGGATAATATTCTCATCATTATGAGAGGTCGATGAAGCTGTTGAGAAACAACCTTTTTTTGAAGTAGACATAGTAAAATGAATTTTATTTGAGATTCCTTGCTCACCACCCGCCTCGAAGCGCCAACGAGAGCGATGTCAGTACAAACGGACTTCCAGTAAGACTGACACCAAGAGGATAGAAGGAATTTATACTCAGATAAAAAGATTTTATCTGATTGACCCAAAACCACCGCTTGATGTATACATATCGACATGGAAATGTTGGCGTATTGGAAAGTTGCAAAAAAAAAAACCAAAAAAAAACCCACGATAAATACGAAAGGGCATTGCAAGTACATCAATACTATGACGTGAAGATATCATCAGGTCGGCACGACTAGCCGATTGATGAAGTCGGTCTGAACTTGACCACCCGTCTAGCAGAAGTTGGGACCAAAGTGGAGTGTTGGTCAACAGACACTATAAAACCCAGTTTCTGCAAACCTCAGCCACCAGAATCCCATTCTCCGTCCCTTCGGGTTGCAACCCACGGCAAACTGGTTGCCCCCATTTTGTCGCCTCTTACGCCAGGCAAAGGGGTTTTCGAGGACCTATTCTTTGAACACCCGAGTCCACACGGGGGGGGGGGGGGTTCGAACTGCAGTGGAACTAACGCGAGAGGTAATTTCAACGTCTGACCTCTGATCCTCTTTCTGTTCGGAAAGGGACGGAATGTAATGGTTTCCTTACATCCATATTTTCCTATCTTCCTTGTTTCCGCACTTACCGTCTTCAGCTGAGCAGTAGCATCTCGCTTTTGATTCCTTCATAACACTGTTATTAACAAACACTATTTTATATCGAGGGCTAACCAAATCTTGAAATTACCTGATCACGATATATAAAATTTAGAATAAACACTTGTTCCGGAAGTAACTCGAAAATGTGCTTTTATTTTCATCGATTCCTTGAATAGTTTCTAGATCATCTTTCTTCCCTTTCCAAAATCAATGGATCCGCCTCACCAATACTGAGATTACTACAGGCCGCGTAAGTGCTCGGTCTGTCCTGATATGGGTTTGTAAAATGTACATGCGTTTTTGCGGAATTAATGTAAATATTTTTAAAACGATTTCGTCCAAAATTTGCTGTAATGTAAGTATTTAATTAGGGATTGAAGTTATTGTTAATTTTAGCGTTTGATTTTATGATCTTTAGAGATAATTAAATCAAGCGTACATAAAATATTCATTAAACATCATTGTTGTCATTTTGTACTGTGTTTGTTTCGGGTTCAGTTTATGTCATTTCTATCACTTTTCGCTCATGAAATACATAAAGAGCGTAGTGTTTTGTGGGTTCAAGACTTTTTGCGGATTCACACAGCTAGTGATACATTTAAGTGGCCTTGAGGTGATAAGGGGAGTCGAGTCTCCAAATATATTTGCCTTGCAATCTTCGTAAAATTGTCTCTACTACGTGTAACTAATTGTGCTGACTAAAAGACATCGTAATTAAAGTATTACTTCACATTTAACTCTTCATCTTGTTGTGATGCACAAATGCATATCGTCAGTATCGTTTGATCTGATAAAAAATAAGTAATAATAATTTTAGAAAATAGAATGATTTCTTCATATCTTCTGCGACCTGATATCGTTGTCGCTTGCGTCAAATTGCTTTCTTGTTGTGTCTTTGAAACAACTTCCAGATGGCTAATGCAAAGCAATTTTTTTTTAAAAAAAGGGAAAGTTGCTTATTAAAGTTGCAAATAACAAAAATGCAATTAGCTATTCTATATATGTGATTAAATATATTCTACACATGAGTTATTGTTTTTAAGCTACTCAGTAGCAATATAATATCTAAAATGTGAACAATAACCTTTATCTACCAGTATAAACTACAGAGAAGGATGGTTGTATAGAAAGAAATAAAATTGATAGAAAAACTTAAATGGTTATTTTCATCGATTCCTTGAATAGTTTCTAGATCATCTTTCTTCCCTTTCCAAAATCAATGGATCCGCCTCACCAATACTGAGATTACTACAGGCCGCGTAAGTGCTCGGTCTGTCCTGATATGGGTTTGTAAAATGTACATGCGTTTTTGCGGAATTAATGTAAATATTTTTAAAACGATTTCGTCCAAAATTTGCTGTAATGTAAGTATTTAATTAGGGATTGAAGTTATTGTTAATTTTAGCGTTTGATTTTATGATCTTTAGAGATAATTAAATCAAGCGTACATAAAATATTCATTAAACATCATTGTTGTCATTTTGTACTGTGTTTGTTTCGGGTTCAGTTTATGTCATTTCTATCACTTTTCGCTCATGAAATACATAAAGAGCGTAGTGCTTTGTGGGTTCAAGACTTTTTGCGGATTCACACAGCTAGTGATACATTTAAGTGGCCTTGAGGTGATAAGGGGAGTCGAGTCTCCAAATATATTTGCCTTGCAATCTTCGTAAAATTGTCTCTACTACGTGTAACTAATTGTGCTGACTAAAAGACATCGTAATTAAAGTATTACTTCACATTTAACTCTTCATCTTGTTGTGATGCACAAATGCATATCGTCAGTATCGTTTGATCTGATAAAAAATAAGTAATAATAATTTTAGAAAATAGAATGATTTCTTCATATCTTCTGCGACCTGATATCGTTGTCGCTTGCGTCAAATTGCTTTCTTGTTGTGTCTTTGAAACAACTTCCAGATGGCTAATGCAAAGCAATTTTTTTTTAAAAAAAGGGAAAGTTGCTTATTAAAGTTGCAAATAACAAAAATGCAATTAGCTATTCTATATATGTGATTAAATATATTCTACACATGAGTTATTGTTTTTAAGCTACTCAGTAGCAATATAATATCTAAAATGTGAACAATAACCTTTATCTACCAGTATAAACTACAGAGAAGGATGGTTGTATAGAAAGAAATAAAATTGATAGAAAAACTTAAATGGTTATTTTCATCGATTCCTTGAATAGTTTCTAGATCATCTTTCTTCCCTTTCCAAAATCAATGGATCCGCCTCACCAATACTGAGATTACTACAGGCCGCGTAAGTGCTCGGTCTGTCCTGATATGGGTTTGTAAAATGTACATGCGTTTTTGCGGAATTAATGTAAATATTTTTAAAACGATTTCGTCCAAAATTTGCTGTAATGTAAGTATTTAATTAGGGATTGAAGTTATTGTTAATTTTAGCGTTTGATTTTATGATCTTTAGAGATAATTAAATCAAGCGTACATAAAATATTCATTAAACATCATTGTTGTCATTTTGTACTGTGTTTGTTTCGGGTTCAGTTTATGTCATTTCTATCACTTTTCGCTCATGAAATACATAAAGAGCGTAGTGCTTTGTGGGTTCAAGACTTTTTGCGGATTCACACAGCTAGTGATACATTTAAGTGGCCTTGAGGTGATAAGGGGAGTCGAGTCTCCAAATATATTTGCCTTGCAATCTTCGTAAAATTGTCTCTACTACGTGTAACTAATTGTGCTGACTAAAAGACATCGTAATTAAAGTATTACTTCACATTTAACTCTTCATCTTGTTGTGATGCACAAATGCATATCGTCAGTATCGTTTGATCTGATAAAAAATAAGTAATAATAATTTTAGAAAATAGAATGATTTCTTCATATCTTCTGCGACCTGATATCGTTGTCGCTTGCGTCAAATTGCTTTCTTGTTGTGTCTTTGAAACAACTTCCAGATGGCTAATGCAAAGCAATTTTTTTTTAAAAAAAGGGAAAGTTGCTTATTAAAGTTGCAAATAACAAAAATGCAATTAGCTATTCTATATATGTGATTAAATATATTCTACACATGAGTTATTGTTTTTAAGCTACTCAGTAGCAATATAATATCTAAAATGTGAACAATAACCTTTATCTACCAGTATAAACTACAGAGAAGGATGGTTGTATAGAAAGAAATAAAATTGATAGAAAAACTTAAATGGTTCGCTTTACATACATGAGTATTTATTGCATCTAATTCATGGAATTATTTTATGCTTGGTGGTATAGGCCGAATTTATTGCTCGAGTCAGTACTTTGCCAATCGTAACTACACCGCCATTTCCGGATTTTGTTGTTATGATTGGTTTTTTGCTGCCAAATGTCTTCGGCACATGCAAAGGAATTCCGAGTAAAAATATTTAGATGTTATGTTGAAAACTAGAAGAAAATCAAAATACGCCAAATAGCCGTAGTATTTTGTGTCGCTAGTGTAATATTTAATGAATTGATACTTTAAATAAACCAGTTTATTAATTCAATAACAATAAATTGTATGATTAAGCGATGAATTATTGCAACATATATGCTTTGTCGTATTTCAAAAAAAAAAAAAAAAAAAAAAAAAAAAAAAAAAAAAAAAAAAAAATCTTAAAAACAAGGACCTGTCATTGAACGGGTACACTTTACTCCTTATGAGTTCCTCATATCCTTCTATTAATACCCTTGACTTAAGAAGACATGCATATATAACATCCATTCATTTTCTAATCACGGAGCACCGGCGTTATATTTCTAGAATAATTTGAATACTAAATTATGACTTTCATGAGTAACACTCATGATTACTTCTCCCGACGCATTCCCCATCACAAACTAATATATATATATATATATATATATATATATATGTGTGTGTGTGTGTGTGTAATTTATAATGTGGAATAATGGTAAAACTCGGATAAATGTTTTTGGCGCAATTTCTAATGTGTTCGCTTACATTGGTATTTGGATTCTACAAAGACCCCAAAAACAAAAACAAAAAGAACGTGAAACCAAAGAAAAACTATTTATTCAAAAATATAAACCTTTCTTAAATATTACGTAAATTACTTTTACAAAGCATAAATATTTACCCCCGCCCACTTTTTTGTAATATTACAATTTTCCCGTATTGGTTTACGGACGTTACATCATGACTTCATAATGAACTCCACTTAAGCATAACAGTATATTGGCGCTCTATGATACCACTTTGCAATCCCTGTGAGCATGTGTAACTGAGCAATATCAAGGAGAAACTAGTGGAATATATACTCAATCGGCTTCTTGATATTTTATCACACTACTACTTGAGTATAATTTTCTATACTTATTTCTGTAATAATATATATATATATATATATATATTGTTTAACGTCCCGCTCGAGAATTTTTCTCTCATATGGAGACTTCATCATTGACGGTGTAGGGCTGAAAAATTTTGGCCTATGATCGACGCTTGTGGCCTTTGAGCAGAGAGGGATCTTTATCGTGGCACACCTGCTATGACACGGGACCTCGGTTTTTGCGGTCTCATCCGAAGGACCGCCCCATTTAATCGTCTCTTGACAAGCAAGGTGTATTAAGGATCTATTCTAACAAACCGAATGCCCACGTGGCTATATATATATATATATATATATTAGCCGGGTCTCCGAGCTGCAATAAGTGGAAATTGATAATGGTAGAATATCTTAGCAAAATATGATCATACCTTAGTTGCATTTGTTTTAGCTCCAATACACGTGTCAGCCATTAAATCCCAAAACGAGGCTGACCTGACAAAAGCGTGCCTGGCGACAAAGTATGAAGGCGCGGCTCTACGAAAGGCAGTCAGCGTAGGCGCGATTTCTGGCATCTGTGCCGGAGATGAACGATACCATCACGACAACGTGAGAAAGCAGTCCCCGGGTCTTACAGAAATAACATTAAAAGGGAAATAAAGCAAATTTGCGAAAGGTTAGGTGCACAAAATGGAAGGTTTGCTTGTTTCCCGACGGCCTCGCACACGGCATAAAAGAAACTGTGTACTTTGAGTACGTTACAACTACTACTTGAATGACAGCCAATAAAAATACATCATATCTAGAGCAGAGAATATATATCAGTAATCATTTATATCAAATCTAGCGAAACGAAATGATATTTCACCCTACATTTCAACCATGTGCGACAACGTAAGTGGCTTAGGATTTTGATCAGCTGTTTTAGATTTGTATCCGATTTTATTAGGGACCATTTACGATTGTTCATTGAAAATAACTAGGCAATGTCTTGCACACACTTTTCATTTCTTTAATATTTGAATAAAATGAAATTCTCCACCACCACCCCCTCTTAAAAAAGAAATAGGCCTATTGATCTTTTATGTCTAATATAGGCTTTTTAGCTAAATATATATTTTTTCTTAGAGTGTAAAAAGCCATACACATGTATATACATATATGTGTATAGCTTTCTTCACTCAAAGAAAATACGTTTTTAGCTATCAAGATTAATGAAGCTAAATAAAGATTCCTATCAAGCTATTAAAATTAAACTAATGTGAACCTGATAAATACATTGTATTGATCTGCAGGTACACATTTTCTTGATGTACATAACAATGGCGGTTTTAAAGGGGGCTGACCCCCCCCCCCTTTTTTTAAATCACAAATATACAAAATAATGTAAATCTCTAGATTTGAAATCCAAAATGGTATAGTATTTTGGTTAATACTTGACATTCACATGTTCCATTGCCTAACATTATCAATTTTGATATACATGCCATCGAACATTAAATACATACATCCAGCACTTTATTTTAACAAGAATTCCTTGATGTTTTTTTTTTACTTCATATAATTTTTTTAAGTATCAGAAGCCTCATTGCCATGGATGCTGCTCTATTAATTAATCATACATTATAAGGGCCTGGTGACCAATCCTTGAATATATATTCTGAATTGATCACACATTTAGAACTATATTTGGGGACGAACAAGTTCTACACATCAGTATTAGAAAATGATCAAGTCACCAAGACCGAGTTTTCCCAGGTAACCAACATATAGGTACTCTAAATTGCCTTCTTTTTTTTTTTTTAAAATAAAATTCAAATAAAGGAAATTGATAAATTTCAGAATTCAAGTGCCACGTATAATGTTCATCTACATCAGTAGTTTTATCAATATTATTTTTAACTTTCTATTATATTATTTGTACAAATGCAAACCCAAACTATATGTGCATATATACAAGTATTTTTTAATTATAGTTCTCGTGTTTGATAAACATGAATATCACAGATTTGTACAGAGTATACTGTAAATATACATGTAGAATAGTGTAAACTGTTGTAAAAGATAGCCTGTAACAACCTGATTTACATAGGATTAAGTGCAGTCATACCCATAGAAAACAATACAAATGCTGTTGCTTTAATTTTGTTTGTTTGCTTGTTTTTGTTTTTTTTTGGGGGGGGGGGTCTGCGACATTTTGCTCACTATACACATTTTACATACAATTCCCAATATTTACTATATGTACTCTGCACAATGCTAGACACTTTACTTCATGCATATCAAATAAGAAGCTATATACATAGCTGTAATTTCATTTTCCTGATTACCTCCCTCCTCAGTGGGTGGGGAACCTTCAAAAAATTATGAAAGTCTTTTTCCCAATAATGCTCATTGGCAAATTGGTTGAAATTAGCTCTGTGGTTTTGGAGAAGTTGAAAATGTAAAAAGCTTACAGATGGACAACAAAGTGATCAGAAAAGTTCACTTGAGCTTTCGGCTCAGCTCAGTCAAAATGCAACATCAATGAAATTGGTATGTAGATGTACTAGAGTCTATAGCTGAACATTACCAAAAGGGTTATAATATTTCCTATCAGAACCAACATAATGCATCATAAACCTTCTGCAAACTTTTTAAACATCTTTTTATTACCCCAGCAGATATTACTGCATTGTAGTATGAATATTGTTATAGCCACGGTTGGGGAGCCTTGGGTTCTGTCAAATATCTGAGCACTTTAGGGGGTCCACAAGCTACCCTGGATTTTTATAAATGTTTTGCAGACTATTGTATTGTAATGCAGCAATAATTGATTGGAAAGTTTAAAAAATGTCACTTGTCATAGCTTTCCCTTATCCTTAAAGCAATATAAGCTGCCAAAATTGCAATTTTTTATAGTGGCATTAAAAGAGGTTAAATGAACGTTGATATGATTGAAAAAAGGAACTGCATCGAATTTCCTCTCTTATGCATCGTTTACACACCTTTACGTGATGAAAAATATATTCCTCGACATTCCGTTTGACCCTAACAACGGCAGCTGATTAATCGTCGGCGACAATCCCGAAGATAACCGATGTTGACACGAATGATTCTGATGCTGATCGGGGTGGATCGGGCTGTATCCGGGTCATTAAAATATGGACGGCGAGGTGAGATAAAATTCTAGTTACCATCATTATTTTGGCATTGTTAACGATGTTATATGTTTTTATATCTTTTTCGTCCCGAATCAGTCAAAGTCGGCTTTCTCCCTCGCTTCGAACCTTTCGTGTCAGGCATCTTTCGTGCTTACCGGAAATATTGCGCTTGCGCATTTGATTTTGCCGAATGAGTTCAACTTTAGGTCATTGCATACGGAAATAATGTCGGAAAAATTAAGGTACGGGAAGACTTAATTTCAACTGTCGAACAATTTTTACATTTAATGCCAAAAATACATGTCAAAAGTTTAATCGATAAAATCAGGTATTAGAAGGTAGATGTTACAAAATTTCGATTAAATTTTAGGGACCCCAAAATAACAATTTTGACAGCTTATATTGCTTTAAGAAACGTCATTGATTGTTTATTGTTTTACGTCACACTCAACAATTTTTCAGTTATCTGGTGGCGTCCAGGTTTTATGGAGAGAACCCAGATACAATGTACTCGGGAAGAGACCACAGACCTTTCTCACATATATCGGCACGAGCGAGAATCGAACCCGCGCCGATTAGAGGTGAGAGGCCTTCTGATTTTAAGCGCAGTGCTCTCTAACCACTAGGCCCCTTAAGAAACGTGAAAGGGGAAGTAACTAAATTATGTGCTTATTGGTAGTTGTGTGATAAATAGAATCGTACACTCATGCCTATGGCATACGAAATTTATGAAATACATTACCAGATTTAAATATTTCCCTCGACAAGGCTCGGTAAAAATTATATCTGGCAATTCTTTTCATAAACTCCACATGTCATAACCGCTCGCTCTAGATCCTCTAGCGTTTTCAGCTTTATTTGAATTTCATTTTATAACTGTCTGAAGAGGCATGAAAGCCGAAGGCGCTAACAGTGAAATGTAATTCCAGTTTTGTGTTTTGACTTTTATTATTGGATATATCTATATCTATCTATCTATCTATCTCACAAGCCCAGTTGAGTATATACTAGACTTCTTCTTCAATACTTCAGGAGTATACTCCTGAATTGAAGTAACTAGTGGAGTATATACTCGATCGGCTTTGTGATATTTTTATTATACTACTTGTATAGATTTTCTATACTCATTTCTGGATAATATATACATGTATGTATATATACAACCGGTTGCGGTAGCTCAGTGGTTAAAGCGTTCGCTTCGTAACCGTGAGGTCATGAGTTCGAGCCCCGCTCGTGCCAAGACCGCGTCAAACCTAAGACGAAAAATAGGTAGTGATTGCTCCTTCGCCAAACGCTCGGCATTTAGAAGTGAGAATCACGGGTCTTTCGGATCTGACCTTAAAAACGGAGGTCCCGTGTCACGATAGGCATTGGCACGTGAAAGAACCCTCACTGCTACGGCCCTGAGCGCTAAGCATAGGTCTAAATTTGTGTTACTTCACCTACAGCTGGTGACGTCTCAATACGAGTGAAAAATTCTCGACGGGACGTAAAACAAACAAACCATATATATATATATATATATTATATTATATCTCTGTGTGTTTGTGCGCGCGCTAAGATAACGAAGAGTACTCAATCTCGCAATTCCTATAGAAATTACGAATCAAAGAATCCTCTGTCGACCGGTCATGCCCGCCTTGAACTCTCTTTCTTGATAAATTAAACTGAGTAATCCGCAGTCAGATTCAGTGTACCAAGAACGGCATAGCAATTGCTATGAAATACGTCAGACAGCATTTGACATAATTGAAAGCTGTACTGGCAAACCAGCTCGTCAAAACGACCATAGAACTTACGAAATGCTGACTTTACAAAGCCCTGTAATGTCATCTTGTCTGTCTCGATTTAGAAACTGATCATATGCAAAACAAGCTCTTGCGTATCAAATCTGTTGGGAAATATAAACACCTAGCTGCAATGATGTAACACTCTCCCATTTTTATATAGGGGTGGGGTGGGGGTGGAGGGGCTAGAATCCATAGGATCTCCGTAATGGTACAAGTATGGGATTGAAGTTCGCTCAAATCATAACTAAGTGACAACAAGATTTCCATTTCTTATCCGAACTCAAAAATGTAGTTGTGTAGGACATAAATTAATCCAAAAATATCAAGTACAGTCCATTATCGGTCAACATCACAACTTCAATTTGTCCGCCATGTTTACTGACCTTGATCAATTTTATTTTGAGACAACCAATGAGGGTTCAGGAGCGGATCTTATCTTCAAGATGAGTTGTTAATTTGCCATAAGCATTTATTTCCAATATAAAATATCTAAGTACGAAGCAGATGTGAAAGATCGTGGTGTCTTTAGTCAGATTCACTGGGATATATCGATTTGATGGATTGATTCGGGTTTTACGCCGTGTTGGCAATATTTTAGCCATTTTACGGCGGTTAAGAAATTGAAATATGGGTGGTTATGAATTTGAAGTTTCCCTGACGGCCCCCAGTAAGCCTACTCTTTTTCGAAAATCAAGGAAACGATCTTTTGCGTGCAAAGGGGTTTGTAATCCTTGACACGGGGTACCCTTTAACTTCCCATCCGACGGACATAAAAGTCAAAAATACATAAACGGGTAAAAATACATATCATTTTGTGTATATGAATAGGTTATATTGTAAAGGGTCAAATTTTTCTGTAAAAGTCGCATTCTTGTAAATATTTTATAATACGACGATAGTCAATATTTGTAAAAAGTTGATACAAGGATTGCACATTATTAAAGTCCATTTCGTGTGGGTGTAAAATCACTACATTCCAAAAGAATGTGTTTTTAGTTAATGGATAGTCACAAGATATACGTTCAGGTTGAAGTTCTCTGTTTAATAAATAAGAATGTGTCAATTTTGAATGCCCGATGCGTATTCTTGAAATAATAACTTCGTCCTGGCGTTTCATTACAATGTTACACGATTTGTTTACTTTCTTTTGAATTAATGTTTTCTTCTGTCACAGAAATCCCAATATATTTGCCAAAGATCATTTACATATACTATTATGTTATATTTTCAATCTGTGTAAGGAATTTTAAAATGTACAATATCCGTTCTTCTGTATTCTTGTTTGAAATAAAATTTGGGTTCATGTTCTCTTTTGACGACATTTTAGAAATAGTTTTCGCTATATTGTTAGAGATATCTTTCTTATTTACGATTATTTGATTTCTTACCTTCAGATGTTGATATTTAGTAGCAGGACCTTTTCCTTATCGCATTCCAGACTTTACTCATAGTAGTATTCGAATTTAGATTTGAAACAAATGTTTTCCAGGATTTTCGTTCACTTGTATTTATGGTTCTACGAGCCTTTGCTCGATATATGCAAACATTATTCAGATTTAAAGTAGGTGATCTATTGAATAGTCTTTCTGCTGTTTTGCGAGCTTTAATTGCTGCATTGCATTCTTCTGTAAACCATCGTCTTTTAGAATACAAAGATTGTGGTGAGATAGTGCATCTTCGAGTTTTTTTTTTTACCTTTATCCGTCATTTTATCACTACCCCATAGCGGGTTATGAGCTTTGAAATCGTCCATAAGTAGGAAAGGAGCTGGAGGTTGTGGTGTTAAATTTATACGAGACTGTAGTTGATAGGTTGGAGGAATATAAACAGAACAAATGGTAATTGTTTTAACTATGGAAATACGAGTTGCTACTACTTGACGATTTGCATTCAAATTTCTTTGGCTATGTATGTAGTTGTTATGGACTGCTATAGAAGAACCACAAGTGGCCCTGTCTGCTTGAGCATAATGGTTGTACATAGTGTGTTTTTTGATATTTATCTTGTCTGTATCTGTCAAATGTGTTTCTTGTAGACATATGGCTACCGGGTTATGGTTCTGAACGAGTAACGATAGTTCATTGAAATTTACTCTAAAACCTCGACAATTCCATTGCATAAATGTTGGGTGATTCGTGATTTCTTACGGGAGATATTCTCCCTTTACGATTTTTTGGAGAAAGTCTTCGGGCTCGTGATGAGGAGTGTGATGGAGTAAACTCCATTTCCTCCGAGACTCCAAAATTTGTTATGTATAGCAACGGGATCTTTCGCTCCCTTGAGCAACCGATCGCTATACTGTTTTGGTTTATTTTTGTGGAGATGGGTTACGTCTCCTAGATGATTTGGGGACATCTGCAGCTACAGGTCTCGCAGAGGCTGCAGCTACAGCCTTAGCTGCAGACCCCGGAGAAGCAGATACTGAATTTATTTTACTTTTGTCTTGAGACGTCAAAGAAACTGTTTTTGTTGTTGCAGAATTCTATGGGAATATGTCATTCTCACAAACTTGTGTCGACATATCCTTCATTGAGCATGATTTTAAAATTGTTGCATATGATGGCAGATTTGGTTAGGAACACTATACATATTGACAAGCGTTTTTGCGTCGTGGTAAGTTATGCGTTTGTCAGCTTTAACCCTTTGTATTTGTTTTTCTTTAATCCAAACTGGATATAGTTTAGGAGAAGCCATGTGGTCACCTGTGCAATTTTTGTATTTATGTTCCTTGTGACAATTCTTGCCATCATGTCCCTCCTCACCACACCTGAAGCAGGCTTCGGAGCCTTTACAATTTGTTTGGCCATGACCAAATCGCTGACATTTGAAGCAACGCAGCGGATTTGGTACAAACATTTCTCTTTTCATTTGGTAAGATCCGACTTTAATAATTAACTTGTTGGAAGTGTAGGCATTCTAAATGTTAAAAGGTAGTATTTGTTGGTTCAAAGTTGTCATTCCGTTTTTTGGTAAACCTTTTTTGATTTTTTTGTTGTTTTTGTGTTTTACGTCCCGTCGAGAATTTTTCACTCATATTGAGACGTCACCAGCTGTAGGTGAAGTACCACAAATTTAGACCTATGCTTAGCGCTCAGGGCCGTAGCAGTGAGGGTTCTTTAACGTGCCAACGCCTACCGTGACCTCCGTTTTTAAGGTCATATCCGAAAGACCCGTGATTCTCACTTCTAAATACCGAGCGTTTGGCGAAGGAGCAATCACTACCTATTTTTCGTCTTAGGTTAGCCATGGCACGAGCGGGGCTCGAACTCACGACCTCCCGGTTACGAAGCAAACGCTCTATGCACTGAGCTACCGCGACCGGTTGGTAAACCTTCGACATTGACCACTCCCTGGGGTTCCAATTCGTTTTGGATTTCCTGTTCAGAAATGCCATCCAGGTTTGTCATCTGTCTAAAAGGATGCCTTTGCTTTGATTAAGCCCAAAGTGGGTTTCACCAATAACGCGTATACCAGCTTTTAAGTTCAGCAAGGAAGCAGAATGTTGCTTTTTTGTAACTTCTATAAGAAATGCTCGAGATCTAAACTTTTTGACTGATTTTGGAATTCCAATAATTCTTGTAGACCTTTTGTATAACAAAAGGCGAGACTTTTGTTAAAGGCTTTGTTTGATTCCCCGACAGTTCTGCCTCAAGTGTGAAGAAACAGGCCAGTGTTCACTAAGAGGGTTAATCTGCTCATCATTATGAGAGGTCTTTAAAGCTGTTGAGAAACGTTTTTTTTTAAATAGCCACAGGAAAATGAATTATATTTCGGATTCCTTGCTCCCTGCCCGCCTCGGACCGCCAACAAGGGCAATATCAGTTCCAACGGGCCTCCAGTAAGACTGACACCAAGAGGATACAAGGAGTCTATACTCGGACAAAAAGATTTTATTTGATTGACCCAAAGCCACCGCTTTATAGGTATAGGTATAGGTACCGACATGGAAATGTTGGCGTATTGGAAAATTGCAAAAAACAGGATAAATACCTAAGGTATTGCAAGTACATCAATATTATGACATTTTAGGAGGGGGACTAGTAAGTTGCAAGAACTTGTTCCCAATCCTTTTGATTTAATCAATAAAATATGTTCAAAACAATATTATGACATGAAGATCTCCTCAGCTCGGCATGACCAGCCGATTAATCAAGTCAGGCCAAACTTGACCTCCGGTCTAGCAGAAGTCGGGGCCAGAGTGGAGGGTTGGTCAACAGACACTATAAAGCCCAGTGTCTGCAAACCTCAGCCACCAGGATCCCTTTCTCCGTCCCTTCGGGTTGCAACCCACGTCAAACTGGTTGCCTCCATTTTGTCGCCTCTTACGACAGGCAAGGGGGTTGCCGAGGACCTATTCTTTTCACACCCGGGTCCACACAAACTGACATTTGAATCAAAATGATCATTGTTAATAGATAAATTGTCATCGATGTCGAACTGAAGGCCAAGCAAGAGATTGTTTCTTCTCATGCAGAAGCTTCCGAATGAATTCCGCTTCATAAGAATATAAAAACAAGTAAGCTAACAAAGCACAATTCGAGTCCATGTGAATTCCAACAAACTGTTGGAAGACCTGACTACCAAAGACTAAGACAATATTGTCAATGAGAAAATTTAGCACATTTTTAATATCAACTTTAGAGTTCTTGTGCGTGGAGTTGACGAAGCAACTGTCTATGATGTCAAAAAGTTGCGTCATTAATATCTCGTGAGGTATGATAGTGTAAAGTCGTACGTTTTATATTGTTGATTTGTGGAAAGTTTTGTGCTATCAAGTTTACTAAAAGTTCTTTAGAATTTTTTAGAATCCACATTTGATTTATATCACTTCCGGCATATATAGTGACACAGTACGTTTGCACTTTCCCCTACACAGCAGTTAATATATTCACGAGGAGCAAAGATTGATTGATTGTTTTACGTCCCGTCGAGGATTTTTCACTCATATTGAGACGTCACCAGCTGTAGGTGAAGTACCACAAATTTAGACCTATGCTTAGCGCTCAGGGCCGTAGCAGTGAGGGTTCTTTAACGTGCCAACGGCTACTGTGACACGGCACCTCCGTTTTAAGGTCATATCCGAAAGACCCGTGATTCTCACTTCTAAATGCCGAGCGTTTGGCGAAGGAGCAATCACTACCTATTTTTCGTCTTAGGTTTGACGCGGTCATGGCACGAGCGGGGTTCGAACTCACGACCTCCCGGTTACGAAGCGAACGCTTTAACCACCGAGCTCCCGCGTTGACGGCTTGGTAGAATATTTATTGGATCCAGCAATGTATCTTTGTTTGTAAGGGTTCTGTGGAGTTTGGGAACATAGTATAGGTACGGTAGTTCATATTCATCCACGACTCAGGTGTTAAATGTTTCTAAATCTGCACCATGATTATAAAGAAATTCATCTACTGAAAGGACAGTTGGAGGATATGTGCGATCACTAAATGTGGAATTAATACCAAATTCGTTTACAATACAGTTGTAATATTGAACCTTACAAAGAACTACAATGTTGTTAAAAGTCTTGTAAGCTGGAACCATAAACATATTCGTCATGTAACCCATCTAAATCTTTTATCACTTCTGGTTTACTAAAGACAGAAGAATAGAGGATGAAACGCATTTTTGATGCGACACGTTTGATGCGGGATTTAATATTCCTCTTATACTTTTCTATCCATTCTGACAAGGTTATGAAGTTCTTTTTCAGATTTAGCCCATTATCTGGCATAATCTTTGACAGAATTCATAATAGAGATGACGTTCTGTTGCCAATTGTAAAACCGAGGTTCTGTGAATCTAGGACCTTTGAAAATAAGTGATTTTAGGTCTTCATTTTTAACTATATCAACATTGCCAGCACTGACATTTCCCGCTGGACAGTAGTTAGAAGAAGACGTAGGTGGATTGAGTATAATATGGTCTACATCTAGGCACTGCAAAGTTTGTAGTTAAAAAGCTTGGATGCAATAGAGGAGGTGTATGTAGGAAATACCAGGTGTATACTTGAACGTGAAATATTCTGCAATACAGCACTGAATATTTTATGACGAAGATTGTTGCTTATGCTGACGGCATCACTTCATTTGCTAGTATATTGGAGTTCAAGGAAGTAAGGCTGTCACGTGTACACGTGTAACTTTTCGTGTTTGGGCTGTAAACGTTTACAAAATCCCTAAACGTTTAAACGATGTCTTATATATGTGGCACAAATCTTGCAGGGTTCAAATTACAATCTAAATTATTTGAATAAACTTATTAAACAAATTGCGAGGGGAAGTAATGAATTTATAAAAGTTTGACTATAGTCTATAGGAACGGTGAACAATTTTTTCCCGTCATATTTAATTAGTATACTAAAAGGGTCTCAGAATCTCTTACTATATGTTTCTGGCTTGTATTGCATTACTGTGCTGCTCTTTGATCATCTTGCAAAATGTGCTTTGTTTTTAATAAACATTTATTAACGGTTTTGACGGCAATTATAGCCCCCCCCCCCCCCCCTTCCAGAAAATTCCTAATAAGATATCAAAATGTATGGATACAAATCTGGAAAAACGTTCAAATTTAAAATCTGTATGAATATTTACGTGTCACCTGCATGGCATCTTTGGCATGTGTCTTTTTTTTTTCATTGAAGAAAGTTGCTGAATGAAATTAAGTGAATGGATGAGATTCAATACGTCATAAAATTGTCGATTGCTTTCAAACAGGTATTCTTAAACTTTATTTGTATTATCATATCATCTGTCGCAAGACTCGCAACTCTCAAAATTAGAATGGCCGAAAAACAGAAACGTTCTGGTGTATGGAATTATTTTACGGAGTTGGAAGTAGCGGGAAAGAAAAAAGTGAAATGCAATTTATGTGCTACGGAGCTTACTTATGCCGGAGGGAGTACAGGGACAATGACCAATCACATCAAGTTCAAACACAAGTCTACAAGTATTGATGCATCTGATAAAAGTCACAAGCCGGGGTCTTCCGCAACATTGACGCAAACAGCAATTACAGCTTATAGAACGCCGGTATTTTCAAGAGAAAAATATCAAAAGTGTACCCAGAAATTAGCACTGATGTGCGCGCGTGATTTACGACCACTAAGTATTGTTAGTGGCGAGGGATTCAAAGATTTCTGTATTGAACTCAATCCGCATTATAAAATCCCTGTAAAAGCAACTATTTCAAACTACGTATCTTTACTATATGACGAGGAGGTACAGAAACTGAAAGAAAATTTTAAAAACGTGTCTGCCGTAGCGCTGACATCAGATCACTGGACAAGCCTTGCCACTGAGGCATACATTACAGAAACTGCCCATTTTATTGATGATGACTGGAACTTTCAAAATACAGTTTTGGCCACCAGAAAAGTCACCGACAGACATACCGGTGAGAACACAGCTAACGAAATAAAAGCAATAACACAGGAATTTGACATTACTGACGAGAAAGTTATAGGAATCGTTACTGATAACGCGTCCAACATGGTCTCGTGTGTTGAGCACCTGAAATGGAAACACATTCGTTGTTTTGCGCACATTTTACAACTTTCGATTAGAGGTGCGTTTGATTCTGTAAATTCTGTTTCGCGAACAATAGGGGCGGCAAAAAAATTAGTTGCACACTTCAGAAAATCAGTGCTAGCTACAAATGAACTACATACAAGACAAAAACAGATGAATCTACCTCAAAACAATTTAATCATTGATGTGGCCACTCGGTGGAACAGCACGTTCGACATGTTTGAGAGACTCGAACATCAAAGGCTGGCTATTTATGCTGTGCTTCACGATGCTAGTATAACAAAACCCAATGATGCGCGTACATTAGATCTGAATGACGATCACTGGCGAGTACTTGAAGGCATGATACCTGTTCTGAAGCCTTTGTACATGGCTACTCGTGTCATGTGCAGCGAGGAGTATCCGACCGTAAGTGGCGTCTACCCAATTTTATATAGCTTAGTAAATCACCATCTTACTTCAAACGACAGTGACTGTGTTGCAGTCGCAACATTCAAACAGAAGGTGCAAACCGATTTGCGCAAAAGGTTCAATATGGACAAACCAGAAATGTGTCAGAGTATTCCAATGCTCTGCACATTCTTGGATCCGCGTTACCGCTCGCTTCCGTTCCTCAATGACGAGCAACGCAATGTTGTTCGAGATACGATAAGTAAAATCTTAAAAGAAAAAGACGATGGACAGAAAATTGATGTATGTAGTGTTAATAACGAAAACAAAACACAAGAAGCAGACATCAAGGAAGGCGAGAATGAGCCCGAATGCAAGAGAAGTAAACTTTCTCAGGATGATGTATCCTTCCTGTTAGGATCATATTTTGACACCGGAGATTGCAAAATAATTACCCCTTCCACTTCAGATGAAGAGATCGAATTATATCTATCTGAAAAAAGTGCGCCGACAAATACCAACCCATTCACTTGGTGGAAAACCAGTCGTATTAATTTTCCAAAATTAGCAAGTCTCGCAAAGGATTTGCTATGCACACCGGCAACGTCCGTTGCCTCTGAGCGCGTCTTTTCCACAGCGGGTGGAACTGTTACAAAACTGCGCTCCTCCCTTGATACTGAGAACGTGGACAAACTGATCTTTTTAAACAAAAGATTAAAACATAAAGTGAATTGCGCTGCTCCGCCTGCACGTGAAGTCCATGTTAAAACCGAACTGACGGAAGCCGCGGCACCAGCTCTGCCCTCTCTGGACAATCTAATGTGAAATCACTGAAATAAAAATTTGAAAAATGAAGTTTAATGTGAATTTGTGATCTGTATTGTGCAAATGTTGTACAGTGTGAATAAAATTGTTTGTTTGTTTTTTTGTTTATAGCCGCCTGAGCAATTTTTCAGCTATCCGGCGGCTGTCACCATTACCGGTGACAGGGCTGCAAATTTAAGCCTATGCTCGGCACTCAGGGCCTTTGAGCAGGGAGGGATCTTTATCGTGCCACACCTACTGCGACCTCGGTTTATACGGTCTCATCCGAAAGACCGGCATCCACGTCCCACAGTGGGATTCGAACCCCCGACTCAAGGATCATGAGATCCTTGAGCCCGACGCTCTAACCACTGCGACACGCGGGCGGCTGAATAAAATTGAATTCAATTTAAATGCTATCCGGATATTTATGTTCGTGTATTTTATTCTGTCTTATATTTATACTCCGGAACGTCCGGTGACAATCTCTGCATCGTCCATAGAACGATGAAAACTGACACACAAACATAATGGTCATTAATGGGTCTTAAAATTCTGTGCGTATTTTATTTTATTAAATTATACAACACTTCGTTTAAACGGTAACGTTTTGTTTACAATGCTTCGTTTCAACGTTTACAAAATTTTGTAAACGTGACAGCCTTACAAGGAAGTGGCGGCTTGATTCGGAAGGAATATCATACAAAACCTGTGGTTGTTTAAAGAGCCTATAATGAACAACAACCATAATAATAGAATTCAGTCTATATATCCAGGTATGGTTTCTTCAAATAACGTATTCAAAACTCTTAATGGAACAGAGCGAATATGATGTGGACCTAATTGTCTGTTGACGTAAGGGTAGAAGTCAAGTGTGACATCGTGTGTACTAGGTCTTTTATATGAACGATGTCCATGGCTGCGTTTACGTCTAAGCGTATCAGGAAAACTTCCCATCACCTTCACGTTATTTCCTTGTGGACTAGTCACAGTTCCTACATTAGATATATTATAGTTGCATCCATATTCTTCGTCTTAGGTTTGACGCGGCCATGGCACGAGCGCGGCTCGAACTCACGACCTCCCGGTTATGAAGGGAACGTTCTAACCACTGAGCTACGGCGACCGGTCAAATTCATGCATTTCAGAAGCTATGCTTGCGTATGATACCCATTATACCACATATAATACATAGAATTGCAACATGAAAAAGCTAAGACAACGAGCAGTACTCAACCTTGAGATTCCTATAGAAAATACAAATCAGAGAGATGTGCAAACATGGACCCCTGGACATACTAGAGGTGGGATCAGGTGCTTAGGGGGAGTAAGTATCGTTAGTTGACCGGTCACATTGGCCGTGAGCCTTGTATCTTGATAAGGTAAACGGAGTAGTCCGCAGTCAGAATCAGTGTGCCCAGAACGGACAAAGAATTCGTATGAAACACGTCAGACAGCATTTCTCTTAATGGAAGGTTGTACTGACAAACTAGATCGATATAATGATCAAAGAATTTGCGAAATGCTGACTTTAAACGAGACTGTACAAACCTCTTAACACCAACTTGCTAGTCAGTAGCCTGCTTCGGTGTAAAAGTGGATTGAAATAGGCGTCTAAACCAATGTCTTCACGCATTTTTCATTTGTGACGTCAAATGTTTAACAGATGACAGTCACGAACGTTCTATAGTTCCAATCTTGCCAGTTAATGTTCCACTGTTTAAATAGCATAAGGAAGACAGCAAGTTAGCACTTTAATAGAAGTTCACCTAACTGACTTCAGAGAGTTTTCATTGCTCTCTGGATCATGTGATCTACATGTTAATTGATGTTAACAAGCCGGATGTAGCGAACGAATAAAAGTGTTCGCCTTGAAACGATCGAAAAAATTCCATTGGGATGTAGACTGAAGAACTAAAGCGAATACGTTGAAGACATTCGCATTATTTATTCAGTCTTAAATTGCAATTAAATATGTTATTGGCCTATGGTTGTTCTACTGTACCTCTTTGATTCTGGACAAATTTTTCTTATGGGACAGCTAAATTGAGACATAAACATAGTAATTTACATTATATAGTCTGCGTTACTGGCGTTTATATCTGACAGTGATTTTTACGAGTTCTGAGACTTTCCCTTATAATAAGTATTCTGAGAACATTGCTGAAGCAGTTAATAGATACCCTTACACATATGGGTCGTTTTCTGACAACTTAAAACTTGACTTTCCAATTTTAAATTATTAACTTCTCGTATGCCTATTTGGATCAATTTATGTGGTTACTTTTCGGTTCGAGACACCAGCAGTATACTTTTAAGAATATTTAACCCAGTTTTACACCGTCTTTATCTGTAACTGGATGACGAGTGTCCTTCTGCTGTGTCCCCCAGAGAGATGTAGCACATTTTCTTCTAATGTTGGGGCAAATGTGCCATTTCCATGCTGGAAACAGCTGCAGTCTTGCTGCTACTTTAAAAACAGCTTAAAGTCTTGATTGACACCTTCAGGTGTTGCACGTTAAAGATCTCTCTCTGCTCAAAGGCCATAGGCGCTGAGCATAGGCCTAAATTTGCAGCCCTTCACCGGCAATGGTGACGTCTCCATATGAGTGAAAGATTCTCGAGCGGGACGTAAAACAATACATAATCAATCAATCAATCAATCCAACTTCTTGATTTTTCTGTACGATTTTGTCCTGTCCTTTCCAACTTATTCGTTTCTTGTGGTCTCATCCAAACCCCATTTCGTTGCTTCTTACGCCAAGCAAGGGGTACCGAACACCTATTCTAACCCAGATCTGACGGGACTTAAATATATCGAAGGAAACTATTCGATGGCTTGTTTGTTTCTTTTGTTTTACGTCAAGTCGAGATTTTATTCACTGATATTGAGACGCCATCAGCTATAGGTGAAGTACCACAAATTTAGACCTATGCTTAGCGCTCTGGGCGTACGCCTACCGAGACCTCCGTTTTTAAGGTCATATCCGAAAGAAGTGATTTTCACTTCTAAATACCGAGCGTTTGGCGAAGGAGAGATCACTACCTATTTTTACGTCTTAGGTTTGATGCGGCCATGGCACGTGCGGGGCTCGAACTCACAAACCTCCCGGTTACAAAGCGAACGCTCTGACCACTGAGCTACCGCGATGGCAAAGACATTGAAAATATACAGATTTAATAAACGACAGCATACAAAGTATTACGAGCACTATTAATTGTCTATTAGAGAGGGCCTCCGTAGACGAGTGGTTAGAGCATCGCACTCAAAATCGGCGCGGATTCGATTCTCGCTCGCGCAAATATATGTGAGAGTTTGCCACTTAACTTCCGGATGGTCAGTGGTCTCTTCCCGAGTACATTGTATCTGGGTTCTCAGCAAATAAAAAAAACTGGACGCCACAAGATGACTGAAAAAAATGTTGATTGTGGCGATAAACAACAATAAATCAACCTATTAGAGCTATAGCAATTATTGTCCCTCTAGACAGTAAGTATATGTATTTCCCTACGGCTAAACTGTTTTTAAATTTTATTTATTGATTGTTTTACGTCCCGTCGAGAATATTTCACTCATATTGAGACGTCACCAGCTGTAGTTAAGTACCACAAATTTAGACCTGTGCTCAGCGCTCTGGGCCGTAACAGTGAGGATTAGGTAACGTGCCAACGCCTACCGTGACACAGGATCTCCCGTGTTTAAGGTCATGTCCAAAAGACCCGTGATTCTCACTTCCAAATGTCGAGCGTTTGGCGAAGGAGCAATCATTACCTATGTTTACGTCTTATGTTTGACGCGGCCATGACACGAGCGGGGCTCGAACCTCCCGGTTACGAAGCGAACGCTCTACCACTGAGCTGCGGTAGAATTTTATGTAAATCCTCTGTTGGGACCATTTAAAAACCGACAAATAATTGAACATTTTCACGCGAAAATGCTCTCTAGAATTGTTATGTTTTCATATCATTAAACGTTTAACATGTTGATGAATTACCACAAATTTAGACCTATGCTTAGTGCTCACGGTTGTAGCATTGAAGATTCTTTAAGGTGCCAACACATGCCGCAACACGGGATCTCGTTTTTAAGGTCATATACAAACGTTCCGTGATTCTCACTTTTGGTGAAGGAGCAATCAAAATTATATTTACGGCTTTGATTGACGCAGCCATGGCAGGAATGGGACTCGAACTCACGACCTCCCGGTTACGAAGTGAATGCTCTATCCACTGAACTACCGCGACCGGTTTTGAAAGAGCGTAAAACAATGAAGATGTCCAGGGATTATTAAGAGGTATATGGTATTTTTATTTCTCTTAAACAAAAGCGTAAAACAATTATGGCACGGCATTGTAACAAAATAAACAGCTTTACACAGGTAAAACTACGCTGATCTTGCCACTGTATGGTTGAACTGGACACGTGACTGTCACTTGATTTATTTAATTAGAATTTGCATAGTGACCATTGTTTATAAACGCCGATTTAAAACCAAATAATAAGTGAAAAAATCTCAAAAATGCGTACGTTTGATAATTTATCGTGCCCACTTTTATGATAGTTTAACCGTGCTTTAAAAAGGTGGACAAACGTTTTCGAAAGTTGGACCATAAAACGTTAATCACCTCATATACCACATCAAAACACAGTGATTGTAATGATTGATTGTATATTGTTTAACGTCCCGCTCGAGAATGTTTCACTCAAATGGAGAAGTCACCATTGCCGGTGAAGGTCTGCAAAATGTAGGTCAACGCTCGACTCAAAACAAAATGCTTAACATCTATCTTTCTATATTAGCAAACTAGACGTGGTAAAGGAGTTAGATAGGTTACATGAGAAATATGTTTTGATTTTGGCGGACAAAGCTTGTAAAAGCATTGCACAACTGCATTGTAAACGAATTGGGCATTATATTCCACATTAAGTAATCGCACTAATACTCCAACTGCCTTTTCAAAACATACACTG
This sequence comes from Ostrea denselamellosa, assembly GCA_024699665.1. Taxonomy (NCBI): domain Eukaryota; kingdom Metazoa; phylum Mollusca; class Bivalvia; order Ostreida; family Ostreidae; genus Ostrea; species Ostrea denselamellosa. Next base: position 450,229 of record JAMZEH010000029.1, on the reverse strand, counting down.
AGTCAAAAAAGAAACTTCACATTCTCTTGTCAAGGCACTTAAAACGAACAAGAGATAATAGGATGGTGCCAGTGATTTTATTTCATTGCTGAGATGTGTGTGATGTAATCAATACACTGACAGTGCCACAGATCTGTTCAGTTAGGCTACACGCCGTTCCAAAACATTTGTACACAGAATGTCAAGTCACAAGAATGAAACGTCGAAATGTCTCCGTTCAATATTGAGTATGGCCGCCTCGCGCATTCACCACAGCCATGCACCGTCTCCTCATCGACTGCCTGATGTTTGTGAACACATGGTTGGGGATTCGGCGCCATTGATCTTGCAAGGCAGCGCCAAGTTCCTGCAAATTCTACGGTTGGTTCCTAAGCTCACGAAGCCCTCTCCCTAGTGCATCCGAAACGTGCTCGATGGGATTAAGGTCAGGGGACCTCGATGGCCAGTCCATGACGTTGATGCCAGCATTTTGAAGGAAATTTCGTGTCAACAACGCGGTGTGCGGCCGTGCATTATCATGCTGGAACTGTAGACCTGGACCATGAGCCGCCATGAAGGGAATGAGTTCAGGGGTGAGTACCTGGTCGCGATAAGCAGCAGCTGTGAGGTTTCCATGGATGACCAGAAGTCTGGAACGGTTGTTCCCACAGAAAGCACCCCATGCCATGCAACTTCCGCCCCCGAATCTGTCCACTTCCTGCACACAACACTGGGCATACCGTTCATTAGGTCGTCTCCAGACTCTTAGCCTGCCGTCCGCAAATCTGAGGGTAAACCGCGATTCATCACTAAAGACGACTCGATTCCAGTCTCTCTGGGTCCATCGGAGGTGACGTTGGGCCCACAGCAGACGCTGACGTCGATGAAATGGCGTCAAAATTGGCCCACGAGACGGAAGTCGAGCATGGAGATTGGCAGACCGCAACCGATTTCGGATGGTCTGTGCGGACAGCCGATCTTGAAACATCTCAGCTCTGGTTCGTGCAGCCGGCAGAAATCGGTTATGAAGGTGACGTAGGACGATGTTCCGGTCTTCAACTCGTGACGTTACACGTGGACGACCCGACCTTGGGCGATCAGCAGTGGTGCCAGTTTGTTGTAGACGATGTCGCAAGTCATACACAGTACGACGGCTGCATCCCATTGCTGTTGCGATGTCAATAACTGATCGCCCCGCTTGCAACATGCCAACGGCACGGCACGTTCACGTTGCACATTTGACAATCGCGGCATTTCAAGCACTGTTACAAATGTGGCTTAAAAGTGTTTTTTTAATGTTTGAGGCTATGGCAAACATGTGCAAATGAATCCAACTTCGATGTGGCGTTCACAACATTGAATGCACGTGCAAAACCTGATTTGGCACGAAAGGCATTTACACAAGAAATGGATGCTATGAGTGGGTTTGGCTAACGGTTTTCCAGAGTCGACAGATAGGGATCCCATGTTGGCTACACGGGTGTATCATCAGGGGGAAAGTATTCAATATTTTACAAAATTAATTTTGTGAAGTTTCTTTTTTGACTCAGTGTAAAAGTTTTTAAAATCATGTTTAAACACATTTAATATCCCAGTCAATGAGGAGATAAATATGATTTGCCATACCTATACTGGATTCTCAACAAAAACCCTTACAGACAAGATACATCGCTGGATTCAATACCTCTACCAAGCCTCTATCGTTGCTACTCGCTAAAATATTAATTGCTGGCAAGGAGAAACTTCAAACGTGCTATGCCACTACATATGCCAGAAGTGATGCCCCTCACAAACAAGTTGGTGTTACAGGAGTTTCTATAGCCTTGTCTAACGTCTGAATGTTGCAAATTCTGTGGTAGATATCATATCTACACCAAAGGGTCAAAAATGGCCGACCTTGTGGTCATCACTCGGTGATGTAACAATTTATCTCCAATCTTTGCATTTTAGCAATCTGGTGAAAACACATTAGGAATTTTTAGAGCTTTCCGGAAGTTATACTGAAAGTAGTGTTACCGCTCATTTCTTTATATTGAGTGACTGTATATTGTTTAACGTTCCTCTCGAGAATTTTTCACTCATATGGACGTCAGCATTGCCAGTGAAGGGCTGCAAAATTTAGGCCTATGCTCGGCGCTTATGAGCTTTGAGCAGGGAGGTCTCTTTATTGTGGAACACCTACTGTGATACGGGGCCTCGGTTTTTGCAGTCACATCCGACGGTCCGCCCCATTTACTCACCTATTACGACAAGCAAGGGGTACTGAGGACCTATTCTAACCCGGATCTTCACGGGCTCTTTTGTTTAAACATCGTCTGCTGCTTTCAAAATGGCTCAAAGAGGCAGAGAATTGTCTAGCGACACAGGCGGACATAGCAGTCTAAAAATATGTACAATGTTAGGAATTAATCCTACAGCAATCCATAAGGCTTTAAAACGATTTCGACTCGGGAATACTGTGGAATATACGAGAAGTGGACGACTTAGAAATAGTAATGACAGAACGGAAAGGCAACTGATGAAGCTTGTGAAAGACAAATAATTTTTAAATGTGGAAAATTAGTGAATCAACTGTTGAATGAAGATTGAAGTCCTATGGATTTAAAGAGAAGCTGTAAAAAATATGCACAAGTGGTATCAATAGATCATATGATATTTGGGGATGCATAACATTTAAATGTTTCGGTACATTTGTGCCTGTGAATGGGAACATAAATTCTCAAAAGTACATATATATTTTTGGCCAGATGTAACAAAACTTTTTCCAAACGAACCTTCAATATTTCAGGATGACAATGCCACACCTCACCGTTCTAGGCATAAAGTTAATTGGATTGATTGATTAACTATTGCTGAACGTCCCATTGGAGAATGTTTCACTCAAATAGAGACGTCACCAGCCTGTAAAGGGCTGCAAATTTAGGCCTATGTTCGGCGCTTATGGCCTTTGAGCAGGGAGGGATCTATATTGTGCCACACCTGCTATGACACGGAGCCTCCGAGTCAGTTTTTACGGTCTCATCCGAGCGACGCCCTATTTAGTCGCCTCTTACGACAAGCAAGGGGTACTGAGGACCTATTCTAACAGCCACCGGTCGCGGTAGCTCAGTGGTTAGAGCGTTCGCTTCGTAACCGGGAGGTCGTGAGTTCGAACCCCCGCTCGTGCCATGGCCGCGTCAAACCTAAGACGAAAAATAGGTAGTGATTGCTCCTTCGCCAAACGCTCGGCATTTAGAAGTGAGAATCACGGGTCTTTCGGATATGACCTTAAAAACGGAGGTCCCGTGTCACGGTAGGCGTTGGCACGTTAAAGAACCCTCACTGCTACCGCCCTGAGCGCTAAGCATAGGTCTAAATTGTGGAACTTCACCTACAGCTGGTGACGTCTCAATATGAGTGAAAAATTCTCGACGGGACGTCAAACAAACTATTCTAACAACCCGGATCCACACGGGGGGGGGGGGGGGGGGGGGGGGGTAATTGGAAACAATATTCCTGGAATATTAATATATTATTAATGCTAATTGTTTTCCGCCACATTCAACAATTATTCAGTTATCTGATGGCGTCCAGTTTTTGTAGGTGGAGGAGAGAACCCAGAGACAATGTACCCGGGAAGAGACCACTAACCTTCCGAAAGTATACCTATATTATTTATTGTAATGATGTAACAACATGTAAGTTGTCAGATCCTTTTTTCCAATCCATTTGTATAATGTTTATTAATATACAATAATATATGTTCAAATCAGTCTGGCTATTTTTACTTGATGCTCAGAACAACATGTACGGTAAAAGCCGGAAATTGATACCGATCTAAGGAAACGTGTCTATTTCTATCATGGGTGTGAATATTTATCACATGTGAAAATAATCTAGAGAAGAATCCATTTCAGTAACGTTGTTTACGTTATTTGTTGTAAGTGAAACAAAAAGGGACCAAACGTGAATAACATGCTCTAATATTTCTAGTGCGTGAATAAAAAAGACCTAAAACTGTGAACCTTTACTACCGGATATTTCGTCAAACATTTGAATATTTTAGTTTTGAAACTACCTTCACTCAGGTGATCTATTGCTGTTTATCTACTGCGTCCGTCGTGTGGTAACAATGAATATTTTTTTATCTTCTTGACAACTACCACTCCAATTCTTTCCAAATTTGGTATGAAGCAGAAAATTCTAAATTTCAGCACCACCGGGTTTGTAGGGAGGTGCAAAAATTGACCAATTTTTCTCTAAAACGGCACATCCATAAGAAAAACCAAATGCATGGAGGCGGATGGCCTTTTACCAAATATAGTAGATTTTATGATCCACGGGGTACAGGTTTGGTTTCCAGGACGGGGCCAAACATGTAGTGGTTATATGTGTTGTATGTTGTTTAACGTTCCGCTCAAGAACGTCTTTCACTCATATGGAGACATCATAATTGCTGGTGAAAGGCTGCAACACTGAGACCTGGCATTATGAAAATTAAATTTTAAAACTGCGAATCCAAGTGGACTACAGAACTCGAGTTATAGGCAAGGAGGACCTTAAATTTATTTTGTTTCTTTGTTTTACGTCCCGTCGAGAATTTGTAACTCATAACGAAACGTGAATCTTAAATGAATTGATTAATTGATCGATTGTTGTTTTCTGCCATAATCAACAATTTTTTAGTTATCTGGTGGCGTCTAGTTTTTATTGACGGAGAACCCTGATACAGTGTACCCGGGAAGAGATCACCGACCTTCCGAAAGGAAACTGGCACTTTCTCGCATATATCGGCGCGAGCGATATTCGAACCCGCGCTGACTAGAGGTGAGAGGCCGTGTGATTTTGAGCGCGATGCTCTAACCACTCGGCCACGGAGGCCCTCAGTCTTAAATGGAAACAGATTGTTAGGCCGTTCTTAGCATAAAGATTCTGACTGCGGATTACTCCGTTTACCTGATCAAAATATAGGGCTCACGGCGGTTGTGACTGGTCGACAGAGGATGCTTACTCCTCCTAGGTACCTAATCGCACCTCTAGTATGCCTTGGGGTCCGTGTTTGCCAATGTCTCTGATTTATATTTTCTATAAGAATCATGAAATTAATCACTGTTCGTTATCTTAGCCTTTTCATTGATCATAATGATCACCGAACCCACTACCATGAGTGTGGTGTTCATGGCGTATGAGCCTCTTTTCGTTTTTTTACGTTCCATTCGAGAATTTTTCCACTTATAAAGAGATCGAATCTACCGGCTGTGTGTAATGTATCACAAAATGTGACCTTTGCTGCAGATCTGTATCAATGGAACAGACCTGAAACCTTCATAGAAACCTTAAATTTACGCAAAAAATAATTTGTCCACAGTTAAGGCTGTAGATCATTATATTCCTGCTTCGCCGCCTAAAACATTTCACATACTAATTTCCTAACACAGTTTCCTACTACACTTGTGTCGAAAATACTTTCAACTATTCATAAAAGCCCCATTCGAACCGATAACTCACCGCTTCAAATGATTTCAATTTGCAAAATTTATCAATTCCAATATTTCAGGTGTGACGGCATTTAATAATAGACCAGTTGAAACCCGCACAATCACCGACAACTCGGAGAATAATTAATTAAATTACTGACAGATTCCTTTGATGCCTATCGGAATATGCTTTCTGCAGGCAGTTTGCTTTGCTAACTGAGATTTATGGGTTAATATTTTACTCCAAACTGAAAAATCGAAATTTAATCTAAAGCGCAATTAGCTTTAACTACGGTCAGTGTAACTATCTTTATAGTTACACTGACCTCGGACTATCAAATTTGGTTGATAGATACCGACCGTGTTCTTCAGTAAACTGTAAGTCCCGGGGTCATACATTTTAGGCTAGTTCACTATTGACCGATCGCGGTAGCTCAGTGGTAAGAGCGTTCGCTTCGTAACCGGGAGGTCGTCAGGTCGAGCCCCGCTCGTGCCATGGCCGCGTCAAACCTAAGATAAAAATAGGTAGTGATGGCTCCTTCGCCGAAAGCTCGGCATTTAGAAGTGAGAATCGCGGGTCTTTCGGATATGACCTTAGAAATGGAGGTCCCGTGTCACGGTAGGCGTTGGCACGTTAAAGAACCCTCACTACCTATTTTTCGTCTTGGGTTTGACACGGCCAAGGCACGAGCGGGGCTCGAACTCACGACCTCCCGGCTACGAAGCGAACGTTCTAACCAATGAACTACCGCAACCGGTATTTTGGATTTTGATATTTATCTTATCTGTATTTTTCAAATGTGTTTCTTGTAGACATATGGCTACCGGGTTATGGTTCTGTACGAGTAACGATAGTTCATTGAAATTTACTCTAAAACCTCAACAATTCCATTGAATAAAATGTTGGATAATTCATGATTTCTTAGGTGTTACAGGAGATGTTCTCCTTTTACGATTTTTAGGAGAAAGACTCCGGGCTCGTGATGAGGAGTGTGATGGGGTAAACTCCATTTCCTCCAAATTTGTTATGTATAGCGACGGGATCTTTCGCTCCCTTGAGCAACCGATCCCTATACTGTTTTGGTTTATTTTTATTTTTTTTTGTGGGGACGAGTTACGTCTCCTAGATGATTCGGGGGCATCTGCAGCTACAGGTCCCGCAGAGGCTGCAGCTACAACCTTAGTTGCAGACCCCGGAGACGCAGATACTGAATTTATTTCACCTTTGTCCGGAGACGTCAAAGAAATTCTTTTTGTTGTTGCAGAATTCTGTGGGAATATATCATTCTCACAGACTTGTGTTGACATATCCTTTATCGAGGATGGTTTTAAAACTGTTGCATATGATGGCAGATTTGGTTTAGGAACACTACATATTGACAAGGTTTTTTTTGTTTGTTTTTTTTTGCTTCGTGGTAAGTTGTCCGTTTTCCTGCTTTAACCTTTCGTATTTATTTTTCATTAATCCAAACTAGACATTGTTTACCGGAAGCCATGTGGTCACCTTTGCAAATTTTGCATTTATGTTCCTTGTGACAATTTTTGCCATCATGCCCATCCTCACCACACCTGAAGCATGCTTCGGAGCCTTTACAATTTGTTTGGCCTTGGCCAAATCGCTGACATTTGAAGCAACGCAGCGGATTTGGTACAAACATTTCTATTTTCATTTGGTAAAACTCGACTTTAATACTTGCAGGAAGTGTAGGCATTCCTAATGTTAAAAGGTAAGTATTTGTTGGTTCAAAATTGTCATTCCGTTTTTTGGTAAACCTTTTGACATTGACCACTCCCTGGGGTCCCAATTCCGTTTTGGATTTCCTGTTCAGGAATGCCATCCAGGTCGTGATCTCTGTCAAAAAAGGATGCCTTTGCTTTGATTAAGACCAAAGTAGGTTTTACCAATAACGCGTATACCAGCTAGGTCTTTCAAGCTCAGCAAGGAAGCAGAATGTTGCTTTTTTGTAACTTCTATGAGAAGTGCTCCAGATCTCAATTTTTTGACTGATTTAGGAGTTCCAATAAGCCCTTGTAGACCTTTTTGTATAACAAAAGGCAAAGCTTTGTTTGAATTTTCCGACAGTTCTGCTTCAAGTATGATGAAACGGGCCAGTGTTCACTAAGAGGTTTAATCTTCTCATCATTATGAGAGATCTCTAAAGCTGTTGAGAAACAACGTGTTTTGAAATAGCCACAGTAAAATTAATGATATCTCGGATTCCTTGCTCCCCGCCCGCCTCGGAGCGCAAACAAGAGCGATGTCAGTTCAACCGGACTTCCAGTAAGACTGACACCAAGAGGATACAAGGAATCTATACTCTGACAAAAAGATTTTATCTGATTGCCCCAAAGCCACTGCTTGATGTTTAGATGTCGTCATGGAAATATTGACGTATTGGAAAATTGTAAAAAAAAAAACAAAACAAAACAAAAAACAAATACCCCCCCCCCCCCCCCCGAATAAATGAAGGTATTGCAAGCACATCAATCCTATGACATGCAGATACGAGGGACACGTTTTAAGTTCGTTTGTTTTACGTCCCGTCGAGAATTTTTCACTCGTATTGAGACGTCACCAGCTGTAGGTGAAGTTCCACAATTTAGACCCATGCTTAGCGCTCAGGGCCGTAGCAGTGAGGGTTCTTTAACGTGCCAACGCCTACCGTGACACGGGACCTCCGTTTTTAAGGTCATATCCGAAAGACCCGTGATTCTCACTTCTAAATGCCGAGCGTTTGGCGAAGGAGCAATCACTACCTATTTTTCGTCTTAGGTTTGACGCGGCCATGGCACGAGCGGGGCTCGAACTCACGACCTCCCGGTTACGAAGCGAACGTTTTAACCACTGAGCTACCGCGACCGGTTTTTAAGTTCGTAAAGTAGGGTGGTCTTTTTAAAACCGCTTGAAATATCAAAATTTATGTAAGACCTTCGAAATATGCCCCGTCTGCCTCAACACACATTTTACACCGATCTACCCATTTCCGGAAGGCCGCACGGTACTCTTCTTTACGTATCGAATGGCGAGGTAAAGAATGTGTAAATCGTAATCATAAATCCCCAAGACATATACAAGTTCGAGTGCACAGCCACCATTTCCGTCGTCTTGGGAACAACCAAAAGTCACAGGGGGACAGGTCAGGGCTGTATGGGGGATGATCTAAGTCATCGAGCCCAGATTCTTTCAGACATTCCTGTACCGTTACGTAGCCCAAGTCGTTCACGTAAGATCTTCAAAACATTTGACGAATGAATGACACTTAATTTTTCTGTCTCTTGCACGGTATAACGTGCGTCTTCCTAAGTTAACGTTTTCACAGTAGCAACGTTCTTTTCCGTCAAAACGGAAACCGGCCTACCCACTCGAAGGTCATTTTCCATTGACTCCCGACCATCATTAAAACGACGTACCCACTTGCAAACTGTAGCATATTTTAAAGCACCATTCCCATACACCTTTTGCAAATCAGCATGAATTTCCGTTGACGGAAACCCGAGGTGTGCTCGAATCTTACACTATATCCTTTGTTCAGAAATGTTCACATCCATATTGAACACTATATCTTACTAGTGAATAAAACCACGTGTTGAAAATATCCAGCGCACGTGGACCTCGTGCGCCGCATACCGTGATACCGTTCGAAAGAGGAATGATAACGCAAGTTCTGTGTAAAGAAATCGTGCAACTTCATAATCGCATTAAAAAGTTATAGGCTTACTCTACGAACTTAAAGCAATATATAACCGATCACGGTGGCTCAGTGGTAGAGCTCTCGCCTCGTGAACGGAAGGTCGTGAGTTCGAGCCCCGCTCGGGCCGGCCGCGTCAAACCTAAGACGTTAAAATAGGTAGTGATTGCTCCTTCGCCAATCGCTCGGCATTACGAAGTGAGAGTCACGGGTCTTTCGGATGGGACCTTATAAACGGAGGTCCCGTGTCGCAGCAGGTGTGGTACGTAAAAGAACCCTCACTGCTAAAAGCCATTAGTGCTAAGCATAGGTCTAAATTTGCAGCCCCGTCACCGGTAATGGTGACAGTCGCCGGATAGCTGAAAAATTGCTCAGGCGACTATAAATAAAAAAACAAACAAACAAACATAAAGCAATATAAGCTGCCAAAATTGCAGTTTTTTATAGTGGCATTAAAAGAGGTTAAATGAACGTTGATATGATTGAAAAAAAGAACTGCATCGAATTTCCTCTCTTATGCATCGTTTACACACCTTTACGTGATGAAAAATATATTCCTCGACATTCCGTTTGACCCTAACAATGGCAGCTGATTAATCGTCGGCGACAATCCCGAAGATAACCGATGTTGACACGAATGATTCTGATGCTGATCGGGTTGTATCCGGGTCATTAAAATATGGACGGCGAGGTGAGATAAAATTCTAGTTACCATCATTATTTTGGCATTGTTAACGATGTTATATGTTTTTAAAGTTATGATAGTATGTTTTTTAGTTATGATATTTTTAAGGGATCGCTCGAAACATTACGCAAAATTCCAAAGTCGGCTTTCTCCCTCGCTTCGAACCTTTCGTGTCAGACATCTTTCGTGCTTACCGGAAATATTGCGCTTGCGCATTTGATTTTGCCGAATGAGTTCAACTTTAGGTCATCGCATACGGAAATAATGTCGGGAAAATTAAGGTACGGGAAGACTTAATTTCAACTGTTGAACATTTTTGCATTTAATGCAAAAAATACAACATGTCAAAAGTTTAATCGATAAAATCAGGTATTAGAAGGTAGATGTTTACAAAATTTTCGATTAAATTTTAGGACCCCAAAATAACAATTTTGACAGCTTATATTGCTTTAAAAAGTGTCCCTCGTAGTTTATATTGACGCAAACGAACCACCTTTCGACTAACGTAGAATAAACCTTATTCTAAAATACACAGTTAAATTGAAAGCTAATACCAACATCTGCCTCTGACTGCGTTTTTCATCAGTTTGTTTAACAAAACAAACAAACAAAATGTATAAAAATCAGTTAGTTTAGATCTACGATTGAAAAAAACATACATGATTCTAACATACCTCTGAACATTTTAAAGCCCCTCAACTCATTCTGAAATACCGCCTTTGAAATTGGTAAAACCCGAAGTAGACACATCATGGTCTGAATACAAGAAATCTGAAACAAACTCCGTCGTTTTCAAGCAAAAACTATTCGAATTAAAACAGTCTAAACAAATACTACCGAGATCTGTAGAAATGGTTCAAAAGACCAAAATAAAGAACCTGCTTCCGCAGTAATCAAGAACGAGTTTTCTCTACACACTACCGACGACGCAACCATTTCTAACACCGAAGCAAAGGGTATTAAAATTTCGATGACGAACATTTTACTATGTTCTCAGAGTCCATAAGTTGTTTACAGTCAACAACAACACGGATATTGATCATTAATGTTTTCTAACTAGCAAGGTACATGTAAAAATTGATTTCTGCTGGATTCCAAGTCATGTTGGTATCCATGGCAACACTAAAGCGGCAAAAACTACTTCAGTATGATATCCTACACTTTCAAATTCCCTATACTGAAATGATTAAATAAAAAATCTAAAATATTTGATCTCTCTGTGGCCAATCATTTATGATTTCTGCGACGCAAGTAAGCTTTATTATATTCAAAACAAAATAAACAAATCGTGAAACTTCGTAGTGAAACGTAGGATGAAATTATTATACCGGTCATTCCAAATTGACACATTCCTACCTACTCAAGAGACGAATTCAGCCTGAATGTGTATCCTGTGATTTTCCATTAATTATATGTTAAACCCATTTACAATGTACCTATTTTTCATCAAAACAAAGTCGACTTTTTAATAAAGCAATCAATACAAGAACGTTTTACAAGTATCAGTAATCATCATATAATTATTTTTATAAGCAAGCGATTTTAACGAAAATTCTAAATACTTTTATAATACAGCTTCTTATATACATGAAATGTTATATTTGACCTATTTACATATTGTTAAGTTATATATGTCTGTCGGATGGGACTTTAAAGGGTCTCTTCTGCCAAGGATCGCAACACCCTTGGTATGGAAAGAATGTGACTATGATTTTCAATAAGGAGTATCCCCGGGTTGTTAGAATAGATCCTCAGTACCCCTTGCTTGTCGTAAGAGGCGACTAAATGGTGCGGTCCTTCGGATGAGACCGTAAAAATCCGAGGCTCCGTGTCACAGCAGGTGTGCCACGATAAAGATCCCTCCCTGCTCAAAGGCCCTGAGCGCCGAGCATAGGCCTAAATTTTACAACCCTTCACCGGCAATGGTGACGTCTCCATATGAGTGAAATATTCTCGAGCGGGACGTTAAACATTATATAATCAATCAATCAATAAGGAGTAGGCGCAGAGGAAAGCCGTTTATATTTGATATACTTGACTGTTTTAAAGTGGCGTTAAAACCCAAATCAATTAATCGATGCTTTGAGTGATTCCCCTTTTCTCTTGAAATCACACATACATTTCAAGCATAAGAGGTCAAAGTTAAGCAAACTAGACTTAGAGATACAAAATTGTGTCTGGGTCAGAAGTGCTTTCCCTTTTATTTGGGTTCAGAATATATAGTTACCAAAGACGCAAGTCACATTTTGAACCACTTGTTGCGCATTTTAATTGTACTTGGCTGGGGTATATGTGTCGGACCAAGATAGTTACAGTTTTTTTGTTAAAATATCCAAGATGATAGGGGATGTAACCCCGAAAGATCTACCCCTACCATTTACAATAACTAACAAATTCAAAAGACGAGAAAGTTAAAGAACTAACCATGGTTCCCATTCTGATAATAATCTAAAATATCGGTCATTAGAAGCACTTATCTCCTGCTGGTGTTGATTCATACTGTACTACAGAAATTGCGAAAAATGCAAAGGTTAGATCCAAACCATACCGGGGCAATACCCGGAAAACTGAATTATCGTTAATAATTAATTAGATAGAGCTCACGGAAAATTTTTAAATCATAATGGATAGAGAAGATCCTGTCTGATGGTTTTTGTGATAAACACGTAAAATCCAAATAAATCCAGTTTATAGCAATGAATAGCCAAGAAATCTAATTATATTTTAAGGATATTAGAATGATAAATATTATGATGATACACTGATATCATATCTATATAATGATAATGCCCGGTCATCTACAGTTGCGTTGATCTAATAGTAAGAAAAGTTGGCGCATTCTGTAGACTGGAGTTTTGATGATTTTTCGGGTATTAAATTGCTGACTCTTTATTTCGTAGATTTTAGACACACAAAATCATACAAATATTGTTTAATCTCTCTTCTTTATTGAATTTCTCAGACAAGATTATACTCATAGATTTATCATCAAAATTATAGCAAGGTTGCATATATTGTACTTTGGTCTTTGAAGACTTATATATGTCCCGTGTGTCATTTTTGTATGATCGTCCGCATAAACCCATAATTATAAACGTTCTATTGAGCTTTACATTCGGTGACATTGGTATGGTGCTCTCCTCTAGATTTGTTCATTCGTGTATATTGCAAAAGTACCTGCGTGGCATTTTATTACGTCAATGACTGGCTTCTTTCAATTAATTTGAATTTACAATTAGTAAACGCAACATCATTGTTAACAATCAATTAAACCACGTCTGATGAATGTGTTGATTTTGCTACATGCATCAATATTTTACCATCTTGCCTTTTCCATTTTCTTTCTGGTAGCCTTTGATTTAAGTGAAATCTACATAGGAAAGGAAAGAAATAAAAAGAATAATGTAAATATTGGTTTTAAAACAGAAACTGAAATATTTATTTTCGACTCCTAAATGAGTACGATCGTTGGAAAACAATGGATCCTGTTCTTTTAAAACGAATTCATGTAAAACATAAATGGGTAGTTCCGTTACCATCAGACAGGGTTAGTGGAGCGGAACGTTAGTAATGAAACAGTGCTAATTAAGCATAACTAAAGTATGGTCTTGCGGATGGTGTCATGTCTTTTGTGCGATATTGTTAATGGCATATTAATATTCAATTTTGCATCCATCACAGTGTTTGGATGAGAACATTTAATATCAGCAATGTCACCGAAATGAGCAAGTCATACTATTCACCACCCACGTGAGAACTACACACTGTCTGAAAATTATCCAATGATTTTAAACGTATAGGGCAACGTTTTGGAATTTATGGGATTTTTACTGTAATCTTTTTTAAAAAACAGAAGAACAATGAATTATTGTTATATTTGAATTTTTATAACGGTTAAAGTACATTGTTTTCTCTGTGGATTGTAAATGAACTTCGTTATAAGTAAAATAAATTAAGGTATTGGTTTTCAACCATTTCAATGTTCCATTGCCACCACAAAGCTACGGGTGTTCTCGCTCTCCTTAACCTCATTATTTAGGGTCATGATTCTTATTATGTTTTGCTATAGAAAAACATCAGCATATCATCTCGTGAAATATTGTTAAGGGTTGTAAATTCGTTGTTTGTATGTTGTTTAATATGTACCCTTGCTTGTCGTAAGAGGCTACTAAATAGGACGGTCCTTCGGATGAGGCCGCAAAAACCGTGTCAGTCCAAAAATTTTTACAGCCATTCACCGGCAAAGGTGACCTCTCCATAACATTCTCTCGCAGGATGTTAAAACATATACAACTTGATTGTACAACGAACTGTTCAGTTACCATATATGAACTTACGGAGATCTTCGTTTTTCCTTGAATTAATGACACTAGGGGTTAAATATAAAACCATAATGTAAAGGTCGTCATATTGTTTCTGAATAATGTTTGTGTATTGTACATCAAAAATGATGATATAAATATTTGCAATTCCTTAACGTAATATATATATATATATATATATATATATATATATATATATATATGTGTGTGTGTGTGTGTGTGTGCAAACATGATCGTATTACTCGCATTTTCTAACGAAAGTGTTTCCGTGGTCCATCTATCACACATTCTTCTTCCTCAAACTTCTGTTTTATTTTAAACAGCAGCTAATTAATGTCTTGAAATATGATAGCTGGTGTCCTGTAAATAAAGTTTCTGAATTTTCCATTTTACCCTGGGGCAAATTGGGGGTAAAAACGTTGTGTATTTTCCACACAAATCTTGTCCTCGTACATTTCACGCCATAGCAAAATCATCTTTTGGTGGTGTCCTGTAAATGTGCAATATGTTTTTGGATTTTAGCCCTCTACCGGCTTTGCCGAAGGGGAGTATTAGTTAACCCTCGGTTTGTCTGAGTTTTTCTGGACTTTCCATCGCACTGGATGAAGATATTCAAATGAACTTTTATACATGGCTTTGCCTTGGATAGTTACAGATCAAGTTTGAGTCTCATTATGCTTGGCCTACTTTTAACTGAGTCATTCTACAGGTAGGGGACTTTGCCTGAAATACACTCAGAATGGTTCTTCATTTTCATCCTGGGGCCTTAACAGTGGTCGAAAAACGACTTTTCCCAAATAGAGAAAACACCTTGTTTACCAGGACGTTTACAATTTACGCAGTAGCCAAAGCATCTTTTGGAAAGTGATGGGTGGAGTCCTGGAGATGTACAATAAGTTTTCAGAATTTTTATTATCATTCTGGGGACCAAATGGTGTGGAAAAACGACGAACAAAAACCTGGTGGTCTGTGTATTGTGTCATGTGCAACAAGAATATATTTGCTTAAAGGGTTGGAATCTCAACCATTTTAAAGATTTGAACAATAAAGCATGGTGCTTGGAATCCCACCGGGGCACTTGTCCATCAAAATACTCCATGCATCTTGATATGTACAGCAGGAATATATATGATTTTGGGGTCAGGACCGCGATTGTTTTCAATATATTTTCAACAATTATGAAATAGGGTTTGAGATTACCCAAGGAAACGTGCCCAACAACACTCAATAACATATACAGCAAGAATATATATGGCATAGGGATGAGGATCTCATCAGTTTGAACATATAATGAGGGGGATGGTTATGACTCAGGTGAACTTGCCGAACAGAATAATCAATACATCTCTGGCATTGTAATGCTCCCAGATGTCATATTCTCACCTGAAAATCCGAAGATAACGTCCAGTGATCAATCTCATGATCAATTGCAGAATTGGGGAAATACCGATCCCTGGATGTACAAGAGGTGAGATCATGTGCCTAAGATTTAAATTTAATTCATGCTAAATTTGATCAAATTATAAACACTTTGATAGTTACACAAATACGACGGAGAATATATTTAAGGCAAACACTTGCCAGCGGGTATTACTGTCTTGTGATAGCATAAACTATTTTTGATAACAGTTCGTATACATTATCTTTTTTTTTTAATTTAAAAGTCTCTAGAGTGGCAGGATTGACGTAACTCCATAAAAAGTTAAAACACGAATGACCCGTGATTCTCACTTCTAAATGCTCGAACTCACGACCTCTCGGTTACGAAGCGAACGTTCTAACCACTGAGCTACCGCGACCGGTTCCTCAAGATCCTAGGTTCAAAATTCAGCAATATATTGATTGATTGTTTCTTGTTTTTCGCCACACTCAACAATATTTCAGTTATTTAGTGGCGTGCAGTTTTTATTGGTGGAGGAGAGAACCCAGATACAATGTACCCGGGAAGAGACCACCGACCTTCCGAAAGTAAACTGGCAAACTTTTTCACATTTATCGGCACGAGAGAGAATCGAACCCGCGCCGACTAGAGTTGAGAGGCCTTGTGATTTTGAGAGCAATGCTCTAACCACTCGGCCACGGAGGCCCCTTTTCAGCAATATAAATTAAGGGAATATTGTTTGAAATTATATACCTACAAAGAACATTTCGTATGAAACACTATTGTGTCGTATACATGGATGATTGCCGAACATAATTTGTTCGTTTTAAATATTGCAACGTGACATGAATGGATTTAAGTATCATAAGTGTAAAAAAAAAAAAAAAAAAAAACACAACAAAAACAACAACAGGTAATTGATAGTAAATTTGCTGTAAAATTCATATTAAATGGTTTACAAATCTGACACGTGCGCATAGCTATTATAAACTGGTGACGTCCGAGGTCAATGATTCGAGATTTTCTGTTGATTTGATGGGTTTATTACTTCAGATTCACTTTGACCTTATGAAGTTTTATGAATTCAACCACAAATTTATTATCATATTTGTTCTTTTGGTTTTAAACCCAGTACTTTTCCCCTCCTAATATAACTGATACTGATAAACATTTCCATTCCCAATGCCAATAAACGTTGATTTTCCCCAATTTTAAGACTAAAAATTCGCAATTCACTTGCAGAAAAATAGACCGCTGACATCATAATTTACGGAGGCTGAAACGTTGTATGAGTTAACTAAAATCTTCACTCCCGGTATTAAATCGAAAATACAGATCATGGCAGTGCACGTGGTGGTATCACACCGGTAATTATTTTCTCTTTATATTACTATAGAGGGGAATAAATCAGTATGCAAAATTGATGCCAAATAACGCAATCGCAAATGTTCTATGTGGTTTTGTGATTTTGAGCGCGATGCTCTAACCACTCGGCCACGGAAGCCCCCACCTCAGGAAGTAGCCTCAGCTACCAAAATCAAACAGTTCCACTGAAACAATTGATTATTTCTACAAATTACACAAAATTTCCTAATGAGGGGACAACAAATAAGAAAAAAGAAGAAGGGGAAATGAGAAAAATCGCGCATCAAAACAAATTCTTTTTAAATATACGGAACTACAATTGGCTAAGTTCATTTTGATTGGGCAATTACCGGTGTGATACCTGTTGTAGAGCTACGATGATTTTAGAAAGAACCTGCGACGATTCCTGAAGTCTCACAACACCAAATACTACCGTAGAAAAATGAAGGAAGACGATTTCTACAGGTTTCTTTTAGATTTTTTTTTTGGTAGAAAATTCCCAATTTGTTCAATTTTGAAGCTGTTTTTCACAACTGAATGGGTACCGGTACCAGTGGGTAGACGAAAAAAAACAACAGCTGCAATTTATTTACCGTCAGTTACAGCTTGTATTGTTTTAAAAAAATAATAGAATCATTTTTTCTTCACTTTCAGAGAAATAAATGACAAGATTGTATGTTTGTTTTCCGCCACACTCAACAATTTTTCAGTTATCTGGTGGCGTCCAGTTTTTTGTAGGTGGAGGAGAGAACCCAGATACAGTGTACCTGGGAAGAGACCTTCGACCTTCCGAAAGTAAACTGGCAAACTTTCTTACATATATCGGCGCGAGCGGGACTCGAACCCGCGCCGACTAGAGGTGGGAGGCCTTGTGATTTTGAGCGCAATGCTTTAACCACTCGGCCACGGAGGCAAGATATTTTGATTTATTACTTTTATTGGGAGAACTTATATTTCATTTTTAAAAACCTTAAAAGTTGTGAAATTTTATTAATTTCACCTCATTAAATGACAGAAAATAGTAAAAATGTGCTATATGACTAAATAGGAAGTTTACGTATTTCAAGTCTTAAAAAAATTATACAAGATCCAGAAACTTCCGAGTGTTTCGCCCCTGAGCTCCAGTCAGGGCTTCATTCTGGATCCACTGGGGGCCTTAAGGTGGCCTTCAGACCTATGCCTCATGAAATTGTGGCCCCTCCCCCAGCCTAACTTCAATTCCTCGATCCGCCCCTGGAAATAATTTGGCCCTGATATTCAATCTTGGAAAAGGGACATTTTTAAAACGATGACAAGAAAATCGTATTACGCCAAGAAAGAATTCTTTGACTTTCATCCATCAGAATAAAGTAAAGAGCATACCAAATTCGACGTACTTTGAGAATACTGCGCTTTCCTAAAAACTAAGCAATTTCAACAATTCTTCTCCATTGGAAGGTGCCCCGTGGGGATCCGGTTTGTTAGAGTAGATCCTCAGTACCTAATGCTTGTCGTAAGAGGCGACTAAATGGGGCGGTCCTTCGGAAGAGACCGGAAATACCGAGGCCTCGTGTCACGGCAGGTGTGGCACGATAAAGATCCCTCCCTGCTCAAAGGCCATAAGCGCCGAGCATAGGCCTAAATTTTACGGCCCTTCAAAAGCAATGGTGACGTCACCATATGAGTGAAAAATTCTCAAGCGGGACGTTAAACAATATACAATCAATCAATCAATCAGTCCATTGAAAGCTTCGGGTGTCATCCTGGGCCGGCTGATGTACAGCAACAAAATTGATTCTAATTGTGAGTGATTTGATTGATGTAATTAAATATCTGCCAGTTCTAAAAGTATAACGGAAACACAAAAGTTAAAACATCTCTAATTTAATTAACTGGATATCAAATCAAATGCCTGTATATATTATTTGCTTTTCACGGGATGCCAATGTATGATTTTCGATTGAAACCAACCATAGTGAAGTGTACCGCATCCAGAAAAAAAAATTGCTCAATGCATGTACGTAATAGAATTGATTTATACGTACCAAATTATATATATCATACATTGGCCGTTCATGTGTATGTTTTATCTGTGTTTTGTTCACGTTTTCACGTTTTGAATTTCTAATCAGCTAATATTGCAATATTTTCAATTCTTTTAATATTAACGACACGTAATAAGGTTATCGAAAACTAATACACCTTATGTCCATCTCTTCTATACTGTATCAGGTACATAGAGATTACCAATCATTAGCTGGTGGGATTCGATGTAGAGACTGTGATTATATTACGGCATCTATCTCTCTTTATTTTTCTCTCTCTTTATCTATCTGTGGGTGTGTGTGTTTGGCAGATGTTGGTAGTGTTCCTCAGCAACTGCTGCCTCAGATGTATGATCGATTTTTGTATATTCATTTTTTGTTTCCATTTACGGTACCGTCTATAATACTTAATTGTTCATACGATTGTTTTCTTGTTTCTACACAGAGTTGTAATAAGAAGTTCCGTCAATGCCTGCAAAATAAAGACGAGTTACAACAGTTGTTGATTTGATGAATAGGATTAAAACAAATCTACTTAAATCTTTCTCAGTTACAAAGACCACTGACTACAATATTTGTGCACAAATCTACGACCAACTTTCATTATGGCCCTGAGCGCTAAGTATAGGTCTAAGTTTGTGGTACTTCACCTACAGCTAGAGACGTCTCAATATGAGTAAAAAATGATCGACGGGACGTACAACAAACAATCAATCATTCATAATGAAATTTAGCCCATTTCTTCTGTAAAGATGATATTCAATATTTTGTCCCCCGTGGGGATCCGGGTTGTTAGAATATATCCTCAGTACCCCTTGCTTGTCGTAAGAGGCGACTAAATGGTGCGGTCCTTCGGATGAGACCGCAAAACCTGAGGTCCCATGTCACAGCAGGCGTGGCACGGTAAAGATTCCTCCCTGCTAAAAGGCCAAAAGTGCCGAGCGTAGGCCTAAATTATGCAGCCCTTCACCGGCAATAGTGACGTCTCCATACGAGTCAAAGATTCTCGAGCGGGACGTTAAACAATATATAATCATCCAATCAATCAATATTTTGTTGTAGGCTCCGTGGTCGAGTGGTTAGAACATTGCGCTCAAAATCATAAGTCCTCTCACCTCTAGTCGGCGCGGGTTCGATTCTCGTTCGCGCCGATATATATGAGAGGGTTTGCCAGTTTACTTTCGGAAGGTCGATGGTCTCTTCCCGGGTACATTGTATCTTGGTTCCCTCCTCCACCTATAAAACCCGGACACCACCAGATGACTGAAATTTGTTGAGTGTGGTGGAAAACAACAATCAATCAATCAAATGAATATTGGATTTATTTCATTTGTAAGACAGGATTGTTTTTATATTTTCACGAGTGCTTCGCACTCGTGGAAAGATATAAAAACAGTCTTGTCTTACAAGTGATATAAATCCAATATCCAGCTACAAAGACCGGTCGCGATAGCTCAGTGGTTAGAGCGTTCTTTTCGTAACCGGGAGGTCGTGAGTTCGAGCCCCGCTCGTGCAATGGCCGCGTCAACCCTAAGACGAAAAATAGGTAGTGATTTTGCCTTCGCCAAACGCTCAGCAGTTAAAAGTGAGAATCACGGGTCTTTCGGATATGACCTTAAAAACGGAGGTCCCGTGTCACAGTAGGCGTTGGCACGTTAAAGAACCTTCACTGCGACGGTCCTCAGTGCTAAACATAGGTCTAAGTTTGTGGTACTTCACCTACATCCGGTGACGTCTCAATATGAGTGAAAAATTCTCAACGGGATGTAAAACAAACAAACGATCAACCATTATATACATAGGCCTAAAGTTTTTCTTCTTTTCTCTATTTAAATATATAAATTCAGATACCTGTGCACGAAATATCCAACATTGGTCATCAGAATACTGAACTCGATATAAAATACTTTTTCGTCTTCGTCTCCGTTTTTTTGGGGTTTTTTTGTAAAAGAACACCACAGAAGTATACTGATTCATTTACTCGCCATGTGGACTACCTAGATTTCAATTTTACTCGCCCAACCGAAATTTTACTCGGATTTGGTGAGTGGGCAAGTGTTAAGTTTAAACCCTGCATTAACATCTATGATATAGATATGCCCATCTCTCTGAAATGTCTTTTCTATAGGAATTACGAGATTGAACACTGTTCGTTGTCCTAGCCCTTTCATAAATCTAAATGTCGAAATGAAGGCCACAGCATTCTCGTGTTGGAGCTCTTGAATAAATTCTGCCTCATATGCAATTACTACGATTGTCATGTGGCCATTCAAAACAATTCATAACAATGGTGTTTTTGTTGTAATAATGAAGTCCGGATTTGAAACCTGTTGATCACATTTGGATATAATTGGTTGCCGAGTTTGTCAAATATCGCCACCAATTCAAACTTTGATGAAAAAGTGAAAATTACGAATAGATGTCAATCTTATAAATCCTATAAAGAATACAAAATTAAGAGTAGGACAAACAGCGACTCATGGACACATCAGAGGTGGGATTAAGTGTAAATTTTCCTCAAAACGTTACGTCTTTCAAAGAGTACGACTATGAATACATTTACTGATGGTATTTTTGTGTTTTCAGAGATAAGTGATGCTATTAATAGTAATATCAAACATGAAAACTGTTATTCGTCTTGTAGCGTGAAAGTAATCATAGTGGTTTTCAATTGAGATGTAAAGAAAGATTGTACTAATTTTGTGGTGTACTTAGTGAATGACCATATAGCGCTATAAAGTAAAGCGCTCCCTTAAACTGGACTCCAATCCTCTGATATTTCACATACAGAACTGAACTGTGTTTGACAAGCATTTACAACCTTTATCAACATACAGAATTTATTCCGGCGATGTTTTAAGACTTTAGCTTCTTTCACACATTCATGGATCAAGAGGCGATTAACCCGTATGCAATATTTTAGTCATCTTCGCATGCCAAGGGTTTTCGGTCCACTCCACTCCCAACAAACCCTTGGCAGATTACGCCACGAAAAATGTGACCCGCAGTGGCAACACCTAGCGAACATTCTGAATTTGAAATTTATAATCTAGCCAATCCGGTAATAGCTTTCATGATACTGTTCGTTTTAAATGTAAGCAAGTATGACGAGATCAACTAAAGAGCCGTTGAAGTAAAATTAACGGTAGACCAATTACTTTTCGGCTTTAAGTGCCTGAACTTTGTTTTCGAGGTCACAGTCAATTTTCTCTTGGGCTTTTTTTAGCTTGTTGAAGCACGCATAATAAACATGCTGGGACAAAGTGTCATTGTGACACGGACTTCTAAAAGTTGTTTGCAAACTTTAATTAAAGCTGAAAAATGACCCTACGATTTTTCTGTGGTACCCCCCCCCCCCTCAACCGACACAGCTCCATCGTAGAGATCGATCCCGCAACGTGTTCTAAATATCACACGTGCTTTGCTTGTTGATATTCGTGTTTCTTTTGAATGAGAGTTATCATTTAATTTGTTCCAAGGTCGAACCATGGAACCGATGAACTTGGGCGCAGTTTTCGTGGAGTAATCTGCTAAAGGTTCGTGGGGGAGCGGAGTGGACCGAAAGCCACAGGCTTGCGAAGATAGGGTGATCTGGCATCTTTGGGTTCTGTGATGTCGTATTGCCGGTGTCAACACGGTCGTATCACGATGGAGACGCTTAAAGCACCGGTTTCTCTCCGGATAAGCACGGTAGCTATCGTATGTCAATGCATGAACTTCTTGCAAATATTGTTATAAAATATTTACAAGAATGCGACTTTTACAGAAAAAAAAATTGATACTTTATAATATAACTTATTCATATATACTGAAAGGAAAAAGAAACGCATATATTTTTTTGTTGGGTAACAAAATTAACATTTTGCTTCAATACGTTTTTTTTTTCTTATACATATTTGATATCACCTGAACTTAAAAACAAACCAAAAAATTGAAGACAAAAAACAAGTTTATTAGGATAAATTTATAAGCAAAGTTGCTATGGTTTCAAATGAAAATTAAAAATTAATAACGGGTGTGTCCTCCACGGGCTAACGTTGCTGCGCGTATTCTTTTGTGCATGGACAAGACAAGGGTGTTGATTTTTCGTTGTGGAAGCCTGTCCCATTCTTCAATGATGGCGTCAGTTAGCTGCTGAAGATTCTGAGGGGCTTGCGGACGACGGCGAATCCGCCTATCAATCTCATCCCAGAGATGCTCTATGGGTGATAAATCCGGGCTGTATGGCGGCCACTCAAGGGGATCAACGTGTTGAGCCTGCAGATAATCACGGCAGATGCGTGCGACATGCGGCCGAGCGTTATCCTGCTGTAGCGTCAGTTGATGCTGCTGAACGTAAGGTGCGACTGTAGACAGGATGCGGTCGCGGTACTGCACTGCATTCAGATTACCGTTTATGACGATTAAGGGCATCTTATGGCCATACGCAATGCCTCCCCACACCATGACTGACCCCCCACCAAAGCGGTCTCTCTCCACTACGCATGGGTCAGCGTAGCGTTCTCCACGGCGTCTGTACACGCGTTTACGCCCATCTGCCCGTTGTAAAGTGAACCGTGATTCGTCCGTGAAGAGGACCTTTCTCCACTGCCGCATACTGAAGCGATAGGGTCCAAATCGCTGCAACCAATTAAGGCGCACCCCCCTTCTTCTGTCAGTAAGGGGGAGACCTACGTAGGGTCTCCTGGCTCTGATGCCGAAATGCCGCAACCGATTTCTTATGGTTTTTTCACTAATTCTTCTCGGGAAAGAGTTTGCAGATTGCACTGCCGTTCTGCTCCTGTCTCTCAAGTGCGCAAGTCGGATGGCGCGATCCTCCCGCGGCGTTGTTGCACGAGGCCTACCGCTACGTGGACGATCGGTAACATTTCCTGTATCTCGAACACGTTTGCACAGTCGAGATATTGTTGACTGAGATACTCCTAAACGCCTGGCAATCTCAGAATGCGATACCCCATCAATTAACCATGCTAAAGCTCGGCCTCTGTCGTTATTTCCTAGGCGTGGCATGTTAACGCGTGAAAAATTTTGAAATCAAAACTGCAAAAACAGCATGTCTCTCGATAGTCTATGGATATTCCCAGCTCGTGCTCACTTTTTCGGCGTGTGTTCGAATGACACTCAATTTCATGAAAAAACGTGAAGAAAGAAATCAATACAAAAGAAGCTACGGATGACTGAATTTTGAGGCTAGCTAGAATATAGAGACCCCTTTCAACTAAAAACTTATGAGTTTTAAATATACATTTGCATTATTAATTTATAACTATAAAAATTCGATATATGTGTTTCTTTTTCCTTTCAGTATACACAAAATGATGTGTATTTTTACCTGTTTTCGTATTTTTAACTTTTAAGTCCGTGAGAGGGGACGTTAAAGGGTGCGAATTGTCATGGACCATCACGGATTGTTGATCCTTAATTGTGTAAAAGGAGCTTAACATCAAAAACAATTAGTGTTATATGTACTGTAAATTTCACAAGGTTCGCATTTCTATACCGTCAGCAGGTCATGTGGAAGGGATACGGACAACATATACTGTCAGTAGACCCCGTAGAAGGCAGGTGGACTTTATATACCGTCTATAGACAGCGTATGGAGTAAGGAATCAGACATCATTTGATATTCTTCTCGTCTTACAATGCAAAAGTTTGAAAATAGAAGGATTAACGGTCAATGTGTCTATACATATTACCCAACCCCGTGGGGATCCGGGTTGGAATAGATCTTCAGTATCCCTTGCTAGTCGTGAGAGGCTACTAAATGGGGCCGTCCTTCGGATGAGACCACAAACACCGGGGCCCGTGGCGCGATAAAGATCCCCTCCCTGCTCAAATGCCATAAGTGCCGAGAATTGGCCTAAATTTTGCAGCCCTTCATTGGCAATGGTGACGTCTCGATATGAGTGAAAGATTCTCGGGAGGGACGTTAAACAATGTATGATCAAAACATCATATTCCCCAGCACGGTCATCAATAAGTATTCAAAATGTAAAGACGAAGATAACCAACAGTACTCAATCTCGTAATTCCTATAACAAATACAAATCAGAGAGAGATGGACAAAACACAGACCCTGGATATACCAAAGGTGGGATCAGGTGCCTAGGAGGAGTAAGCATCTCCTGTCGACCGGTCACACCTACATCCCGATCAGGTTAACGGAGTCAGAATCAATGTGCTAAGAACGGCCTAACAATTGGTATGAAACACGTCAGACAGCATTTGACCTAATAGAAAGTTATACTGACAAACTAGATCGTTATAACGATCATAAAATTTACGAAACGCTGACTTTAGACGAGACTGTACCAACCCCTGTAACATTAACTTCTTTGTCAGTAGACTGCCTCGGCAGATTTAAACACTGATCATATGTAGAACAAGCTCTTGCGTATCGAATCAGATTGATTGTTTGTTTTACGTCCCGTCGAGAATTTTTCACTCATATTGAGACGTCATCAGATGTAGGTGAAGTACCACAAATTTAGACCTATGCTTAGCGCTCAGGGCCGTAGCAGTGAGGGTTCTTTAACGTGCCAACGCCTACCGTGACACGGGACCTCCGTTTTGAAGGTCATATCCGAAAGACCCGTGATTCTCACTTCCGAATGCCAAGCGTTTGGCGAAGAAGCAATCGGTACCTATTTTTCGTCTTGGGTTTGACGCGGCCATGGCACGAGTGGGACTCGAACTCACGACCTCCCGGTTACGAAGCGAACGCTCTAACCACTGGGCTACCGCGACCGGTAAAGAATCAGTTGGGAGATATAAACACCATATCTAGATATCTGGTGATGGAATATTGCCATTTAGATAAGGGAAGTTGACGATGGAGAAATTGAAATCATCCCGTTTATCATATAGTTGAATTGTTAGCATCTATTTTCAGTAAAATATCTAAGTACGAAGCAGATGTGAAAGGCGCTGTGGTGTCGTTTATACCAAGTTCACTGGGATATATCGAACCGACATATAAATGAAAATGATTATTGTTAATAGATAAATCGTCGTCGATATATCTAATGTCAAATTGAAGCCCACAAGACATTTTTCTTCTCATGTAGAAGCTTTTGAAAGAATTCTGCTTCGTAAGAATATAAAAACAGGTCAGCTAACAGAGGAGCACAGTTCGTGTTTATGGGAATTCCAACAAACTTTTGGAAGATCCGATCACCAAAGACTACGAAGACATTGTCAGTGAGGAACTCTAGTATCTTTTTAATATCAGACTGGTGTTTAACAAAATAATTTTTGGGATGACCGATCACTTGATATGAATATTTCCTTTTACCATTTCTGTAGACGAAGCAATTGTTATGATGTCAAAAAAGTCTAGTTTTTAATTTATTGTGAGGGATGTCGTATAAAGTGTTGTAAAATCATACGTTTTAATATTGTTAATTTGAGAAATGTTTGTGATTTCAAATTCATTAAAAGTTCTTTAGAATTCTTAAGAATCCACATTTGATTTACTTCTGGCATATGTAGTGGCACAGTACGTTTGACATTTCTCCTTCACAGGAGTTAATAAATTCGTGAGGAGCATTGATAGGGCTTGGTAGAACATCTACTAGATCGGGCAATATTCAATATTCAAAATATATTTTAAAAATATACTAGGACTTCGCCAATTCACTTCAACAGCGGACCTCCCTGATATCCATATTGTGCAACTCTCAAAATTTAAAAAACAAACTGATTTTCTGGGATGAATATCTCAATTCCGCTAGAATTATTTGAATGTATATTACGTAGCTAATCAGAACAACTTCTGAAAATCAATGATGTCCTTGAAGTTGTCACTGTACATTATTGAACTCTTAAAACACGACAAGAAGTTTGTGTACAAATCATTAATGCCAAAATAATATCAGTCTTCATTTTTACTAAATAAACCATAATGGCTTCTCAACCAGGCTGTGCTACATAAGTAATAGGTTACTTAATGGCGGAGGAAGTCGTAATTTTGTGTTTCATCACAACTCCATCCATATATTGCCATGACATCAAGGCAAAGTGTGAGTCTAGAAAATGAACACAAATATTATACATCAATCTATTTAAAAGTATTCTAAACTAAATCACAAAACAAAATGACTTGGCATTTAAATTGCTTTCTTCAGATTTAGTAAGAGTCGAGATGGAATGCAGATTTAGTACGAATCGAAGTGGTGCAGATTTAGTACGTGTTGAGGTGGGGCGGGATTGAAATGGATGTTTCATGGAATAATTTTACTTCTCTGTTTGCGGTATGCCTTGTATACACAGTGTACATATGTGTATGAAACCGACGTTGATATATACATGTACATGTAAAAACAAAACAAGGTGACGGGTCTTAAAGTTTTCTTTCGAATTTGTTCATGTAATATAAATTTTTCTTTTTGGTTTTTCTTCATATTTTTTATAAGAGTGAATGGTATTTATTCATGGGAATGTGGCCATTGGGGGTGAATTTCCCCTTCCTCCAGTTGTGGCTCCCCTCCCTCACTCTATCCCCTATTCTCTCTCTTCTCATTCCCCCTCTTCATCCCAGTTCTTCCCCTTTTCCTTTCCCCTTCCTTCTCCCTGCCCAATCTTATTTTTATAGGTCTACTGTGCAATCCCTTAATTTATACATTGTTTAAGAGTTGCACCTTTTGGAAACAGGTTCAAATTTTTAAGTGAAAATATATTCTTTACTCTTGGTACACATAGGTGATGATAGGTATAAAGAGGAGATTGTGTATTAATAGAAAACATACACGTTACAAAATAACGGCACAAAACTAATATGTTTACAAGTGTAAGAGTTACACTAACTGCAACCCGAGAAAAGTCGGGGAGCGTTGAGAGTGTGGTGGAAAAACAAGACTCACAGACTGGTTAACCAGATACACGAATGTGCCAGAGATACAATGAAATTCAATTCGTTAGAAGCGTTTTCGAACACCAGTATACTTTGGGCAGACGGTGTTACACCATGGGTATTGACGCTTAAGATATTTAACATTCCTAGCTGGAAATTTTATTTAACGATACTTGCTACAAATAAAAACGATGAAAACGAAAACTGAATTCATATTTTTATAAGTGAATACAGTTTACTTTCCGAATTAGAATTTATTCCAATGATTTTCTCAATTAAATTCAAAACTGGGGGAAAATATAGGGAGGGGTATATTTCAACTTTTGAACATCATTTAAAAAAAAATTACAATCCCCTTGTTATTTAACGGCATTTTATTAAAAAAAAAAGTTAAAAAATATATATATCAACCTAGATATCCATTTTTTGTATCCCGTGTTCTTACCCATAACTCTTGGTGCTTCCTATATGTACAGGTAAGTATGCTTAGGTCCGCAGAGAATAAACTATGCCATTTATATATTATATTTGGAAGAGCGACAGTTTATAGAAAAGGACATATGCACAAGTACCAATGCACCGATCGCTGTACTCTTTCAGAGGATGCTTACTCCTCCTAGGCACCTGATCCCACCTCTGGTACGACCAGGGGTCCCTATTTGCCCATCTCTCTGATTTGTATTTTCTATAGATTGAATACTGTTAGTTATCTTTTTCACTATATGGATGTGCAATTTGTACTAACATGGAATGCATACTAACCAGTGCTTTGAAGTACTGCAGTCATACAGAAGATCCATAGGTCCCTTGCAGATGGATGATGCATTGTTTATGCTTGGGAATGACCATTAAGTGACCTAGGGTCTGGATAGGTTAATCACAGAATTAAGTATTGATTACTATTACTAATTAGATAAGACTTTTACAATGTTTATGTCTACAGTGTACATGTATAACTAGCAAAACTGGTCAATAACATTACCCCCTACACTCAGACGCCTACAGGAATGTACCACTAGAACAGGGTTATGCAGCGTACGAGTGTTTTCCCCTGTAATTATAAAGATATTGGTTGTTTGTATTAGGGGGGAGGGGCATGTATAAACATTAGCATGGGTAAATTTTATATTTGACAACTGCGATAAAGCAAAAATACATATCATGCTTCCATTGTTTGTTGATATACCCTTATCAAACCAACAAACTTGACATTTTTTCCGTGTTGTTTCATCAAACCGCAACGGTCAGTCCAGTCATCGAAAAAGAAAATTTGAAACGGGCTATGTTTGTCACTGAGTAAACATTGAAAAATGTAAATATCATATGATAATATGTTGGATTGTGTATGAGATGAAGGTATTAATTTGTATACAGTTCAACGACCACGGCTGCAGAATTCCACTGGTATTGGAATGTGTTGTTACCTATATTTTTCAAACCGTAGCTACAAACATGGTATGAACACGTGTACAATTGTATAATTCTGATATGGGGATACCTTACCTATGTGTTAATACAATATACCTGTATAGTACTGTATTAGAAATATCAATCACCGTAAACTGAAAATACATCTACACGAATTTAATATTCTTGTGTATCCTAAAATTATCGGACCCATGTCTTTTATATCCTCTGTACCTCAACGTTATGTGTAGTGCTCTATTTTAAAATTAATTATGAACGATAATGGACTTTTTCCGGTACTCTACTCTGTTATGGTTGGAAGTTTTAAAACATGTTTGCGTTCTCTCGAAATTTATCGTGTTCGGTATATGAAGCATGCTGTTAGCAACACCACCAAAACAACAAAAGATGAATGTTTCTAATTTCATTTCAGAGAAACCAGTACTGTGTGTGTGTGTGTGTGTGTGTGTGTGTGTGAGAGAGAGAGAGAGAGAGAGACTAAATCCTTCCTCTTCTAATAAAATATCGCCACGTCTTTTTCAAAATTTGCAATGTTTGTATGCGTGTTGCTGTGGAAAATGCTGACGGGGCTACATCCCCACGTTTGGTTCGAATATCTCAACTGAAAAGAGGTTACTTTGTGCCATAAAATTAATGCCCCTCTTACCCATCCTCTCCTGCGAATGTTGTAGGTTCATCTTTGCTGTGGTGGGTCTAGGGTATTACAAATAAAGATCAGTTTAAGAACTGCTTTATTTGTACACGTAGAGAAAACCAAACTGTAGTTTTTTTGTATATAATTAATATAAAATACACTGGTTGAATATAAAGCGTATCCACTTCGGGTCTAAACATTCAAGTCCAAAAATCTGTTCAGCATGGATACTACTGCCGTTGATCTTCAAGAAACAGAACTGAGCGGCGGTTCAGAATATATTCTAATATGCTTCAAAATAATAAAAATTTTATTTTATTTAATAATTGTCTCAATTTGTACTCTAACACATTTTCAATAATACATGGGTACGTGTTCTGTTGTCCTTTCGGTACCTGTGCGTAGTCGGGTTGTAATGATGTTACATATAAGTACATCTATGCGATGCCAGGGATCGTTTGCCAGTGAAACATTGCATTATAACTCCAGTGTGAGGGTGTTCTCTTTCTCGGTCTTTGCGCATTTCATAAATACGAGCGTGTAAGTAGCTTTCAGCATTGAAAGACACACGCATATCTATAAACAAATCAATTATTTACATACAGTATGCAAACAATGTACCCGTAAAGAGAGCTGTAAGAGCCTTCATGATGGGGTACTGCTTATAATACCTAATTAATAAAACAGAACAGGTTGTAATTCACAAATGTGGTAGCTATTGTCGGGAAGTGATATGACACACGTACCCAGGATTGTTAAACATTGCAAGACTGGTTCGAGTGGAATAATTAATATCAGCCTTAAGTATTTTGAAACTATTCCATTGAAATTGGAAATTATATCGGTACCCAATCAATAACAATACTGTTCTTTTATTTCAAAATTCTTTTTTAATAAGCTATTGCCCACTTCGGTGTTCCGATAACCGATGTTGTATTAAATTAAACAATTTTTCTTATTTAATTTTTCTTCTTTTTATTGACATATTCCTATGTTTGATACATTACACCTATAATAAACAGCAGGGACAGGATAGAGATTTCTAAATTAAATTTTAACAAGTCCATTCTGTATTAATAACTTGCAATAATGAATAGTTTCGCAGATGTAAAAAAAAAAGGCCTATAAAACCTTGTAAGTGTATTTCAAGTTTCCCGATGCCACAAGTAGTAATGGAGTCTAAGAGATCAATTGTTGTTAAGACGAATGGATCCCGATTGGCTCTAACAATCTATAGAGGCGTTGGGGCTGAGCGCAAACGGAGCAATACGCCTCCGTCCGTGTTAATATAAGGGCATTTAAGTCGATATTTCTGTAATGCAAGGGTTAATCTTTTTACTTGCAATTCATGGTAGAGACTTAATTTTCACCAATTTAGAATATCACCTATAAGGTAAGTTTTTAACTATAGTAAAAAGTTTAAGGTGACTGAATGTAATGTTACTAACTTTTATGCCTTAACTTCAATGTTATACACAAATCTCTAAAATTTCATATATATATATATATATATATATATATATATATGTTGGAAGTACAGATGCGAACATAATTTTTCTTCAAGCTTATGCATTCAGCGTCTCAGGTCCCCTTGGTTGGTTGGTTGTAAATGGTTTTACGTCCCACTCGATAATTTTTCACTCCTGGGAATCTTTCATATGGCTAGGTTGACTTCACTTCGAAATTTAATTTTAGTTTCGATTACGTCAACAAAAAAAATCCGAAATTATTTCAATTAAGACTTTCATTCAGTCTTCTATCAGAATTGTGCCACGCATTACAAAATTACTTGCAAATGATACTACGAATAAATTGATACACAAAAGCAAATCATATTCTTTTGATATCGATTTAACTATCAGGTGTAACCTATTCAATTTTATATCTACTTCCTTCTGATAAGATAAAAATGGATTGCGTTCTAATGTATTTGCATTTCAACTTTCTTGTTTTGACGTTTAAAACACAAAGCATTTTTGCAACTTCTCACCGATATTTTCAGTTGTTTTGTTCATTCTAGCGAGAAAAAATAATAATGATCGTTTGAATCAACAACCATTGCCTCAAAACTTGGTGACTGAGATTAATCATATACAATGTATTTTTGTTTCATGAACGTTTGACATACAAAGCCTATTTTGGAAAGTAAAAGTCGCGACGTATACCAATTGATTATTAAATCTTAAGTTTTCTGTATCAGAGATTATTATTGATTGCGGAAATTTTTCAGAAATTTTGCTTACATTATTGTTCAGAGGTATTTCTTAAGAAAACAATTAAATAAGAACAAAGCAAAATAACCAAACCCCTCCCGCCACCCCAAAAATTCCCCACGTCTTCAGTAAAGCAACATGTCATATAATATGGACAGTTGCTGTAAGCATGCAATATGACAGTTTCTCTCAAAATCAAAATAAAACCAACAAATGATATTGAAACGATTTGTTGTATTTATCTGCGCGAAGGGATATAGTCTTTCCACTCAATCGTAATTAGCTGCCTTTGCATTGAAACAATTTGATCTTGGTGGCGTGGTCGAGTTCTGTCTACTGTCAACCCTTAATTCGATTATTGAATCCCAAGTGTCATCAGTTTTCTAAAGTGACATATTGGGTTTTTATTACGTATGAAAATGAACACCTTAATTCAAATCCAGTTTCAGTACTGGGAAACTCTATAAAATTAAAATGTGTAAGAGAAGTAAAATATCAACTTTATACCATATAATAGCAAGTTAAATATCGACTTCATATGTTCCCTCTCTCCACGTGGAGAATTAGGCTGTGGATATGTATAGTAAATTACAATGTCGACTTTATACGTATATAATAGTACGTTAAAATGTCGACTTGATTGGTATTTAATAGTAAGTTAAAATGTCAACTTTCTACTATCTACTATTAAGTTAAAATGTCGACTTTTTGATATGTAATATTAAGTGAAAATGTCTTTTTACTTAAGCAATAAGCTTAAAACGTTTTTTTTTTTAAAAGTTTTAAAAGATCTATGACCAAGATGTGACAGTTTTTCATTCGGTGTCGTTGGTCACATAATTAAATCATCTTGTCGCTAATTTTGAATTTGGTGCAATCGGTATTTTTGTTCACACACTACGTCGCGTTTCTTTCCGCCTCTACTGATTGCTGGCATCTAAGAATGAGCAAGAGAACACCGAAATCAGAATACATGTATAGCAATTATGCAGTATTAATGTTTGTTTAACTGATTAAAATTAATTTGCGAATCGCATTCTTGTGCCATTAATATTCATATGTTCTTGTTCTTTTACATTGCCATCTGTTGGACGTTGTGTTAATTGTTTCCTCGAGATGAATGAAAATCATCGTAATCTGACAGTGCGATGACTCTTGCATTCAAAAATAGATTAGAATTCATCACCTCTCAGCAACGAAACGTTATGAAGTAATAGAACCTGTTGATAGTTGATAAGTTTGAGCTTCACCTTGGTTAATGTAAAAACGACACGTGCTTTTAATAATTTCCGTGGTTTTAATTTTAAATGACTATCACACCACAAAACACATTATTCATCTGCTCACATAATTGACGAATTCATTGCTACTGTGGATACAATACTTTGAATGTTTTCTATTTCCTTCTGGAAATGAAGAAATCCCAATCAACAAACTGATGAGAAAAATGTGAACTTTCAGGGAAATTTCAAAATCTTTTCAAATGAAAATTTAATATTTGTGTATATGTAAAACACTTATATATGTAACGGAACATTTCTATTCTACAATTCACACACATTCTGTCGTGATCAAGTACTCTACATGGAATATAAGTAAATCAAAATACCAGTATCTTAATGGGAGTTGGAAAACATAATGTGTTCATGAATTTTCATTAGGTATATTTCCCCAAATTTGTAGAACGTATTTTTAATAAATGTTCTTGTCTTTTGCAGATTTCAGGAGAATAATGCATTGCGACCTCCCACAGCTTTATCTGTCCTGTGTAATTCTGAGCCTTGTTAAGGTTTGTAGTAGCTTGGAGGCACAAGAAGAAACCTCGGTCAGCGACCATGATATCGTGAGAAGACAGGCAACACTAAGTAATAGTTATGGTGACGAGCTACAAGGACTTGATCTGGATCCAAAGAGAAACAATAATTGGGATCGACTCCCTGCCTGGGGAAAAAGACAAAATAAACGCAGATGGTCTTCCTTTAGTACCTGGGGGAAAAGAGGTTGGTTGGACAGACTGATGAGTGCAAACAATAACTGGGGTAAGCGATGGAATTCCATGTCTAATTCGTGGGGGAAACGCCAAAGTCCCGTGGAATACGACGGATTAAGCGATGAATACATTAGCATAAAGAAAAGATCTGTCAATCCCAGAAGCAAACGATCAATATCGTCCAATCTAGCATCCGACAAAACTGAAAAAAGAAGATGGTCTTCACTATCTGCGTGGGGAAAACGCAGCGACGATGCGGAAAAGAGAAAATGGTCATCGCTCACTGCTTGGGGGAAAAGAAATAATCCTGAAAGTTTAAATAGCCTGAATAGTGATGATATTGCAAAACGAAAGTGGTCTAGTTTCGCGTCTTGGGGAAAACGTGGACTCCCTGCTGATATTTCTAAAAGACTTAACTCTTATTGGCGACAACGTCTCTTGCAAGATAGTGGCCCATGGATGGA
Source organism: Ostrea denselamellosa (assembly GCA_024699665.1). Taxonomy (NCBI): domain Eukaryota; kingdom Metazoa; phylum Mollusca; class Bivalvia; order Ostreida; family Ostreidae; genus Ostrea; species Ostrea denselamellosa. Next base: position 415,748 of record JAMZEH010000029.1, on the reverse strand, counting down.
ACGACGAGGTTGGAACGCTCTGACATCGTGGGGGAAACGGTCTACAGATTAAAAATACCAGCCCGATAGGCTGATTGTTTTGATTTCAAGATACGGTGTTCCTGGAAAATAAAATTTTCTTCGATATGAATTTGTTTCTACTTTGGTTCTCTTTAACTTCATTGTATGATTACATCTTTCTGAATGCTCACCCTGAAACTAAATCGTATATTAAAACACTTGTTTTGTAACAGATTATTGAGTATATTTTTATATCATTACTTTAATTTTGTTCATGATCAAATGATATTGTTAAAAACATGCTGAAAAATATATGTACTTCTTATGAAAATCAGTATTTCATTTTAATTTTCAATCTGAAGTGAAGAAATGGAGGGTATTGTAAAGATAGAAAAAATTACATGCAAGTTTAGATGAAATAGCTGCAATTTTCGTTCAATGCTTGGTGATAAGGCTCAGGAGTGATAATTTTCGGAATCCCTGGAGCAACAACACTGGAAAAACCATGGGTATATCCCATGCTGTCGTAAAGATATTACGGTATATCACGAAGACGTAGTTCGCATTTGCCTGTATTTTCCTTCAGGATAAAATAGAAGTATACTTAATCTGTGGTCAGAGTGTAAGGAATAAATAATTGCCAAACGTACTCTGTCACCCCCTAAATGATTATTAAAATGGGATTTGTATCACTAAATACATATAAGTAGATACAGATACCGTGACCAATGACCAAACTGAAATAGAAACATCAAAATTGTTTTTAGATGAATCGTTCTTCATGATTTTCTTGGTAAGGTATAAATCATTGCACAGAATGTAATTCAACCATAACACCATATCCACGTGACTGGTGGGTCCATCAGACTTGATTTGGAGTGTTGTACATAGTTATATGCGCTTTGCTCTTCATATTCTCTCACATGTTGATCACGATTAAACACAGACGGTGCAGGGGAGTGACAATATTTTCTATATATGTGATTCTCTGTGAAGTGAAATACTGATGACGTTGAGGACATACGTCCAGGCATATTTCTAGTGAAAGGTCTATTGCATATACTTGCATTTCTCTTAAGAGCGTACGAATTTAGTATAGATTTTATTGTACGTTTACCCACGAACATTCGTAAATGTAACTTTTGTTTCTATATCAACATGTTCGAGTATATAGTAATTATTTATGTTGTACTTTAGGACAATGAATAAATATCGTAATATAACATAAAGATAAAGAAAATCATGTTAAAGGTTTGATACTCGAGAGCGTGTTCTGCGTATAATTACGTTTTAAATCTAGAAAAGCTACTGACAAATAAGTTGGTCTTACATTGGTTAACGGTCTCGTTTAAAGTCAACATTTTGCATTGATCAATTTTCAAAAATCTTCTCTATAACGGCACATCTGTTAGAAAAAACTAAATGCAATGTCATGTCGATCAGAAGGACCTCTACCCAAATTGTAAATTTCATATTTCTGGGATAGAAGTTCAGACTCCAGGGCGAGCCTCTTTACCAAAATGTTAAATTCATCAGGGATGGGGGTTTTGGTACCAAAGTGGTCGTGGCGATTAGATCTCTTTATCATTTTCAAATCTTCTTTAGTTTGCTAATACTATATAAAAATTAAAATCATTACATATTTATTGACGAACAGCAGAAGGGAATGTACCACAATTGTGAATTTCGCAACCCCAATGTTCTGATTCTTAGAGTGGGTCCAAGATAGTCATATAGCGTTAATATAGCATATATTACGTAAAGTCTTTCATAAGTAACTTAACTTTGAGGGGAAGTTGCGTTTTATGATCATATTTTGTTTAATGCTGCTTAGTGCTGCTGAATATAAGGATTTAGCTTTGAAATGCAAAACTGGAAAATTATTATAGATTTCATAGCACTTGGGGGTAATGATACTTTTTAACAAATACTCAGGGGACCGAGTCCTGCGAAGCTCTTTTTGTGTTTGTTTGTCAACTGTTGAGTCAACTCCCCCTTTGAAAACGATGTTAAAGATGTACATGTCTGCAGTTTATGGAAAGGTTCTACATTACATATTTTCTGCACGCATATAACGGAAAGTTGCTTCTGATACAGGAAATGGTTGCTATTCAACTGGTAGTATTCCCTGGAAAGTACAGTAACTCTTATGTGAAATAATTTTTGATGATCCATTGCCAGTGGAGAATGACACAACTGGTATTGACGCATTCTCTGGTTGCAAACGGAGGCTATTTTGGTTGCAACCTATTGGATTTGTGTAAATAGGGATTAACTGCGTTAAGCACTTGTGTATTAGTTTATAAAACGTAATATGAAAGAATTTATGAAACGACAATGAGAAACAAAATTATCACACCACAATTCCTATAAGCTAATTTAGTAAACGTTACATATAAAACATGGAATTTATGGTACCAATCAATATTTACTGAAAATGAATAATGTGTTTTCTGTTGGTGATGTAATACTGACCTTACAAGCACTGCAGATGTACATCAAACAGCATAACTTGTGAATTGAAATGAACTGAAAATGATTGATTGATTGATTAAATATTGTTTAACGCCCCGCTCGAGAATGTTTCACTCATATGGAGACGTCACCATTGCCGGTGAAGGGCTGCAAGTTTTGGCCTGTGCTCGGCGCTTATGGCCTTTGAGCAGGGAGGGATCTTTTACGTGCCACACCTGCTGTGACACGGGACCTCGGTTTTTACGGTCTCATTCGAAGGACCGCCCCATTTAGTCGCCTCTTACGACAAGCAAGGGGTACTGAGGATCTATTCTAACAACCCGGATCCCCACGGGGTAAATGAACTGAAAAGTTGAAATCTTGAAAGTAAAACGATAAATAATAGATGGTACTCAATCCCCTCCCCCATGTGCTTAATTGTACGTGAAAACCATTAAATCTATAGATATGTGAAGTTTCGCACTCTTAATCAAAACGAATAGGTCGAGGGAAGTGGAGCACTTTGAATAATAAATTATATTTATTTCATTAATGTTTTTAAGGAAAAGGAAACGCTTTTACCCCTATTGCAAGTCCTCAGTGTTAAATCACAACTGTATTGGAGGTATGATCAAGAACATTAACCTCAAGCGCTACCTGCACTACAGTTGGTGAGCTTGGATCTCAAATCAATATGTAGGTCATCGTCTTCTACTTTGTGATTTTTTTAAAAGATCAGCACATTAGTATACTTGTATACATCACACATCGTTCCTTATCAAATGGAAAGTTTATCCTGACACAGGAAAGGTTTGCTTCTCGTATTAAATTGGTGGCAAAGTATCATCTCTGTTATGAATTCTGTCACAGATTATGCCAGAGGATGTGCTAAAGATGATAAGGGAAAAACTTGACATCTTATCACAATGGGTAAAAAGTATTAGAGGAATATAACAATCTCGTATTAGACACATTAAAACAAAAGTGCGTATTATCTATCCTTCTGTTTCTCGTAATGATGAAATAGTTAGGTACGTGATGAAATAGTTCCGTAGGTTATATGCGGAATACGTATTGATTCCAACTGACTTGTAACAACATGGTTTTTATAAATCTCATTATTACAACTGTATTTTAAACTAACTTGGCTTTAATTCCAGATTTAGAACTCCATTTTATACTCATTTCAAAAGATGAAATTCTTCAAAATCATGCTTCAGTTTTAAACATAATTAATATCCCAATCAATTGAATGGATGGATATGCGTTGCTGTACATATAATGGATTCTAAAACTTCACAGAAACTCTTACAGAGATACATTGCTGGATCCACTAAATGTTCTATCAAGCCCTTATCTTTGCTATTCACCGACATATTAATCCTTTGAAGGAGAAATGTATTATACCACAAAATATGCGAGAAGTGGTGTAAATAAAATAAGGATTCTACAGAATCCCCACCCAAAGAAACTAAAATAAACTTTCCCCAAATGAACAGCATCAAAACGAATGACTTTTCAACACTTTACAAGACCATTTCTCACGATAAATTAAAAACTCAGCTTTTTGACACAATAGACAGCTGCATGGAACACGGGAATGTTCATAGTTTGCGATCAGTCGGTTACAAAATACTTTGTTATACACCACTCTGATTATACCTACAATTACCCTGAAGCTGATATTAAAAAGGTGCCGGAATTCCTCATTGACAATATCTACGTTGTCTTTGGTGATCAGGTCTTCCAACAATATGCTGGGATTCCCATGGGTACGAATTTGTCCCTTCATTAACTGACCTGTTTTTATATTCCTACGAGGCAAAATTTATTCCAAAGCATCTACATGAGAAAACAAAATCTCTTGCTATGGCATTTAGATATATCAACGATGTTTTACCAATTAACAATATTTATTTTCACACACACACACACACACACACAGATATATATATATATATATATAACACTAGAAACCACGTGAGGATCCGGGTTGTTAGAATAGATCCCCAGCACCCCTAGCTTGTCGTAAGAGGCGACTAAATGGGGCGGTCCTTCGGATGAGACCGTAAAAACCGAGGCCCCGTGTCACAGCAGGTGTGGCACGTAAAAGATCCCTCCCTGCTCAAAGGCCATAAGCGCCGAGCATAGGCCTAAATTTTGCAGCCCTTCACCGGCAATGGTGACGTCTCCATATGAGTGAAACATACTCGAACGGGACGTAAAACAATATATATAATCAATCAATCGAAACAAATGACTCAAATTGCCAAACTCTTAATTTTATGTTATCTTCGCGTTTTCATCTACCTGCAAGTATGTAGCCGTCTCCGATGTTTCGTAAGATGACTAAATTCCACACATCTTGGTAATGTTTCAAAATGATTTTATGAATATTATGTAGTCTTTAATGCTTTTACATGAAAAGAGTACCAACTGTGTGCTTGGGTTTGTCTAACAGAGGTGTTCTTAAGTAAAAATCATGTGCAACATGTTGATTTTGTTTCCCTTTGCCAAACATGTTATTCATACACAGACAACACACTGAAAAACGAAAACATCGTTTCGGACACAGAAATGGGAAATCATATTGTAGCAGAAAAAAGTTTACAATCGAGTGCTGTCAAAACAACTGTTTAAACAGGACTTAAAATTTTATTAGAAGAGGAGTTTGATGTGGCCTTAACTCCCCACCACAAAGTCAGCATTTGCAATGTATATCAATTACCTTAACTTCTGTGACGAAGAAAAATGGCTAAAATTAGAGAGATTGAAGGAAGTTACCTCGCTAATAGTCCGGTGCTTATCCCCCTCCCCTTCCGAAAAATTAAGAGGATGAAGGTTACTTTCCCTAGAAAAGTTCTTAGAAAGTTTGGCTTAGGGGCTATATAAGTTAAATAAGTTCACTTGAACCCAGTCTCACTTTTCCCCACAATAATTTCCTTTTATGAAAGACTGAAAATATTCTAATTTATGGTTCAGAGCTAGATGTGTTCCTAGTCTTACATCTGTATGTATATTTATCAACAATATATGAATGTTTTTATATGAGTGAATTATAGAGGCCATAAAACGAACCAAAGAAACACATACAGGTTCAAACTGGAATGTTTAAACACACATGCATGTAACGAACAATCTTATAGCCCCGCGGGGATCCGGGTTGTTAGAATAGATCATCAGTACCCCTTGCTTGTCGTAAGAGGAGACTAAATGGGGCGGTCCTTCGGATGAGACCGCAAAAACCGAGGTCCCGTGTCACAGCAGGTGTGGCACGTAAAAGATCCCTCCCTGCTCAAAGATCATAAGCGACTAGCATAGGCTAAACTTTTGGAGCCTTTCACCGACAATGGTGATGTCTCTGTATGAGCGAAAAATTCTCCAGCGGGATGTTAAACAATATATATAATCAATCAATCAATCAATCAATCTCAACCAGGTTTTTCCCCTCATCAATATTTCTTTAAAGATAAAAAATGATGCTTTTAAAATTTATCCAGATATTTTAGTTGGTTAGTTAGTTGTATATTGTTTAACGTCACGCCCAATAACGTTTCACTGATATGGAGACGTCAGTATTGCCGGTGAAGGACTGCAAAATGTAGGCCAATGCTCAAAGCTTACGGCCATTGAACTGGGAGATATTTATCGTGCTATAACTGTTGTTACACGGGACCTAAGTTTTTGCAGTCTTATCCGAAGGAAGGTCCCATTTAGGCGACTCCTACGACAAGCAAGGGGTACTCGGGAGGATCCCCACGGGATAAATATTTTTGAATGCAAGGCACTTATGTCTATGATATAACCAGTGGTGTACATGCATGAAGCCAAGTCTCTGCAGGATGCCTTATACAATTTAATGCACAATTTGGGGGTAACTTAGCACTGAATATATTGATTGATTGATTATATTTTGTTTTACGTCCCGCTCGAAAATTTTTCATAATCCCCCTCAGTATCTATACACTTTTCCCAGCGACGTTTAAGGGCCTTGCCGTCACTTTTAAAGTCCTTTTCTTGACCGTTCAGAACGTCCTCCACTGCATGTATTATATCATCTGACTGAAAGTTGGTACTGGAAATGATCATTTTCAGTTTTGGAAATAGGTGAAAGTCTGTTGGAACGAGATAAGGCAGATGCTCAATCAATTTAAAGCCACAATCATCAATGGCAGCCACAGCAATGACAGACTTGTGAACAAGGGCATTGTCGTGGTGGAACAACACACCTTTAGTGAGTTTTTCGCGGCGCTTGAGTTTAATATTTTGCCGTAACTGCCTCAGAAACGATGCATAGTATATGCCACTGATTGTTTGTCCCTTTTGGAGATAATCTACCATCAAGATCCCACAAAACCGAGACCATAACCTTTCCAGCTGATGGAACAGTCTTTGCCTTTTTTGGCAGGGGTGGACTAGGGCGCGTCCATTGTTTACACTGATGTTTGTCCTCTGGGGGTGAATTGATGGACCCACGTTTCATCCATAGTAACAAATTTCTGACAAGAAGAAGATTTACCTCTAAAAGGTTTACATTAACACGCGACAAAGTGCACCTGGTGTCTTCTGGTCAACTGCCTGAAGCCTTTGCACCCAACGGGCTGAAAGCTTTCTCACTGCGAGATCCTCTGTCAGATTGGAAAGTATTCTTTCCTGTGAAATGCCAACTTTACAGGCTATATCTTTTTGTAACTCCCCTGTCAGTCATAACAATATCATGGATCTTTTGACCATTTCTGGGATTTCAACAGTGACAGGACTTTCAAGACGGGGGTCATCCTCAAGGCTCTCTCTGCCTGCAGCGTTTAATTTCCGCTACCCACCTTTTTACTATAGCATATGATGGTAGTGTTGCTATAATATCAAGATGGATATCCTATATAGGTGTTAAACTTTCTTATGCAAATATTGGATCAATGCTCTTTCACCGATTTTGTCCACTTTACAAACGTTACTTGCCTTGTTTGTTTGTTTGTTTGTTTGTTTTATTTATAGTCGCCTGAGCAATTTTTCAGCTATCCGGCGACTGTCACTATTACCGGTGACGGGGCTGCAAATTTAGACCTATGCTTAGCACTAATGGCTTTTAGCAGTGAGGGTTCTTTTACGTGCCACACCTGCTGCGACACGGGACCTCCGTTTATAAGGTCCCATCCGAAAGACCCGTGACTCTCACTTCGTAATGCCGAGCTCTTGGCGAAGAAGCAATCACTACCTATTTTAACGTCTTAGGTTTGACGCGGCCGGCCCGAGCGGGGCTCGAACTCACGACCTTCCGTTCACGAGGCGAGAGCTCTACCACTGAGCCACCGTGATCGGTATTACTTGCCTTGTATATTTTAGAGTGCTAGTAGGGCTGAAAAGGAACGTCAATATTAACCTCCTTCAATACAAGGCTCACAACATATCAATCAGCCCTCTACAGTAGAAGCCTATCTATATTACTAAGGACATATAATGTCAGACAGCTCGAATTGACGTGAGAAGCTTGTGCAAATATGACTCATCATCATTCAAAGATGGAGACTCCGAAAGACATTAGATGTTTTGACTGGAAAAACAGTTCACTAAACTACATACCACGTGTCCATTCTGTCCAAGGAAAAGATCTCTGTATTATTTTGGGGGCTTGTATCAAATCTTTGCTAGTCTACAAAACCAATACTCAGCACAATTGCCTCAGTCAGCACTAAATTACTTTCCGTAATTGAACTGTGTTCCATTATGTCTTGCTGACTGTTAAAGAGAGGTAAGGTGAACTTTTGACAAAATGTTAACCTTAATATTTCTGTTAACATCTTCGGATGCATTGTGTATGTGTATGGGTACTACTAAACAAAGTTCTTTAAGAATAATGAAAGGATAGTGACTTCTTAGTTGAAAATTTTCAACTTCTCCATTGTAAACTTCTCATATTTATGGTTGGTTGGATGGTTGAACATTGTTTAACGTCCTGATCGAGAATATTTCATATGGAGTCGTCATCATTGCCGGTGATGGGCTGCAAAATTTAGGTCTATGCTCGGCGCTTACAGCCTTTGAGCAGGGAGGGATCTTTATCGTGCCACACCTGTTGTGACATGGGGCCTCGTTTGTTTGCGATCTCATTCGAAGGACCGCCCCATTAAATCGTCTGCTACGACATGGAAGGGGTACCTGTTCTAATCCTTACGGGATCCCATATTTATGTCGCAATAGTTCATTATCACTTGTATATGGTGTTCATATCTCAACAGATTCGATACGCAAGAACTTGTTCTGCGTATTTACAGTTTTAAAGCGAGGCGGGCTACTGAGAAAAAAGGGGTTTCAACAGTCTCGTTTAAAGTCAGTATTTCGGAAAATTTGTGGTCGTTAAACCGATCTAATTTACCAATATAACTTGTCATTTGGTGTATTGCTGTTTGACATGTTTCGTACAAATGGTTAGGCCGTTATTTACACACATTTATTCTAATTACGGATTGTTCCGTTTACCTTATCAAGATATGTCGTGACCGGTCAATAGGGGATGTTTACTCCTCCTGGACACCTGTTACCATCTCTGGTATGTCCAGGGATCCGAGTATGCCTAACTGTTAATTCTGTATTTTTTGTGGGGGCTATGAGGTTGACCACTGTTTGTCTTCACTTTTTCTTTAAAACGCATTATTTTATTACATGATAAGAAAAAAACCCCAGTATTTATAATGTTTGTTAAGAACTACCAGTGACAAGACCAAGAAACTATTCATTTGTAATAAATGAACATGTATTATACACAATATAAGAACTAGGTCAGGAAGGACTGCAGATGAATTTCTCTGCGTTGGGGTAGATGCAAACTGTGCTGCATTCACTGCAATATTTGTACTTCTTGCACTTCCAATCCCTTCCCAATCGGCCAGCAGTAGGTGAAGTACGACAGATTTAGACATTTGTTTAGTGCTGAGGACGGTGTTTTACTAAGCTTCGTAAGATACGGTTGGATGGTTGTATATTGTTTATCGTCCCTTCGTGAGTCTTTCTTTACAGATAAAGAATGGTGCTTTTAAAATTTTATCCAGATATTTTGGTTGGTTAGTTGGTTTTCACGATATCAGTTTCAGATGTTGATACCCACCCCCTCCCCACCCCCACGGTGTTCCATCAAATTGCAGCCATTTTTATACGTATTATGCCATACCGCTGTCGTCCGTCTGTCCCTTTAACTTTGTCTTCACAACTCCTCCTAAACCCTTGGGGGATTTTAATGAAACTTGATTCAAAGAAAGATCAAGATGTGGAGATGTGCATATTACAAGGGAAGTAATATCCAATTTTTTAAAGGAGTTCTGGTCCTTGGACTTTGTTGGGTTTTTTCTATGCAAAATACTTTGTCTTCGCAGCTCCTCCTAAACCCTTGAGGTTTTTTAATGAAACTTGGTACAAGGAGAGATTAAAATGTGTAGATGTGCATATTACAAAGGGAATGCTGTCCCCAAGTTTTTATAGAGTTATGGTCCTTGGACGTAAATGTTTTAGTCAATAACATATGCAGGAATGTCATATACCGGTTTAGCGGTGTTCTATAGTGATACTAGTAAATTACAGGAACCTAAGAAGCTCCTGGATTAACTAACTTAGCATCAGTGATATTTATGTTGGCTATGGGGGACGGGTAGAGAATTATAGACTCTTTTGTATGATTTTTAAAAGGATATTAAATTTACCTGTGAAATGTATGGATTTTTGTTTCTTTATTATGTTTGAACATATTTCAAATTCATTTATGGAGACATGCACATGTATATTTATTTGTATCGTGATTTTACTTTAAAAGAATCACAGATGATTATCACGACTCTTGAAAATTCAGTATTTTGAAGTTGCATATTTATATTTTTTATAACATCTGTATTAAAGATTTTGGAAATTGTATTATTAAGGAAAAAATATTCAGTGAAGTCAATACAATCTCATTTTCAACAGACCAGTGGAAAAGTGGACCGGCAAGTAAAGATTGACAAAGAAATTGGAAGACAATGAAGCTGATAGGATGAGATCCCCTTTCTGGGTAGACTTCAAAGACTGGGAGAATATGGTAAATACTGAAATGGCAGAACACATAAAAGATATAAAAGTCAAGTGATATTTAATCGACACTTGCAAGAGATTCCCCAGAATTTATTTTGAAATGTAAAGGATTTATATGCTTATTCACTGTCATTATAATAAAATGCTAGGCGAGTTATTTTTAAAGGAGTCCTTCAATTTCATTCTCAATTAATATTCACCTTTTCATTGAACATGCGTAATTCATTAAAAACTGCATTTTTCAGAACATTGGTAGAAATTGGTGGGTTTTTTTTTAAATATTAAGGGTCATTATGATGTTCAGGAAGGGGATTATACAGCCCAGATCCCTTCAATTTAATTGAATAAATCTTGTTGAACTAAATTATGCAATATCACATTTTTTTCATGATGAAAGCTGTCAAATTTTACAGACAATATTAATGTTATTTAACATTTTTGTTAAAATTCAAGATACATGTATATGTTACAATTTATGGACACGTATAATATTGATCATGCTGTGTAGTCTGTCTTTATATCAGATTGGGCTTACTATGTTTTCTGTGTACTATGTAATACTGTCTTACAGATTTTTTGCTGAGGTTTTGCATTCTCTGTCAGACGTGGCTATAGATTCGATAGGCTGTGAAGTGCACACGGCAGAGTGTTGGAAGTATCAATGTCTAGGAAATTAGGGACGTCCCCGAGATAGGAATTTTCGATGTCTGTATTAAATTAGATAACCTTTCATTTGATGTTCATTGATAATAATACCCGTATTGGTCATGACAAGTAGATAATCCATATTGATTATTCAGTAACAGTGTCGTAAGTAAGGCTGTCACGTGTACACGTGTAACCGGTAACGTTTCGTGTTTGGGCTGTAAACGTTTACAAAACCCCTAAACGTTTAAACGATGTCTTATATATGTGGCACAAATCTTGCAGGGTTTAAATTACAATCTAAATTATTTGAATAATTATTTCAAGTGAATAAACTTATTAAACAAATTACGAGGGGAAGTAATGAATTTATAAACGTCCGTTGCCTCTGAGCGCGTCTTTTCCACAGCGGGTGGAACTGTTACAAAACTGCGCTCCTCCCTTGACGCTGAGAACGTGGACAAACTGATCTTTTTGAACAAAAAATTAAAACATAAATGAATTGCGCTGCACCGGCTGCACGTGAAGTCCATGTTAAAACCGAACCGACGGAAGAAGCCGCGGCACCAGCTCTGCCCTCTCTGGACAATCTAATATGAAATCACTGAAATGAAAATTTGAAAAATGAAGTTTATTGTGAATTTGTGATCTGTATTGTACAATGTTGTACAGTGTGAATAAAATTGAATTCAATTTAAATGCTATCCGGATATTTATGTTCGTGTATTTTACTCTGTCTTATATTTATACTCCGGAACGTCCGGTGACAATCTCTGCATCGTCCATAGAACGATGAAATCTGAAACACAAACATAATGGTCATTAATGGGTCTTAAAATTCTTTGCGTATTTTATTTTATTAAATTATACAACACTTCGTTTAAACGGTAACGTTTCGTTTACAATGCTTCGTTTAAACGTTTACAAAATTTTGTAAACGTGACAGCCTTAGTCGCAAGTCACTTGCCGTAGCTTTTACAGATGATTCAGAATTAAAGTAAGGCCCTTTTAAACTTAAATGCAGCAAGAGGGACATATATATTTCTTGTTACATGTTGCGTTATCGTATGTATAACGAAACACATCTATTTAAATTGTAGTAATGAAAACATTACCACCAACTGTTTTGATCATCACAGAGATGCCAGGCTGTGATTTAATTTAAGCCACTTTGACCTGACACAAGGGAGTACACATGATGCGCTTTTCACACCAAGTAAGTAAACCACTTATTCATACATATAATTTTTGAATTAACCTGAGATGAAAGTTCAACGCAATCGCCCTTTGTCCGTCCGTCTGTCTGTTAACTTTTCAAATTTTCACTTCTTCCCCAGAACCACTAGATTTTTTTCTTTCAGGAAATCAAAAATATAGACCATTAAATGCCGTCCATATCATATAAGATTCTTGAAACGTACTATCTGAAATATCTGCGCTATTTCTTCCACCTGAATTCGCTTATTGGAGTATACCAGATCCCGAACTTTGTTACACCTTTCTTCGTCAGTGGCATCCTCTGCGTCCAGACCTGGCTTTATCTTCTAAAGACGTTCTACCACGTTTGAATTCCCCTACTCAGAATTTTACCTGAGCATAGATGGTGCAGAAGACCCATAAACATCCGCTAACTCGCCGTTTCTTTCCTTCCTTGTTTTACCTTTTTAACACAAGTACACAGCACGGTACTCAACTTTAAATGAAAAACATGCCTTTGTATCTCTAGCCATGTTTGACATTCAATATCTTAGTAATGAGTGACTCAATACGCGTGTAATTCTGTACCCAGATAATAAACATGTATTGAAACAAGGCATGAGAATCGTGACCGCCGCGGTCATTCGGAAATGGGATAGGCTGGTTACGTATTGACTCGCCCTCGAATAAGTATGAAATTTTATTATGAATTAAGCTAAAAGCAAACAAATTTCATTCCCAAGGGACTAGTGTACAAATGGAAATATGGTGATACTATTTACTAGTATCTACAAGCATGCGTGAAAAAAAATAACGGTAATGTGCACTTGGCGAAGTAGCAATCACTACCTATAACTACGCCTTCCGTGTAGGTCTGACGCGATCATGGCAAGAGCAGGATTCAGTGTAACCTCCCGGTTACAAAGGGAGCGTCCTACCACTAAGACATTCAAATTCTTTTGTTCACTTCTAAGAAATAGCTTTTTAAAAATATCCGGGGAGTTTGGCGTATATAAATAATCAATCGCTATTCAAGTCTTAACTGGAGAAAATAATACACACACACACACACACACACACACACACACACACACACAGACAGACAGGGAGAGAGAGAGAGAAAGAGAGAGTTATCCTGATTTTACGGGTTAGATATAGCATTAAATCATACCTAACATTCGTGTTTCACTGAAGGGGCAATTGTTTATATACTGTTATCTTTCTCTTTTTCTCGATCAAAGGGTTGGTTATAACTCCCTTACCCAGTGTAGATCCTCCAATCGGGCGTACATTGGAAGTCGCAGTATATTAAGGCAACACTTAACATCTAAGGGAACGCATGTAATCATTTCTATGATCATGGTATATATGCCAGTTATTGTGACATATGGTCACGTCGCCACGTGATCGGATTGTCATGTGGGAGCCAAAAGTTCAAGGGCAAGACTGCATGCAAAATATAGATATCATTGACAACGTGCTAATACAAAAAGTAATGTTATACACGTATACAGACAGAAATTCAATAAACCCAACTTCCGTGATTACACAGCTGTGGCGAGTATGCAGACTTTATAGTGCATATTTCCTATATTAGAATAACTTACGAGCATCAGATTTGAAGAAATACGCTGTGAAAGGAAGGGAATAATATCAAATCCATATCCCTTGATACATGGCTTTGTGAAAATGTACATTGTGGGACTTTGCATCTGACTACCGTTTCCAAACTCATAGTTTAAGAGATATACCAGTATTGCTCTCGAATGAAGGTTTTGATGTCCAATTTCACCCAAGAATATTCCATGTTAATGTTCAATATAATTTTTTTAAAATCTTCTGATGAAAAGCTAAGATAACGAACAGTACTCAAACTCGTACTTCCTGTAGAAAATACAAATCAGAGAGATGGGCAAACACTGACTCCTGGACATACCAGAGGTGGGATCAGGTGCCTAAGAGGAGTAAGCATCCCCTGGCGACCAGTCACATCTGCCGTGAGCCCTATGTCTTGATCAAGTAAATGGAGTAATCCGCAGTCAGAATCATTATGCCACGAACGCCCTAACAGTTGGTATAAAACATGTCAGACAGCATTTGACCTTTTCTATAAAAGAAGTATGGATATGATTTCGAAGGTACACACACAAACACACACACACATATATATATATATATATATATATATATATATATATATATGTGTGTGTGTGTGTGTGGGGGGGGGGGGGGGGTTATATTAAGTTCCAAACACGCAGTATCTACAAAACATAAATATTTTGTCTATACTTTACAGTCTTGAGTTAACCCCGTGGGGATCCGGGTTGTTAGAATAGATCCTCAGTACCCCTTGCTTGTCGTAAGAGGCGACTAAATGGGACGGTCCTTCGGATGAGACCGCAAAAAATCGAGGTTCCGTGTCACAGCAGGTGTGGTACGTAAAAGATCCCTCCGTGCTCAAAGGCCATAAGCGTCGAGCATAGGCCTAAATTTGCAGCCCTTCACCGGTAATGGTGACGTCTCCATATGAGTGAAAGATTCTCGAGCGGGACGTTAAACAATATTTAATCGACCAATCAACAGTCCTGAGTTGGTAGGTTTACGGACCCATGTTGGGTCTGCCTTGCAATTTAACAGATTAGTGGGGTCGTGGTAAATTTTATACTTGAAAATATAAAGTTATGCATTGATTTATTTCGATTACATTTTTGTCTGTATTTCAAAATCGGTGGGGTGGGGTGGGGGATGTCAGATCTGCCTACACACAAATTAGAAGGGTGGGGAATTTGAAAAGATAAAGCTTTCATGGAGTGATTTATTTTGGGAGTATATTTTTGTCTGTATTTTACAATCGGGAGGGTGGTGGTGGTGTGGTGCTATGGAAACATGCTGGATCTGCCTTGCAATTACACGCATTCGGGGTTGGGGTGAGGTTGGGGGTGGTTGATATATACGTATTTTGAAAAGACGAAATTCTTATGGAGTGACTTTGAGTATATAATTTTCTATATTTTCATCGCGGGGGGGGGGGGGGGGGGGCACCAATAATTGGTCGGTTGAATTTAATAACGTGAAACGATAGAGTTGCCACGGAATGGTTTACAAATTACATACATGTATCTGTAGAAAATTATCATTCGAAGCTGCATATTTGAATTATCATATCATTAAAGGCTGCGCAAGAGCCTTTCTGCGGGATTAATGCAAATATGTTTTTTAATGATTTCTTCCCAAAATTACTGTAAATATTTGATTTTGGATTGAAGTTATTGTTAATTTTAGCGTTTGATTTGTATAATATCTCGATAGATAAATCAAGAAAAAAATCTAATAAACATTATAATTGTCAATTTGTACTGCGTTTGTTTCGGGCTCAATTTATTTCATTCCTATCGCTATTCACTCATGAAATACAAAAAAAGATACAGTATTTTGTGAATTCAAGACCATTTTTGCGGATTCGCACAAAGTGGTCTTGAGGTGATAAGGGGAGTCTAGTCTACACAAGTAAAAATTCCAACTGTATATGCCTTGTAAAGTTGTTTCATTACCTTCTGCGCAAAAATGCCTCCACTAATTAATTCTGCAAACTAAAAGACATCTTAATTAAAGTATGACTTAACAATTAACTCTTCATCCTGTAGTGATGCACAAAATGCATATCGTCAGTATGATGCGATCTGATAAAAATAAGTAATAATATGAAAAATAATAAAACGATTTCTTCATATCTTCTGCGCACAGGCTATCGACGTGTTAAGACTGATTCTATGTAACAATAAAAAATCAGTGGCCACGACATGTCATGGATTTTGATGAAACTTTGTATATGATATTTTAATAGGTATAAGACAAAAATAGCATGTAAAGGTTTGACTTAGCAACGGTTGCCATGGAAACCTATCCTCTAACAACGGCAGGACAAAATATGCAATATTTAAAATAATTCCCCCAAAATATGCTATTTCAGAAGAAAAAAAATAGGAAAATTTTAGCTGAGTTAGTTATAAGTTTTTGAAATCTTATTTTTATTTATTCAGCCCATGAACACAATGCAAATAATATTTTTTGTAATATACAAGGGTTTAATATATGTATATTTAGATAACTAACGGTATTCAATCTCGTAATTCCTATAGAAAATACATATCAGAGAGATGGGACAAACACGAAACCCTGGTCATACTAGAGGTGGGATAAGGTGCCGAGGAGTAAGCATCCCCTGTCAACCGGTCACACCCACCGTGAACCTTATATACCGATCAGGTAAACGGAGCAATCGGTAGTCAGAATCAGTGTGCCAAGAACGGCCTAACAATTGGTATGAAACACAGCAGACAGCATTTGACTTAATGGTAAGTTGTACTGGCAAAGTAGATAGTTATAACGGCCATAAAATTTGCGAAATGCTGGCTCTAGACGAGACTGTACAAACCCCTGTAATAAATAAAATGTATTTGTCCAATCATTTGATGTGATCTTACATGCTGGAAAAACTTATTCAATCTTACTTTAAACATATATAGATAAAAAAAAAAAGACATTTGTGGATAAATCAAAGATAAAGATATAAACCAGTGCATTCTTCTGACACACAAAGCAAAATACATTGTCAAGAGTTATTACCCTTTGAGACACTCTCTTGAATTGGAGATAAGAACAGCCTTCATTTGTTTCCAGTATAGCGGGCGATGGAAATGGCAGTTTTTATTCAATTTTGTTCTTCAGAAGTTTATTCTATATTAGATACTTTTTATTCACTAATTCATTGTCATCATCTTTATCTTCACCTGTGTGAACGGAATCCGGTTTATTCCGTGGAATACAAATCCGTTTGATATTTGCCAACGTCATTTGATTACGCCTAGCATCAATATCCATTCAGGAGCAAAATCGTCTACGTAGAATAAAATATACGCCATGGAATTCACCGGTTCACTGCATCACATCTGATTAAAACCAAAAAAGCGACCAGGGAAACTGAAGGCCGACAGACATTTTCTTAAATATGGGAAAGCCCTGCCTGTAGGAACGTATTGACGTGTCTTTAAAACTCCAAATTCTAAGGAAAAGCCTAATTAAAATATATGACAAACTTGAGATATATTAAACATATAATAATCCCATTGCAATTATTTTACACTGTCAACCAGGCTACTGTTCCTTATATAACATTCAATCAGGGTCCCCCCCCCCCAAATTTTCAGTGTTGAGGATCTGTAGAACTGGGGTATATTAATATAATCATTTTTCATGGGGAAATGTTTAAAAGAACTTTCCCTAATCCATGCTCAATATAATTTTATGTGATGAAAAATAGTTTTTCCCCTTTCATTTACGCATGATCAAAACAACCTATTTAATCACAACCCAGTAGCGCGCTCTCTCTCTCTCTCTCTCGTTCTCTCTCTCTCTCTCTCTCTCTGTTAAGTTGGCAACAAATGCAGACAAATTATATGAATGTTCTGTGTGTATACGAGATGCAGATTATTATACATTTAATTGTATATATTGGTGAACCAGCTGCCTTCAAGTTTTTTTTTACCTGTGGGAACCCCATTGATATGTAACAGTAGTAAAGAAGAAAACGCAAAAACACTTTTATCATAATTCAGAGTTTGATTGTATTGCTGGAAAAACATGTTTTTCTAATATCTGTAATCATAAAATTTAGGACACTAGATGTAGTCAATTGTGAAAAATTGAATCTGCAAATAGGAAAAATATTGGTGATTGTCATGAAGTAAGGTACTGACCTTACCAATACCTCCTGACGAGTTCGGGAATCGCCTTAATCACTTAATCACAACTAAGTCCAATTTCAATACATAAAACAGATTTAATAATAATAATAATAATAATAAAAATATCTACAAAGAAAATAAAGAGAAAATATTTAACCTAAAGCTAGAGTCGACTCAATTATTTCTCTATTTCCCGGTATAAACTTACGCTAAAACTTAATTTTTAACTAAATTTTACATGCATCTATAATCTGACATTCAAACATTTGTAAATTTAAGTCATTTTGAAATGTCCAAACACGTGGTTTCCAAGTGCATATCCGTTTCTGGAATTTTCTGGTCCTGCTAACGATGATGTCGGAACGACAATGCCACGAAAGAGTCCTTGTCGATGTGACCTCAACTACACCTGTCGTCTTGATGTTAGACAGGGTGTTGTCCTTTACCCGGAGGTTCCCCGACTGTAACGGGCGGCAATAACTTTCGCCATGCTACCAAGTCTCCGTTTTTCCCTCCTGAGCTAGTAAAGTTTACACTGAAGCCCTCACCCCCTTGAAATTGGTCTTAGTCTACCTATACTGGGGAAGAATTCGGCCCGCCCTAAATTTCGGTAACACCGATCTATTGTGTCCGTTCTTTCTGACTGCACGGACTGAACTCAGGAATTTATATGAGAACGAGGACACGTCAACCCAGCCGTGTAAGCAGACAAACTGGTAGTGTCAGCATTTTAAATTGCGGGAAATTCAAAACAAATTAAACAAAATCAAGTACGTTACAGTGATCTTGAATTGGGTCCTGTAACTGGGCCCCCAAATTTAGGTAAGGAAAAAGCCCTGTCAATATTGAAGTAACTTAAAAAATATTTAAAGTATAAGGTAATTCAAATATATGTATTTCTTAATGCTCATTTTTAAATCTGATATGCAATTTACCTAAAGTACCCCTATTTTGTGTGATGTGAGCTTTTCTGTGTTCCAGCTGTATGTGCATTTGACATGCCTTGCAAAATTATCTGAAGATGGAGATGACCAGGGAGATAGCATTGAGGAAGTTAGTATTTGATGCATTAATGTGGTTTGAATACATATACATTGATTGTATAATTTGAAACTCAAACATGAAAAAAACAAAATTCAGGTTTAAAAATTCTGAATATTCATTTTATTTCTATTTACTATCCATAGGTTCAGCAGCAAAAATGTGGGTAGGGTTGGGAAATTAGAAACACATGGATATTTTATTTTGGTCACTCAATTGACCTATTGCTATTTGTTTGTGTCAGTCATTGTAACACAAAATGACATTTGACAATTGAACATTTTTGAATTTTTAATTTCTTCTTTATAACCACCCTTCCAATTCTTTTCAAATTTTGCTTAAAGCATCTTTGGAACAGGGGAACATAAGTTGTAAATTTCAGGATTCATGCACCTGGATTGACCAAACTTTAAAAAAAAAATCCTCTTCACCAAAATTGACAATTTCATGATCCAGGGGGTAGGGGTTTTAGTACCATGGTGAGGCCAGAATTGCCATAGCGATGAAATGATTTTGTTTTGGGCTTTTTTTATGTTTTTTATTTTATAATTTTTTTTCAGTTGAAAGCCTTCTTTAATTTTGCTTATAGTACATAAAACTAAATTTATGCATGTGGGGGGAAAATGCTGAAAGGGGGATGTACCAAAAATGTGAATTTGTGAAGTTCGAAATCCAGGGTTGTGACTGTAGGATGGGTCCAAAATCATCATACACTGTTAATATAGCATATAATGTATTATGGTTCAAGTTTTTCATAAGTATGGGTACTTTTTGGGGAATTTATATTTTAAGAACAAATTTTATTTAATTACTAGAATTTAGCTTAGGTTGAATTCGCTACCCCCAAAAAATTAGGGGAAGCATTTTATTTGATTAAAACATTTTATTCCAAATCTTAGATTTTGATATGCTCTAAATACAGGCTTGTCTACATTACAAATATTTTTCAAACATTATGAGGATCAATAATAGTCAATGAAATTAATCGGAGAAACTTGAACATGAATGTAAAACATTCCAGTTTCAAAATTCCGGATTTTTTTTTATTTATATAGATCATCAATAAAATATGCAGGGTCTGCAGCAAAAATGTAGATAGGGTCGACAAGCCAGAAACACAAATACATTTGATTTTGACCTTATAAATAGATATGCATAACATGAAGATTATTTTGGATATTATAGCCCTTAAAGCTAGTGATTCTTTTGACTAATCCTCAGGACACCAGCATTGAATACAGTCTGTGGATGTCTTGTTAATTTATATATATTAAAATTCCTAAATACCGCATAAACACATGTATACACAGTGTATCAAAACTGGTAATTTGTTTTACTATATTAGCATCATGAATGATAAGAATAATTTTGTACATGTAAATATAGGGTGAAGACAGTTTGAGCAAATTGAATTAGGCTCTAACTATATGTAAAATGTGAAAAAATGAGATAATTTTATTTGTTCAACATGTTTATTTTAGAACATGAAGAGCAGAAGGTGTATTTCATGACTGACTCTCATATGATTTAGAGTACAAAGGAGAGCTCTTGAAAACAGAACAGACTACAAGTTTAACATTCACTGAGCACTTCCCATGACACAAGTCCATCCTAATTCAGTAAACTGGCAGTCCATTCTTCTAAGGATATACAATGATTAAGTTAAGATCACTGGACCAAAAATTGTGACCCATGTTTATTGAATAAACAACTTTGTAAAAACAGGTTCTGTGTTAATACTGCAGATTTACTAATCATCGGCATATCAACAAAGATTACAGTAACACTGTGCAAACATTGATATATTCTAAAGTTTCATTCAGTTTTTGCAGTGCAGAAACTTGGTGCAATTTATGATATTTGCAAATGAATTCTTCTCTGAAACATTGCAGAAACTTATCAGAAACAGCATGTTTACAAGTAGTTTCTGTGTGCTGAAACTATGCAGAAACTTTAAGTTTCTGCAGGTTTTCATTGTGGAAATTATATGGAAATGTAGACAGCCAACGTCTGTGCTAACGAATGGGGAGTTTCTGTGCAGAAACCATAAGTGTACCTAAGTGTCCACATTATTTAAACTTCATGGAGTTAGTATTTATCATCCAGAGCTAGCTGTAGGTATGTTCAAATAATTAATGAAATCAAAATCAAGGTAGCAAATAACATTTACAAAATTTACAATAAGACCTATATGTTATATACTATACAATGCTACATGTATTTATAAGGTAAATGCATATACACATCTATATTTATGTCACCCTTTGAAGAAGAGAAGGATATTGCTTTACACCTGTTGGTTGGTCAAAACACCATATGTTGTCTGCTCAATATCTTGAGAACCATTCACATGATCATTTGCATGTAGGTTGGATATTAGTAGAAGAGGACCCCTATTGATTTACAGGTCAAAGGTTAACAGGTATAATGCAGTACTCTGCACGCTTGGTGTCTGCTCAGTGTTTTGAGAACCCTTTGTTTGATAGTTATGATGTTTCATACAAGGGTTGATCATTGGTAATAGATGACCCCCATTGATTTTTAGGTCAAAAGATCATACATCACCAGGTGCAATGTAGTACTTGGTATAGTTGGTGTCCTCCCAAATATTTTCTGAATATTTTGGTTCATTGTTATATTTCATATGTGGTTGGTTATGAGTAGTAGATAACCCCAATGATTTTCAGGTCAAAGGTCAGATGGTGCAATGCAGTACGACGGTATCTGCCCAATATCTTTGAGAAACCTTTATTTGATAGTGATGAAATTTCATGCATGGGTTGGTCACTGGTATTAGAGACCTCTGGTGATTTTCAGTTCGAAAGATCACTGAATGCAGTGATGAACTCCATGCAATTTGATGTCAGTTGGAAGAGTACACTAATGCAATTTATGTTTGCTTTGCCCTCAAAGAAATGTGCAATTTCACACCTTTAAATATTCACCAACATTTGATAAAATGTAATAAAGAAGCAAAAGATTGACTGATAGCTTTCTCAAATTTTCAGGATTTTTTTTTTACATTAAGGTATATGGGAAGAGTATATTTTATTTTAAAAAAAAATTAAAAGAATTTATATTTTCATACAAATCTCTTGGTGAAAAGTTACATACACTTTCTGTGTATAAAAATATAAAATAAAATTAATCGTTTACCGCACATATTTTTGAAGAATGATATTTTTCTTAATTTCACCAAGGACAGATAACTCTTCAATCTGACGTGCAAAAAGGTCAGTTAGTCACGTGAATTTTAATTATTTAACAATAGGCATTTATGTCATTCATAATTGTTCATTATCATTTCGTAATACATTGAATACCTTAATACATGCCCCTGCACTTTCTTGCTTTGACTGTGGTAGTATAAACATTTAAATGCTTAAGGGGTGTGTTTGTTGGGGGAGGGGGGGGGGGGGGGGGGTAATGAATGTACATGTTTTACAAACATTTTTTGTTAAGATAGTCATGTACTTAATTTTAGTTCTTTTTATAGAAATTAATAATAGTTGACATAGCATTACAGTATATAGCTTGTTTATGGAAATGATTGAAAAGCTATTTGGTGTTTGTGGGGGGGGGGGGGGGGGGGGGGGGGTAGGCAGTTCATCCTACTGGACTGCAGTTCTTGCTTTTTTATCACTTAAACTACTATTTATCAATATGTTAAGCTTCTCCATCGTGATTTGGAAATTTGAATTGCATATCTCGTTCATCTTGACTGAAATTAAAGTAGATTTGTATTATTTGTCATTATAATGAATTTTGGCAAAATGCCCAAATCTTCAGTTTTCGGACTATAATAGATTAATTGCATTACGTTTCAACATTAATCTTTTTATATGTATTAGGTATCTTTGATTTGAACATCCTTTGATGTCAGGTGATTATGCTGTATGTATTTTCCAAATTAGTTATTTTCATCAATGAAATCCAGCAAACAATCACCTTTTGGCAAAGTGCCAAATTGCAATATATTAGCATAAGGATCAGCAACACATTCTTTACCGTGGATGGCGAAAAGTATCATAAATAAGAAGGCAATCTTATGAGAAATACAGATTTATGGAGATAATTTGTTTTCAGTTTTAAATTTTTATATACTACATGGACAAAACATGGATAAAATCAGTCTTCGAAATAACCCGGTAGCCCGGTGCCCGGGGTCTGGTAAAATCGGGAACGGGCATGTAGAAATTGCATAAGCAGAAGTCCGCCGGGTATGTTTATTCGCATCGGACATCGGTCCACCTGGACTAAAATGTTAAATTACTTTCTTTGAAATACAAATAATATGGTCCTATTTTCTATATATCTCCCCATATATAAATCATTTAACAGCACTACCATCAGAGATCATTTTAAAAACACTCCAAAATATCGCGAACTTTTTCAATAAATCCAAATTTCCTCTGTTTTTCTTGTTGATTAATACATGTTATGATGTAGATTCACTTACTGTATCCACTTCCTAAATCAACATGAGAGTCATTACGTAAGGATAGTGAGTTATTTCATACAGACAACTCTATCTTTAGTGCATTTTGTGAAGAAGTAATCTTTGAAGTGTGGGGAATCTAATTACCAGATACTGAAATATTGTATACTGCATTGTGTAAGGGGACATTAAGATAGATTATTTCATTTATATGAAATTTAGTTTACTTTTATAATTATTATTAAAACATGGATATTTGAAGATTAATTAGTTTTAATTTATTTCACAAAAGAATTTTAAAGGATAAAAATTTAGTGTAATATTCATGTAAACATAACTCCCTTCTGGATTCCGACCCAGGAGCATCACCGGGAATTTAATCGCTGTGTTGTGATGTACTGCCATAATTAAAGAATAGCTGGGCCATTATGGTACTTGGGCAAATTAATCTGAACTATCATACAACTATTAAAACTCCAATAAATTTTAACATGCCATTGAATATTCCTACTTTTAACATTTTCATTAAAAATATAATAAAAATATTTCCCCCCAAGTAGCTAGTACATTATTACCCTATTTTTTCTGTAGTTAGTTAGAGCATGGTCATCCTATTTTTTTCCGACCGGGTACAGGGAAAAGGAATATATTTTTGTTGGCCTGTAATATGCATTTATTTGGGCATCTTGATATTTGTTAAGTCAGGTGAAATTGATAGAAATAGATGCCCGATGGGCATGTATTCAATAAAAGTTTTCGTGAAGACCGGTAACATGGGCTAAATTTTGCAGTTCAGTTACTTTTCATAGACTGCTGTTGGTTTCCATGGCAACGGATAGTAGAATTTTTTCTTTCATAGAACTGATATTAAATATCTATTTTAAAAATGTCTTAGTTCATGTAAACAAGCTATTCAGCGAATAATTTGTTTACAGGAAGATATTTTTAGGATAGAGATTAAAAAAAACCCAAAAACTTCGAGAGTCTGTGCTTCTGTGGCCTGATACCTTGGCGCTTGCGTCAAGTCGCTTTCTTGTTTTGAATGTAAAAGAATTTTCGAGCATACTTTGATGAGTTATATTTCTTTTACAAATGGCTTTGGGTGATAATTTGAAAGAAAAATATGCTTGAACAAAATATCTGTAGAATACGGTGACATCGCATTCCTAGCTACAGAACTAGAAGTAATACATGATCCTCTACCACTTGGGGGTTGTTACCTATGTGTATATGCTTCCTTTTGAATTCATCAAGTGACACTCTAACCAACTAAAGTTTTATATGAACGCCCCACCCCTTTACACTTGTATACTTTTTATCACTTGACCATGACAATGTAGATAGTTGAAAAACTGTACAGTAAATCAAAGCGAACTTCAACCAAGTTTCATTTTTTTTAAACAATTCATAATTCATAAAAGACAGCAAGAGTCAAATGCTTCATAAGTATTTATTTTATTTTATAAAGCATGTAGATAATGATTCAATAGTTATTCTATTCGACCAAATATATTATAAATTTATTACTTGAACCTCTCCAGCTGATAATTTGTATGTGATTCTACTTTTGAATGGGTTTGCAAGAGACTTCATTTTGTGGAGGACGGATTCTTTAATAAATTTTTTTTTTAATATCTACACGAGTTATTCAACACATCATCAATAATTATACCCTTAGGGGTGTACTGTAGTTCAGGTTTGTAATTCATGGTAGAAGTAGTAGAAACTTTTAGCTAATTCAGCTGTTGTAAATTCATTAATTTGGTTTGATATGTTTTATAAACAGTACGCCGATATATTCATTTAACTGAAATTTTGTATGAAAATTCAGCATTTTGGCTATTAATTAAAAAAAATAAATAAATAAAATAAAAATTAACCCATAACCTCCATTTTTTAAAGTTCCGTCTTGAATTTTAAGACAAGACTGCAATTTATGTGCATTTAAAAAAAAAATTACGATACTCCTATTACATATATGTTCTAATACTGTATGATAAGTTTTCCCGTATATTATGTGCAAAAAGGGACATTTATATTATTTTCAGTCTACTAGCATTAAACTTTGTTATATCTAGATAGTGTGTGAAGACATGAATGCTTGATGTAATAATTGATTTATGTTGTGTGGATGGACACCAAGTGACAAATCGAGTTTATGTGAGTAAGTCGTTAGCAAGTTTTAAATGTTAGAAAGGCCGGGTTTTACACAGTGTAGCTAAATAACAAGTTTTTTTTCTTTTTAAGTTCACAATTCTTCAACGTAGAAATAAATGGTAACTTCTCAAACAATTTGCTAAGACTTAAAAATCCTGCAGTGAACCTCTTTAAAATATTTTAAATGCAATACTGTAGGCAGAAGTGTTCATGTTATAACATAAAGACAATCAGATTTCATACATTAACAGCACTTGCTACAAACTTTTTTTTCAATAATGAAGAAAATGATTGTCAAATTTATATGTTTGTAAGTAAAACGAATACCATTTATCGTATGGACTGTAATTCATTCAATATGAGTGAAAAATTCTCGACTGGACGTAAAACAAACAATCAATAGAAGACCCAAGATACGGCCGGATCGACGTAAGTGTTATCAGAATATAAACTTCAAAGTACAATTTAATGAAAACCAAATCTTCTTTTCGTCTTGTTCACCTGTTATATAAACATTAATTGAACAAATGCTTTTTTATGACGGGGGATTATGCGTGATCGGCCTTAACCTTTAAATCTTGCAAGATATCAAATCATGACTTGTTGATTGATTATTTTTTTTAATACTTGTACGTGCTTACTCTAGTATGCTTTCAATCATAAGCCCAAGAATTTAAGCACCCACTCTGATAATAAAGAGGTCGGCACCTGCATTCTGTAGTATTGCTTTATTTAGAAGACTACATGGAGGGAATTATAAAACTGAGGTCTCAGTGCTTATGTTAACCTTATCTTTTTGCATTTGAAATTATTAATGATTTTATCTGCTTAAACTACAGTAGCCCTGTCTATTCGGTATCAACACAGCTGATGCAATGTAAACCAAACATTATATGAAATTAGTACACACTCATGTCTTCTAACAATATAGATAAAAAAAAGTTTAATGCTAATTATAAAAGATTGAAAATAAATTATGACCTTTGTTATTTTGCTCTCTTTAAATACAGAAAAATATCTCGAAATACAATTATATAATTCAAAAGACTCCAAAGAGTATTATTTTCAGTAGTGTTTTTTTTTCAAATTGCACAAAGTTGCAAAGTCTTTCCTCGGAATGTAAGATGGAACTTTAAAACGCGGGAGTGATACGAGTAGATAATTTTTTTAAATCACTAAATTTTCATATAAAACTTCGGGCCGGGTTAATAAAGGTTTTTTTTTTTTTGATAATCGATATTCGCTTTGGAAAATATATCGACAAAAGTAATGAATTTATAACATTTGAATTAGTATAGTCTCTACTACTTGTGAAATAAATTGCAAAATTAAAATATATGTCTAGGATTAAATGAATAAAACATAAACGGTAAATTAATTCACACTTGGATGTTTTCGAATAAACAATCCTTCCGCCACAAAATGTAGGCTTTTCCAAATCCTTTGAAAATTAGACAATTTTCTACTAGATAGGTTAATGTAATCAATGTATAGTATGTTTAGACCAGTGAATTGAAGTATTGAACCAGTACAAGTAGGCTCACTGGGGGCCGCCAGGGAAATCTCATCATTCACAACCAAAAATATTTCAGTTAGTTAACCGCCGTAAAATGGCTGAAATATTGTCAAAACGACGTAATACTCAAAATAATCAATCAGTACCTAAACAGTTATAACATCCTAAACGGCTATGTTCAAAAGCGGAGGGGCCAATGTCCTTACAAAGATAAATGCAAAGTTGGCCATTTTCTTCAACGTTATGCAAAGTGAACCGGTAAGAGAGGACCGTTGATTTCAGGTAATCCCATCTTTGGTGTATCCAGGAATCAGTATTTGTCCCTTTAAGATATACGAAGTAGAAGTATATCAGGGAGAAAGGAAAAAGCAGGCCGGTACTCGTGAAACTAGTGAACACAGGTGTCAAATCCAGAATCATGAGAAAAAGGGCAGAGGTGAAAAACAAAGGCTACCGGCTAGTGGACGATGTAACCAAGGCTAATGTCGAACTTATCAAACGCTTATCACAGCTGGAAGAAGTGGAGAGTGCTTGGTACTTTAATGGTTCTGTTTTCGGAAAGATCGGTGAACGACGCATAAAATTCGACATCACAGATGACTTGGAAAACAAAGTGAAAAAGGTGAAAAAGTGAAGCAACTATACTATTCCGGATTGTGATCTTTATTCCGGAACCAGAGTTTCCATGTGTTTACTGATACTAGCTTTATTAAAGTTCTACAACCCATGACTTACGAGAGTAAAGGGCCATGGACACGATTCGAGCTGAAAATGAACACTTCTATGTAAATATATCGTTGACCCATAGGGCTGGTATTGGTTTCAGTCCTTACAAAAAGATAATTGATTTCTATTCCGGTCATGGCCACATGCGTGTAGTTATTTGTTTCTCATGGATTCCTTTAGTTCTACTCAATACACGTAACTTGTAGCGATAGAAGAAACCATTTCACAGTCGTTATCTGAGCAGCATGAATTGTGGACGCATTTTTAGTTCCTTATTTTAATTTCGTATTTCTCAGTTTACTTTTAACAATGTAATTACTTCATATACGTTTACTTGCAACTTATTTCTTTGGAAATAATATTTTTAAAAGTCATTGGTGTACGAAATACAAATTATGAAAATGAGATTCCAGAAATTAATAGCCTTAACTGAAATGTAGCCCTACAGCTTAAAAACCTTACCAGGGTATAGAGTATTATCTTCAAGGTATACAATTTTTTAAAAGTAATTTTAATATATTTAGCAGCCCCTTGTCGTAACCTGGCGAGGGCCCTGTTCTGTTTTGAGTATGAAGGGATTTCATGTAGACGAACGCTTAAAGAGTATGGGGTCTTGCGGTAATTGAATGAATACAATACCATGTTCGACGAGATTCATTCAAGAGTATTTGCCGCATCTTGGATGTTTGGAATTTTGGAAGGAAATAGTGTGTAAGGCTGATTACTAGCATAGCCTAAGTACCATGAAACAGAAGCAGCGTGGGCACAGCACCCAACAGTTCTAGCACCTACTTTGCAATCGCAGCACCAGCCAGATATAGGACTACTCAGTGTTTGGCCTTTTTCAATCCAACAATTGTATTGTTAGAAGATACATGGCGAGATTGTATTTTAACATGTACAAGGTTAAAAACATTTTCATTTTGATTCACAGAAATTTCGTAATAACTTTGGACGCTTACATGTTCATTAACAAAATGAACTGCCTGTTTCAACAGGTATATACCAAAAGTGATGTCTCTTAAATATTGCTCTGATAGGAACGGGAAGTCAAAGAGTGAATGATTCTTGTCCTCGAACAACGTGTGCTTACACTGAGGTATAGTTCCGGTTGATTGGTTTTAGTTACGGACAATTTATGATCTGCATTCTCATAAATGTCTTTTATATCAAGAGCAAATATGCATTTACGGACGAAAATTGAAGTAAAATACTCAAGCCTGTATACAAAAAATTACAATGGTGTTTATACAGGCGAAAATTTTAAAGCATTAAAAGTGTGCCAACAGGTGGATTCGAACCAGGACACTTAAAATATTGATCGTGAGCGTCTGCGGTCAAACTATCTGACCACTACTAACTGTGAATATAAACGGTATAAATATGACCACGATGAAAGAAATAAGTTTTAGCATTTTTTGGTAGATTTTTTGTAACTTTCGACCCTAGGGCAGGGGTGCTCCTAATTTAATAGAATAAAGTTTACTTGTATCACAGAAATCCCAACAGATTTGCCAAAGAGAATTTACATATAATTTTATGAAATATTTTAAATCAGTATAAGGAATTTGAAGGTGTACAATATTGTATTTAAGTGCATCGTTAGCCACTTTGGTGTTGTCATGGATACCAATATGACTTGGAATCCAGCAGAACTCAACTATTTTACCATGCATAGTTAGAAGAAAGTGATGGTTTAAAATATCTAAAATGTATGGATGATCAATATTCATGTTGCCAATTGACTGTAAACAAGTTAAGGAGTCTGAGAATATAGTAATACATTTGTCATTTGAAGTTTTAATGTACTCAAACGCAAGCTGAATAGCCTTAGCTTCGGCGGTATAAATTGTTGCTTCATTGGGGAGACGTGCAGAGAAAACGTCGTTTGTGATTACTGCAGCAGCGACTTTAGTTTGGTCTTTTGAACCATCTGTATAAATATCAATTGTAGAATATTTCAATTTTTTTTTTTTTATTTATTTTTTTTTTTTTTATTTTATTTTATTTTTTTTTTTTGTATAATTTTTCTTGAAAACAATAGAAATTGTATCATACTTTTTATATTCAGAGAGTGATGTGTCTACTTTGGCTTTTAGTAATTTCCGTGGCTATATTTCAGAACGTGTTGAGAGTTTTACAATGTCCAAAGGTAAGCCAGAATCATCTAGACGTTTTTTAACTCTTAGACCAATGGATTGTATTATACAAGTCTTCTTTTTGTCATAAAAAAATTCAAGCTGTGGATGGAAAACGCAGGTAAATGCAGGATTGTCAGAGTTTGCTATTAATTTAACAATGTATTGTAAGACAAGTTTCATTCTACGTCGGTCGAAATGTGGTTTGTTTGCCTTAACATACAAACTAGCTACAGAAGAGGTTCGAAAAGTTCCTATGCACAGTCGAAGTCCTTGATGGTGGATTCCATCGGGGCTTTAATATACGATGTTATTGCCGCTCAATATACTATACAGCCGTAGTCTAGTTTAGACCGGATTAGAAGATGTAGAAAATATTTTTATCTGCTCCCCATGTTGTGCTTGCAACAACTTCTATTATATCAAGAGCTTTTGTACATTTCTCTTTGAGCATTGCTATGTGCGGAATAAACCAAAGTTTATTATAAAACATGATACCTAAGAACTTACATCTCTTTTACAACTTCAATTGGAGTACCAATTTCAATTGCAGATCGTCGTTGTTTTCGTTTAGAACAGAACTGCATGCACACCGTTCTAGTGTTTAGAATGCTTACCTAAATTATTTCGAATGGTCAGCAAAACATTTGAATGTCAGTTGTCGAGTAACATGATAGATATAGATCTCACAAATCTTTATTTAAACAAAGCTCGTGACATGTTTTTGTTTACATAGGTTACATATACTAATAAAATATTGTTTAAAGCAGATTGTTTTATAATTCACAAGTTCATTCTGAACACAGCTATCTTTGTCACATTTCATTTTGTTTTGAACATGGTATTTTCTATTAAAGAGGCATTACAGCTCATTTTGCACATTTTAATATAGTGCTATTTAAAACACGTATCGATGAAATATTAAAAATCATAACAATACTGACAATTTTGAACTTTAGGAATGCATCAGTTTTCTTTCAAATGCGCTTTAGAGATTATCCGGAATTCAATGGTTTCTTCATTCTGATTCGGACATTTCACATCACGTAATTCAGTATGAGAACACACATATTGTGTAAAACCTAATTTGAATACCCCTTAAAAGGGTCCACGCTCGTTTCTCGAGTATGGGATTATTTTCTAATTAAGTTTTTGTTTTTATTGCTTTTCGCCACACTCAACAATTTTTCAATTATCTGATGGCGTAAGTTTTTGTTGATGGAGGAGTGAACCCAGATACAATGTACCTGGGAAGAGACCACCGACCTTCCGAAAGTAAACTGGCAAATTTTCTCACATATATCGGCGCGAGCGAGAATTGAACGAACCCGCGCCGACTTGAGGTGAGAGGTCTTGTGATTTTGAGCGCGGTGCTCTAATCACTCGGCCACGGAGGCCCCCTTTATAATTAAGTAATTATAAATCATTTTTATAATAGAACACCTTTCATGTCGCTATAACCAAATAATGTTTTTTTAAGCACGCCACGTGGTCTGATAAAAGTAGCACTTACTTTTAAAGCCCTGCGAGTGTCTACCGTAGCTAGATTGTTTTGTTTGTTGTTTTCCGCCACACTCAACAATTTTTCAGTTATCTGGTGGCGCCCAGTTTTTATTGGTGGAGGAGAGAACCCAGATACACTATACCCGGGAAGAGACCACCGACCTTCCGAAAGTAACCTGGCAAACTTTCTCACATATATCGGCGCGAGCGAGATTCGAACCCGAGCCGACTAGAGGTGAGAGGCCTTGTGATTTTGGGCGCGATCCTCTAACCACTCGGCCACGGAGGCCCCGTAGCTAGAGGTTCATAGTGATATCCCCAAGCAAATTCTAGTGTGTGTGTATGTGTTGTGTCTCGTTCTATTATAACCCTTTTCTCACATAATCTGTCAAAATTCTGGGTTTAGCCATTTTAGTTAACTCTCACTGGATTGTTTACCCTCCATGCGCATGCGTCCGAAGACCGAAAGAGGAAGTCTCAATGTTGTTAAAATTGGGACTTCAAAAACTAGTCAATTTTTCCATTTAAACGAGAATTTTCAAGTTTAGAAATGTGTTATTTTTGCAAAGTTTATACATTCACCTATGCAACAAAATTAGAGAAAGTTCTCGGAAAATTGTCATTTTACGATTTTTAAGCAAAATGAGCTGTAGTGTCTCTTTAAGCAATCCATAAGTAAACCAAACCATGGCACACACACACACACACACACACACAAACACACACACATATATATATATATATATATATATATATATATATATATATAGTTTGCGAGATTTCGATGGGTAGTGTTAAAAGTCATTAGTGAGTATTCAAGCTATTTCTAGAAATATAACGCCGATGCTCCGTGATCAGAAAATCAATATATATATATATATATATATATATATATATATATGTGTGTGTGTGTGTGTGTCATCTTAAGTAAAGGGTAATGATATTAGGTATTTGAAGAACTCGAAAGGAGAAAAGTGTATCCGTACTTTGATGAGTCCCTCTTTTTAAGATTTTTGTTTCAATTTGTTTTCGAAATACGAAAGAGTATATATGTTGCATTGATTTATGGCGTTGTGTACCTGTTTTATTTAAAGTATCAATTCATTAAATAACACATTTTTGACACGAAGTGTCGTAGCAATTTGCCGTAATTTGATTTTCTTTACGTTTAAATAATACATGTTACATCTAAATATCCCTGTGCATGTGCAATTGCCAAGGCATTTTGTGAGGGGGGGGGGGGGGGATTTATCGACGCAAGCATTTATTCTTGATACCATGAAGACTATTTTGCAATTAGCAAGCATGAAATGATTCTATGAATTAAATGCAATAAATACTAATGTATGTAAAGCAAAGCATTTAGAAATCTTCACAGTTCTACATCTTAAGTTTATTTTACTCTGTAGTCAGTCCCTTACTGTTGTTCATTCCAGTAGATTAAGGTTAATGTTCACATTTACGGTAATATCCTATTGCCATTAAGTAATTTTTATCGCCAAAACAAAAAACAAAAAAAACAAAACAAAACAAAAAAAAACAACCCAACGCTCATCCGTCTAATATATCAAATTACATATATAAAATAGCTAATTGCATTTTGGCGTTTTACATGGGTCTTTAGGGTGGGGTCAATATCGTCATATTGTGAAAATGTATTAAATCTTCTCTATTCCCACATATATTTGAAAAAAAAATAAATTGATGATTATGATGACCATGAAGTTGTCTACCTATAGCTAAATTGTGAAATCCGTGGCTCCTGATTCAGGCCTTAGGGTGGAGCCAATATGATCATGTAGTGAAAATGTATCAAATCCTAGAAAATCTACTCTGCAACTATATATACTTGAATAAAACTATATGCATGATCAGGATGTCCATGAAGTTTTCTACCTGCATTGTGAAATTCATTGCTCCTGGGTCAGGGGTTCAGGTCTCTGTGCAGGGCCAATATGACCACATAATGAAAATGTATAAGAATATTAGAATATTATAATACTAAAATGATTCATACGCTTCAAACTTCCATCTTCTGTAATTGAATAGGAATTGTATGTATTTTGAAAGATCATAAACATGTGGGAGGCCTCCGTGGCTGAGTAGTTAGAGCATTGCGCCGATATATGTGAGAAAGTTTGCCAGTTTACTTTCGGAAGGTCGGTGGTCTCTTCCCGGCTACATTGTATCTGGGCTCTCTTCCCCCACCTATAAAAACTGGACCCCACCAGATAACTGAAAAATTGTTGAGTGTGACGGAAAACAACAAACAATCAATCAATCATAAACATGTGCATGTAAGACTCCTTATTGAAGCTTTATATGGAGTATGGATGAGATTCCCTATGTGGGCTATGATACTCAGGTGACCGTTAAGGTCCATGGGTCTCTTGTCTTAATTTTTGGGGAGAATATTACAGGCTGTTTTACTTAGTCAATTTTGAGGAAATATTACAAAGTGAGTACAAGGTTTGTCCATTTAGTTCCTTTTATACTTTTCAAGCTAAGGTTTTGAAGATGTGAGTGTTGCAAAGATTTTGATTCCAACAATGCCTTAATTTATTTTGATGTTCGAAAAAAAAAAGAAAGGTTTTTGAACTATTTAACACACAGAGCTGTGGTCTGTCCATTTACCTCCTGTCACAGTTTTTATGCTGGACCCTTTTTTCACCTACAGCTGGTGACGTCTCAATATGAGTGAAAAATTCTCGACGGGACGTGAAACAAACAATCAAACAATTATTCATACGATGCAAAAGAAAGTATGTCACAGAATGACGACTATTTAAAGTAAAGTTCTACAACTCATTGCTTTTGGAAAATACTCTATGGAAGATTGTGTCGTGCCTATGAACTTTTCACATTTTCAACTTCTTAACAAGAGAACCGGATTGGTACATTCTATCACTCTTCTGTTAATCAGTGTAATTCATACGATACATGTGTGAACACACAAACACGTAGCGTATAAAATTGGTTATTATTTATGTTCACTTGTCATCAAGGACAGTTGCATATATTTTTTTAGCAACGTTTTGCTGAATGGATGGAAATAATTGTATTCATTACTAGCTAGATCGTAGAGAAATGAAAATGGAGTACATGTAATTTTAAAGATGTTAAGGTAACAGGATTTTAATTTATCATGCTCTGCAACACAGATTATCATGACACTATTAAGCGTTTGGCGGGGCCTCCGTGGCTGAGTGGTTAGAGCATCGTGCTCAATATCACAAGGCCTCTCACCTCTAGTCGGCGCGGGTTCGAATCTCGCTCGCCCCGATATATGTGAAAAAGTTTGCCAGTTTATTTTCGGAAGGTCGGTGGTCTCTTCCCGGGTACATTGTATCTGGGTTCTCTCCTCCACCAATAAAACTGGACGTCACCAGATAAAGGAAAAATTGTTGAGTGTGGCGGAAAACAAACAAAACAGCGTTTAGTGTTACCATAGAATTGATGTGTTATACAGCGAGGTCAAATTTATATGAACTTTATGTGCTATTTTATGCCTGGATTAATTCTAAATTCATTGTAAAAATTAACAATTTATCTTAATTATTCTGTTATTTACTCATCTACACAAACAAAAATCTAATGTATGTCGTTCAATAGAAAAAAGCCGTGAAGGGACACATCTATTTAAAAAAACCCCAGCATATCATCAACTAATCTGTTCTCTGATTTGGACAAACCGTGCCCTCGAATCCCACGGACTGAGAAGGAGTTGGCGATTCGTTGTCTCGAATTGACGATCCGTGCTTTCATGGCCAGTTCTTTCACACGTGATTGGAAATTTATGCGTATGCATATTGGTTAACAGTTCCATTGGATTGTCAATCCATGTGCTTTCATTTGTAATCCAATTTATTTTCACATTTAGATAATAGAATAATGGTTTGATCAGATATTAATGTCTTGCTGATCTATAAAAACAATTTGTTCATTGTATGCATTTAAGCACAGCAATTGTGTCAGCTTCTTAAAGCGCAAAACTTAATAAATAAATAAATTAAAATAACAATTAAAAATCAATAATGTTTGTTACATATTACTTTGCATTTCTTTTGTCAAAGTTTTATATATGTTTTTCTCATCAGTCAACGGGATGTTAATCATATGATAATATTGTTACTTTCACTTTACACGCTTACATCAAATATAATATGTCTACATTCCAAAACGTTTTACAGGCTCAAGTCGCTTAAAGCAGTGGGATCCGATTTTTCGACAAGTTTTGCCCACTGTTAAATAGTCGCATGCATGTATTTGTAAGGGTGCCGTATATGATTACAACTGTTTTACGCGGAAGTACTTGGTTTCTAACCTGTGTTTACAAACACATGTCACTCAACCATCTGTAATACATAGTCAAGTGTCGATCACGTAACCATATCGGATGTGAACGAACATAAATCTGAATTAAGATCATCAGTGTGTTTGAGAATATATAAACTTGTGTAAAACGGTTTGTTTTGATGCGTAATCTATCAACAACCTTGGGCGATTGCGTTTTCATTTCCTTCTAATTAAAACGAAATGCCAAACATCATCAAAAAATGTATTAAGGGTAACCAGTGTACCTCACGAACGGACATGGACACGATTTGAACTGAAAATTTTCAAATATAATTTCTCCATTTTTAATGTTTAAAATGTTTAACTAAGGTATTTCTACTGGCTATGATGAGCCCAAATTTGAATGTCAGCTGTCGAGTCACAAGAGAGATACGGCACTCACAATTGTGTGTCATGTAAACAAGCCTCGTGTTATGTTTTTGAGTACATATAGATTGCTGAATAGAAAATATTAAGTTAAAAAATTAGATGTGACAAATACTAGAAATGGTTTAATTGTGCTCAGAATTAACTTGTAGATTAAACAAGATGCGTTGAAGGACATTTTTCCTAGCTAAACATAAACATGACACGAGCATTGTTTACATAAAAAAATTGTGAGCTCTGTATCTATCATGAATTCTAAACAATAAAAATGGAAAATAAAATATGAAAATTGTCAGGTCGAATCGTGTCCACGTCCCTTAAACAATACTAAGATACAGCGCCCCAGACACACGCTGCTAGATTTGGTGCCGCAGGTCGTGAATTAAACTCCATGTAGGGACGGAAGTGGGTATCCATATATAGTGAATCTCGTTTTTTCAAGAATTCATTGTGTTGATATGTGAAAGTGTCTGCCTGGGGAAGACCTGATTGTTCCCGGGACTGAGGATATTTTAGTGGGTTGAGAATGGCCGTCAGGTCGGTTATATCTCTAGCGACTGGAAAAGCTCAGTA
Organism: Ostrea denselamellosa; assembly: GCA_024699665.1. Lineage (NCBI taxonomy): Eukaryota > Metazoa > Mollusca > Bivalvia > Ostreida > Ostreidae > Ostrea > Ostrea denselamellosa. The sequence continues at coordinate 378,839 of JAMZEH010000029.1, read as the reverse complement.
CAAAGAATACCAGATCAGGGTTCAGGGGTCCCGGGTTCAACCCCCGTCTGGCCCGCTCGCTTCCCGATCCTGGCGCCTCCTCAAACCCAAGACATTTAACACACATCGTGACTGTTTTTCGCCATGCGCTTGGCAACAGAAGTTAGCCACGGGTCTTTCAGAAGGCGTTGTCACGACAAAGATCCCCCACTGCTACGGTCCTAAAGCCATGATAATTCAAAATTAAGCTAAATTTAAAGCTGGTGATATCTCAAGATGAGTAAATATTCCTGTAGTTAATTGATTGATCAGATATTGTTTAATGTCCCGTTCGAGAATTTTTTACTCATATGGAGACGTCACCACTGCCGGTGAAGGGTTGCAAAATCCAGGTCTATGCTCGACGCTTATTGCCTTGGAGCAAGGAGGGATCTTTATGTTGTCACACCTGTTGTGACACAGGGTCTCGGTGTTTTCGGTCTCATCCGCAGGACTGTCCCATTTAGTCGCCCTCTGCTACAAGGAAGGGGTACTGAGGATCTATTCTAACAACCAGGATCCCCACGGGGATATTCTAGTAGTGCGATGTAAAACAATATACTAACAGTCAATAGGAATGAGTGACGTTATGTTTCTGCTAATTATCCCTCCGAAATTCATTGCGAGAGGGGATCTAGTTATAGGACCATTCATGTGTGGATTAGTTTTATGTAACACTAAACCTGTAGACACTTTACAGACGACACGCTTTGCTTGACTGATTTTTTTCCACATGTTGGGGTCCAAAGGTCAAGGTCACTACGGGATTTTGCAGACACATTGCGAGGAGCTCTTGCTATACAACCTTTCACGGAAACACAGTTTTCAAACGTCAGTCCCATGTCTGTGTATAGATATAGAACAGCAGCAACAAGAGAGAGAGAGAGAGAGAGAATATAAAAAATAAGATTCACTCATATCTGATATGCAGGATTTCGGAAGATTCAAGAAGTATTATATTGAAGTGATTGAAAAGTTTTAAATCGCCGGAGGTCAGATATATGCAATTTAAAAAGATACAAATGGAACAAACATTGGAAACTTATTGCACCGGTCGCGGTAGCTCAGTGGTTAGAGCGTTCGCTTCGTAACCGGGAGGTCGTGAGTTCGAGCCCCGCTCGTGCCATGGCCGCGTCAAACCTAAGACGAAAAATAGGTAGTGATTGCTCCTTCGCCAAACGCTCGGATTTAGAAGTGAGAATCACGGGTCTTTCGGATATGACCTTAAAAACGGAGGTCCCGTGTCACGGTAGGCGTTGGCACGTTAAAGAACCCTCACTGTTACGGCCCTGAGCGCTAAGCATAGGTCTAAATTTGTGGAACTTCACCTACAGAATATTGCTATATTTAGATTTCCAATGTGTTTGCCCTTGATACCTTCACAAAATGTAATGGTAGCATTTCCTTATCAATGCATTCCAGCTGTGAACAATGCACGTATGAATCTTGATAAAAATAGTTCGTCTAATTTAAGGCCTGGGAAGTCCGACAGAAATGAAAGTAGAATGTAAATTTGAGAAGAAATTTCATTTCGGAAGACATGATTGTATAAACTGCAATGCTTCACTGGCATACTCCATGAAAGCGCGTTGACGGGTTATACCTGCCGTGAGCCCTACTATATCTTGACCAGGTAGGCTGAGTTATTAAAGAATCAGTGTGTAAAGTCTAACAATTGGTGTAAAACACGTACATTTAATCCAACATCACACCCAGTGATAACTAGTAGTCGCAAATTATATGATTATAACGGCCATCGAGTTTGGTAAATGTTGACTTCAAACGAAACTGTTGAAACCTCTGTAATATCAAGTTATTTGTCAGTAGCCTGTCTCGATTTGAAAATCGATCATATGTAGAACATTCTCTCGTGTATGCACATAATAATGGGATATTGCTACATCAACATGGAAAGTTTACGATGGAGAAACTGAAGTCATCCTGTTTGTCATAAACTGCCGCCGATATCTATGTTTTATCAAATATCGATATATGAAACATATATGGAAAACTCTTTAATGTCTCATTTTGAGTTACCTGGGATATATCGATTTCAGAGTACCTTAGCTTGAAATCAGAGTGGTGTTTAACGAAGTAATTATTTGGATGACTGAGCTTATTTCCGTGTTTAATTTTATGATGTCAAAAGCCTGGTCATTAATTTATCGTGTGAATCGTACGTTTAATGCTGTTGATTTTAGAAATATGTGATTTAAATTTACTATAAATTTCTTATTTCATTTGATTTACACCACCTTTTGCACGTGTTATGGCACAATACGTCTGAGCGGTAATATGTTTGTGTGGAGGAAAGATAACGTTATGGTAGAACACGATGTGTCTCTGAAAGGGGTTTTTGTACAGTTTTGGAATCCAGTATAGGTACGGTAATACATACATTCGTTCCATTGACTGGGATATCATGTGTTAGAATTGAAAAATGAATTTGAAGAATTTCACCTTTCGAAAGAGAACTTGGGGTACAAGTTGATTTCCAAATGTGAAATTACAGCCAAGTTTAAAGAACAGTTGTAGTAAAGATCCTTACAAAGACAATGTTGTTACAAGCTTTATCAGCTGGAATCAATACTCCTAATATAACCTTTCTAAGTAACCTTTCTAATTCCTTTGTCACTTCAGGTTTACTAAACATAGAAGGATGGTAGGCACATTTGTTTTAATGTGTCTAATACGATAATTTAATAACCCTCTTATACTTTTTATCAATTTTGACAAAGTGTCACGTTCTCCTTCATATTTAGCCCATCGTTTTACATCATCTTCGACAGAATTCATAATAGAAAATCTTATGAAGTTCTGTCGCCAATTAAAAGATCAGGGTTCTCTGAATTTAGGACCTTTTGAAATAAGTGATTTCAGATCGTAATTTAACTATAATGCACTACAAGCATGACATGTTCATCTAGACTATAGTTAAAAGACATTGGTGAATTGCTATACGAGGGTTGTTTCATATGTAATATTGTACGATATCTCAAAAAGCATTTGGCTCAAATAGTTAAATGAACATTACATCCCTTCAAAGTATTGTCCGTATATCTGAAATACATAATTTCAATCTCTGAATCCATTTCTGAAATGCGTCATGGTATGATGATTTAGGTAGATCTCTGAGGCACTGACTGATGGCTGAACCAAGCGCTTGTCGGGACTATCAACGACGACCAGATAAGAACTTTCTAAGTATTGGAAAAAGAAAAAGTCGCATGGGGCTAGATTTTGAGAGTATGGTGGGTGTGGCAAGACGGTAACCTTTTCCGACTTCAAAAACTGCTTCACAAGCTCAGATGCATGTGATGAAGCATTACATGAATTACACAGCATGCCTAAATCCTGATACAGGGTGACGTTTATGACAATATTTCTTAAGCCTTTTTAGTATAACATCTCGGTAATACTGACCTGTAACACCTTTGCCTTTCGGACCGGAATTTGTACTGTAATAACATCACATGAGAAGAATATGCAATAAAGAACCTTCTTTGTGCTTCGAGTTCTTTTGACAAGTACAGGCCTTTTACCGTGTTTAGTTTTTGTTTTTTTTGTTTTTGTTTTTTTTGTGTGTGTGTTTTTGGGTTTTTTTTTGTTTGTTTTGTTTTTTTCGTTTTTTGTTTTTGTTTTTTGTTTTTTTTTTGGGGGGGGGGGGGGGGTTTGTTTCCAATTTTTCTTGCTGGTTCGAAATAGTGAACCCATATTTCGTCACCAGTAACACTGTTTGCAAATGTCTTTGACTGAATTTGGAAACATTTTGAGCAATTGCTTAGCGGTTTGTACTCGTACCCGTTTTTGGACATCTGTTAATATATGCGGTATCCATCTGGCAGAAGTCTTCGTACTTTAAAAATATGCTTCAAAATGAAATGCACCCGCGATAACGATATGCCAACAGGTTTGGCAACGTCACGTATCGAGTATCTGACATCACTTTCAATTATTTCCCTGATTTTGAGACATTTGCCTTGCCTGTTACAGTCACAGGTCGGCCGGATTTGCTGCATCTTTGACGGACTCTGTGCCAGTAAGAAATTTCTTTCTCCACCTACGAACTGTCTCGTAAGATACCTTATGAGACACATAAACTTACCCCAATTCAATAAAACTCATTATCGAATGACAGAGTTTTGTAAATTTTTAAATTAGCTCTGCAATATTCTCAACCCATTTCCCAACCATTTTTACAACAGTGGTCAACGAGTGGCTCTATTGAAGTGACTATTAAGTTTAAAACTATGTGGCACTGAAAGCTCGTGTTTATACCGTTGGAAAGATATTGAATAGAGCTATTCAAGAGTATCCCTCATCCATGAAATCGTGCAAGGCGTTATCGCGCTGTGGTGCAATACACATTACATATCGAACAGCCCTCGTATTGTATGAAATGGTACATATACAGGTCCTGTAAAGTTTGTAATTAGAAAGTTTGGATAGCAGACGTATATTGCAGGAAATACGGGATGGAAACCTAACTTTAAGTATGACGGAATACAAGACAGAACGTATTTGTTGGTCATGTTGACAGCATCTGTTCCTTTTCTTTGTTGGTGAATTAAAAGTTTAAGAAAAGAAGGTTTAATTCGTTAGGATTATTGTCCGTCTCTCTCTCTCTCTATTTATCTATCTATCTATATATATCTATAAATCTCAAGAGGCCTTTCACTTCTGATCGGCGCGGGTCCGATTTTCGCTCCCGCCGATATATGTGAAAAAGTTTGCCAGTTTACTTTCGGAAGGTCGGTGGTTCTCTCCTTCACCAATAAAAAACTGGACGCCACCAAATAACTGAAAAATTGTGAGTGTGGCGGAAAACAACAAACAATATAAGCACTAAAAATGACCAACGACATTCACAATATAATATCGACTTGTCCCTCTTTCAGGAGGATCCAATATTTACATAATAATGTAAACCAAACAATAAAAACTATCATAAAACCAAACTACAACCCCCCAACCAAAAAAAATAAATAAATAAATAAAAAACAACCCCGGAACGATTACATGAAATTATCAAATGTTACATGGATCAATAAAATACGACTGATCTCAAGGAGAGCCATGACTGTTTGTGTGGAAAAGAGGCATTATATAAGCAAAGTAGTATCAATTACATGTACAATTGGATGGAACGTCAATTCACTGTTACCTATATTCACCTTTTAGATTTAAAAAAAAAAAACCCACCCCGCATGGATTGTTTAAACGAGTATCTGATATAAAAGAATTCATGATAAAGTATATCATCTAGAAAAAGTTTCTTCGTTGCAGGAATGGACACGCATGTGTGCAAATACGAACCCATTCCAGGTACTAGCGGATTACCATGTGACTTCTGTCAGGTGTTTTGGGGGGAAATAAAAATTATAGGTATTGTATTTTGCGGAATGGATATATTTCTGAACAATGACATAGAATAACTTAAATAGAGTAACAAAATATTAATATTACTATACAAAAATAATCATATCTACGTTGTAGAACCATTTATTTTAGTCGAAGTAGATTCCAAGCCCTTTTATAAAATTTTGATTGATTTTAATGTCGAGTATATAAGTGTTATTCCTTTAGGAAGTGCCGTGTACCTGCCAATACACGATTAGTGTGATCTCTATTTATTTTAGAATATTTAATGTGTTCGTCTTTGATTTTTTTTACAAATTTAAATGATAGTCATTTGTAAAAAATGCGCGTATGAATCTTGATAAATATAGTGTGTCTATTTTAATGGCAGGGAATTTCGACTGAAATGAAAGTAAAATGTAAATATAAGAAATAGAAATGTATGCAGGCATGATCTGCAACGCTTCAAGGCTGCATACATTTCATGACGCTAACGATATTATATATATATTTTAACAACATAAACACAAAATACTTCGTTTGGCCCTCCCTGTTTTCAGAAACTCCACCCCGGGGATAATGAATTTACAGTTTTGGTAGAGACCTTCCTGTTGTATATAACTGTATTTTAGTGTTTCTTGCAGGTGTGCAGTTGCAGACAAGGTTTTTGAAAATTGGTAATTTTCTGCCCCCCCCCCCCCCCCCCCCCCCCCTCCTTATGCCCTAGTGGTGAGGAGGTCTTGACATTTACAATTTATGTCCCCCATGTCCTAAAATTGCTTCATACCAGATTTAAAAAAGAATTAGAAGGGTAGTTGTTGACGGACGACGCCGGACGCAGACTAATGGCAATAGGTCACACGAGTGCTTCATAATTTATGTCGGCGTGGAGTTTTGAAGCTCATTTCGAGGGGTAACGTCATTTTGAAAATATACAACATTATTCTTTAGAAGTTATTGCAAAGAATAACTGGTTCGTGGGAACGTAAATCCTTTGATAAAAGGTATCCACGTACACTTAGCCTTCACGAACAATGATTGCATAGTATATCGGGAAAGCTGCCGTGTAAATTTGAACTTTTCTGGCCTAGAGGTTCTTGAGAAGATTTTTAAATGATTCTACCATAGTTTTGCATTTTTGTGATTATCTCCCTTCATTTGAAGAAACTTGAATCCCCGTTACCCAAGGATGATTTGTATCAAGTTTCATTGAAATTGGCTTTCTTAAAATTTTTTAGTGTATTTTTACTATTACATTATTATCTCCACTTTGAGAAGGACATTGCCCTTCATTTACACACAAACTCTTCCCCAAAGGATGCTTTTGCCAAGTTTGGTTGAAATTGGCTCAGTGGTTCTGGAGAAGTCGAAAATGTGAAAGGTTACAGACAGACGGACGAGGGGTGATCAGAAAAGCTCTCCCGAGCTTTCAGCTCAGGTGAGCTAATAAATAACAAGCCTATCTGCACACTGTGCATGTTTAAACTATTCACGGAACTATTTACGCTTTATTCTTGTAATTTTATGCTCTTGATTTCGGTTACAAAGAAATTCTGGATGACTGATATTGGGCAGCTGTACTGGACAGGTTTATCCGATATAGCACGTCTCTGAAATCACTTGACCTGGGGTTTTTCTCTTGTTAAAATTCGAGCTTCCAAGCACCTGCTCATTAGTTTTCATAATGATGAGTGGTTAAAGTGGGGATCCCGTAAGATGTTATGCCAGAATAGGGAGTGCTTTTTTATCAAGGCTCCTTTTCTTTACACATTTATTGTGGTGATTCAGCAAGATCTGTTTACAAAAATTAAGAAATCGGAATACTTGTCACTGCTCGAGACATCGTTCTGTGGAGAATATAAAATATTTGATGAATGTGCACGTGTAGTATTCTATTTAAATATCGATTTTATTTGTGGCTTCTAAATCTGATATCTGCCATTTTTAGTACTTCACAATATAGAGTAAAATAAAACAAAGCAAGATTTGTGTTTTTCTACTGAGAGGCTGAATGTACACACCTCTACCAACTTCAGTTGACTATCTCGGCATTAAAAACATCTTAGGTAAAATACAAATACTTTCTAGTACATCCTGCCCCTACATGAAAACAATTTGTTTCTGGAAACAACTATATACCACAGTGCACGTTCGATATAATATAATATAATATATGATATATAATATATATATATATATATATATATATATATATATATATATTATTGATTGATTAAATATTGTTTAACGTCCCGATATATATATATATATATATATATATATATATATATATATAATTGTATATTCTTTCTATTCCTGTATTATTCAGATAAATGTGTTGAAAAGAAAGAAGATGGAGGAGAATGGACCATAGACTGCTGAGAGTATGAATGAGGAAGAAAAATTAATTAGCAACATGCATAAATCAATGAAAAGTCATCTCGATGACTGAGTTAATGCAAACCTTAGAGTGCTGATCATAAACATCGATATACGTAATCAGGTACAAGACAGGACTAAAACGACTTCCATAATTAATGTTATCGTATGATGCATATTTCTCTAGGGTTTTTTTTCTACAAGGATGCGCTAACATAGATATAGGGAATCCGATCACGTTGCAATTACTTTATGAAGCAGATCAAGTTTGAAATTAGATAAGTTTTATATGGTGGTTTAGATGGCATTTGGTCCTGAGATAGTGTCCCAAGTACGTATATCTAATCGGAATATCATTTGAGAAAAATGGCTTTCAGATCATTTAAAAAATTAGAATTCAGTAAAATACCACCTTTCAGTTTTGCATATCTTTCTCTTACTATTCTGTCTTTTTAACATGCAACATTAACTAACGAATTATAAATAAAAAGAATTTCATTCAACTATTATATGTAGTTTTAAGCTTGAAATATAATTTACATTGTATTTACGATAGTATAACCCTAGGTAAAGGAATATATTTTGATTTTGTATTCGTTTTGGGATTTATGAAATTGATCACCATTCGTTATCTTCACTTTTCATCCCAACTATCACACTTCAGTGCAATATTGATTTCCCTCATCTTTAACCAAATCGCAGCGTGGAGTTCTAAAGAAAATAAGTTTTTCCTGTTGGGTATAACTAGTTCGTTCAAACAATTTAAGCGCATGTACAATTTTATATCGAGTAAAATCCGGCGTGAAAGGTTATAAAATTAGTTGTATATTGTTTAACGTCCCGCTCAATTGATTGTTGTTTTTCTTAATTTTTGTTTTACGTCCCGTTGAGAATTTTTCACTCATATCGAGACGTCACCAGCTGTGTGAAGTTCCACGAATTTAGACTTATGCTTGGCACTCATGGGCGTAGCAGTTAGAGTTCTTTAACATGCCAACGCCTGTCGCGACAAGGTTCGATTCTCGCTCGCGCCGATGTATGTGAGAAAGTTTGTCAGTTTACTTTCGGAAGGTCGGGGTATCTTCCCAGCTACATTGTATCTGGGTTCTCTCCTCTACCTACAAAAACTGGATGCCACCAAGTAACTGAAAATTTTTTGAGTGTGGCGGAAAAACAACAAATAATCAATCAATGAATAATCAATCATAAGATCTAGAAGTTATGATCGAGTTTTACATACGTTATAGACCAGTGACTGGACATGGTGTGTATTTGCTCATAAGTAAAACTATACTACTCAAAGTTTGATAAGGATCATATTTTTCAGCACTTGTAAAACTTTCAACAAAGGTGAATGAGAACCAACACAGAGTGATTTATGTTCAGAAATGTTTACTTCAAGAAATTGTGACAGAAAAATTTGGCAAACATGACATTTCATCGCATACTCCTAAGGTAAAGGGAGAGTACCCTGAAAAGCATGGTAATTTCATGATCACGGAATTGTTTAAACTCTGCACATTCCATTTCACACTGCACAAACAAGTGTCAATAGCGGGTATGGCCTTCGTTAGCTCCAATGACAGCTTGGCAACGTCGTCTCATGCTTCCAACGAGGTTTTGAATGGACGCAAGAGAGATATTGTTCCATTCTTGGATCAGAACATTTTCAAGTTCCTGGAGGGTGGCTGGTTGTACAGGACGACGTGAAATCGCTACCTGAAGCATATTCCAGACATGCTCGATAAAGTTGAGGTCTGGAGAACGAGCTGGCCAGTCCATACGAACAATTGTCTCACGTTCCAGGTACTCGTCCACCACCCTAGCACGATGTGGACGTGCATTATCGTCCATGAGGATGAAGTCAGGACCAACAGCACCAGCATATGGTCTCACGTACACATCCAGGACTTCATCCCTGTAGCGCACTCCGGTCATCGTGCCTCGCCTTAGGACATGGAGATCAGTTTGTCCAGCTCGACTGATTCCTCCCCAAATCATCAACGACCCACCACCATATCTGTCATGTTCAGCAACATTAGCGTCCTGATATCGTTCTCCTGCCCTTCTCCACACTCGTGCACGACGATCTGTGAAGTCAACACAAAACCTCGACTCGTTTGTGAAAAGTACAGGGGCCCAATCAGCAACCCTCCAATTCACATGAGCCCTGGCCCAATTCAAACGATCTTGTCTGTGTCGCTGAGTAAGAGGGATGCGAATACAGGCTCTCCGGGAACGAAGACACCTTCATGAAGACGATTACGCACAGTTTGCGTGGAAATGTTAACTCCAGTTGCATTCAGAAGATCATTTCTAAGCGCAGTCGCCGTTGCAAACCGATGACGTCGTGCTGAAATCAAGAGAAAACGGTCATCTTGCTGCGTGGTGGACCTTTCTCTGCCGCCTCCATGTCGATGAGAAGCTGAACCATGAGCTTGATACCGATTCCAAGCTCTGCAAACAACGCTCTGACTGACACCTAATAGCTCTGCAACGTGACGTTGTCTTGCACCATTTTCGAGCATTCCTGTGCATCTGGCCAATTCTTCAATAGTCAAACGACGTCTTTGACGTTGTGGAGGCATTTTCATAGAGTAACAGTGACTTAAACGAGGTCAGATGTAAAGACAATGGCCAAATTCAAATCAACGACAAGCACTCAGAAATGTGAATAATGTGGGTACCATGCTTCACGTGCTACTCATGATCACTGCAGCATGCATTTCCCTACCTAACCTGTGTTTTGAGGCTCAAGAGGGGTCAGTCCAACACTATGATGAAATTTGCGTGTCTTATCAATTCATATATTGATTTTATAATGTAAGAACTATATGATCCTTATCAAACTTTGAGTAGTATAGTTACCACCGTTTGCAAACCAATATCCTTCATCGAAAGAAGTTGACATATGATATAGGTTACATCATCGGATTGGTTTTCGACTAATTGATTGATTGCTCCACGTTGGGAATTCAAAGCACTTCAATATCTCTGTGCTGTAAATATGAATTTACTCAGTAGGTATAGGCTGGGAAGACCCCACAAATCCTGATTCTACTGAGATCAAAACTCATTTTGTCCTTTGTTTAACGTTACTCCTGATTCTCTATACAGCGAGTGCTCTTCCAAATAAAAGTTGTTTTTACGAATTGTCTTTTTTTCCCAAAATAAATATTCATGTATTTGTGTAATCATGCCATTGTATAAAACTTTTATTAGAGCTCTACGTTTTACAATTTCATAATATATACACTACAATGTCTAAAGGGACACAGTATTTAAATATTATATGCAAATTTGTAAACCTTCAGGGTATGGTATATCTGCCTCAGATTAAAATTGTTACAAACTAGTTAGTATGTTGCTTACACTCAAAATATCAATCTTTTAGAGTTTGTTATCGTACAGGATTTTTGATAATAGATATCACTACAATACACTAGCAGGGTTGCTATAAATAATCAATTGATATATTCCACATATTCATCTTGATATATTACATGTGGAAAAATAAAATAATAGGCGTACTATTACCTTTGTGTTTTTCTCTAATTGCACAGGGAAAGAACAACGGTATCCTTTTCAACAAATGATGTTTCCCACATTTGCTGGGAAAGAAAATAACTTGTCTGCAGTTTGATCTCTCTGTATCAATAACAGGATGGTGAGCTCAAAAACATATTAACAGAACCGCTTTTATTGCCAATCTCTCTCGTGTTTCCCTAAAAAATGTAAAAGTATTTCCTATCAAAATAAGCGAATAGAGAAAATAGAATTACGACTACAGTCCCCAAGAACCAAGTATGAAATGCATGCGACTTAGTCTTTGAAAATTTTTCTTTATTAGCAGAATACTTTTTAATGTTTCGACGATTTTGTCGAAATATTTCTTAAAATTAAGTAAACGTTATGTTGAATGATTGATTGTTGTATTTCGCCACGCTCAACAATTTTTCACTTATCTGGTGGCGTCCAGTTTTTGTAGATGGAGGAGAGAACCCAGATACAATGTAGCCGGGAAGAGACCACCGACCTTCCGAAAGTAAACTGGCAAACTTTCTCACGTATATCGGCGCGAGCGAAAATCGAACCCGAGCCGACTAGAGGTGAGAGGCCTTGTGATTTTGAGCGCGAAGCTCTAACCACTCGGTCACGGAGGCCCCTACATTAGGTTGAAAGGGTTGTTCGATATGTGTATTGTACGATATCTCAAAAGCATTCGACTCAAATACTGAAATGAACATTACATCACCTCAAAGTATTCTCCGCGGTCTGAAATACATAATTTCAACCTCTGAATCCATTTCTGAAATGCGTCACGTTATGCTGATAAAGGTAGATCTCTGAGGCATTGACTGATGAGTGAGCCGAGGGCTTGTCTTGACTTGTAACGACAACCAGATAATAAATTTTGAAGTTTTGGAAAAAGGAAAAAGTCGCATGGGGCTAGATCTGGAGAGTATGGTGGGTGTGGCAAGACGGTAACTTTTTCCGACTTCAAAAATTGCTTCACAAGCTCAGATGTATTTGATGGAGCATTATCATGAATTAGATGAACATGCCTACATCCTGACACAGGGCGTTCTTTATGATATTTCTTGAACTATTTTTAGTATAACATCTTGGTAATACCGATCTGTAACACCTTTGTCCTTCGGCACCGGAAAAGAGTAGGCTCACTACGGGCCGTCACGGAAACTTTAAAAACCAAATATATTTCAGTTGTTTAACCGCCGTAAAATGACTGAAATATTGCCAAGTCGGCGTAAAACCCCAATCAATCAATCGGCAGCGGAATTTGTACGACTACACCATCACATGAGAAGAATATGCAATAAAGAACCTTCTTTGTGCTTAGGGTTCTTTTGGCAAGTACAGACCCTTTGCCGTGTTTAATTAGCCATATTTTGTTTCCAATTTTTCTTACTGGTTCAACATAGTGAACCCATTTTACGATAACAATAACAATGTTTGAAAATTGTCTTTGATTGAATTTAGGAAACATTTTAAGCAATTGCTTAGCGGTTTGTACTCGTACCCGTTTTTGGTCATCGGTCAACATATGTTGTATTCATCTGGCAGAAATCTTTCGAACTTAAAAGTACGCTTCAAAATGAAATGATAGCAATTTGCCAACAGCTTTGGCAATATCACGTCTCGTTGAATGCCATCACTTTCAATTATTTCCCTGACTTTTGAGACATTTGACTTGCCTGTTAAAGTCACAGGTCGATCGGGTGTTGTAGCATCTTTGATGGACTCTGTGCCAGTCAGAAATTTCTTTCCGCATTTACGAACTGTCTCGTAAGATACCTTATCAGACCCATAAACTTACCCCAATTCAGTAAAAATCTGCATTACCGTATGACAGAGTTTTGTGCGAACTTTTATATAAGCTCTAATTTCTCCAATTTTCTCAACCCGTTTCCCAACCATTTTTACAACAGTGGTCAACGAGTGGGTCTATTGAAATGACTATAAGTTTAACACTATATGGAGCTGAAGGCTCGTGTTTATACTCATGGAAAGGCATTGAATAGAGCTATGCACAGGTATCATCATCCACGAAATCGTGCAAAGCGTTATCGCGCTGTGGTACAATACACATTACATATCGAACAGCCCTTGTATGTTTGTCATATTCTTCCATCTGTATGCATCGATTTACAAAAATAGATTTCCGTATGCCATTATTTATGTTTTAGAATTGCACTTCAAGTTGAAAAAGTACTCTGTTTCATCTAGTAATATTTACTAATTTGCATCGTAATTTCATCAGTTTTTATCAAAGCAATGCATGGTCTCCTTTGAGTATGCATGGAATAGTACGGTGCCTCTGAACTAGTCGTGATTTTCATTTCCAGAAGTTTGGAGACATTTCCTGTGATATACCTGTAATTTTTAGTTAATGTCGGTGCATAATATTATTGGATTGATTTCATGATGCTTATTTAATTTTTTTATATATATATTTACGTACACCTACAGACTGAGCGGTGAAAATCTTATGTTGTATATGTGCAATACAATTACTTTAGAATGACACAGCTAAAATAACAGCATGCAAAATTGAAATCATATGAAAATTATTGTTGATCAGGTAATTAAATTTGATGCTGTGAGCGGCTCATTCTGACACGTTTTAAAGTTAGCTTCCGGGGTGGACAGCCACAAAAGTCAGGTAGACCAATTAGTGCAACGAGGATTAGTCACGAAATCAGTCAATTAACGAATGACAACAGTTGGAAGTTACATCATGTCGGAATCAAATTAGGTCTAGATTAAATTAATGTTTGTTTCCCCTTTGCGTCTCGGTATTTTGAGCTGTGAGTGGGTAGGCAGGCAGGTATGAATGCAGATGAAAATTATTTTGGCGTCCAAAATGTGAACTTTCATGTATAACAAATTTCATGCCTAGATGTAAAAAAAAATGTCGACAGAAATAAATTTGTTCGAGTTTAAATCGCAGGAAAAACCGTAAATATTCTGAATACCAACCACCAAATACTTCTGAACACTTTTCTTGATTTTTCACATTAATCTACAAAAAAATATTTATTGTTCCGTCGTGTCATGAAAGTCTTTCGTAGAAAACAAGAGCTACTACCGGTACTTACATGTCATTTTCACATCTTGGAGATCTAATTCTTTCCAATAAACAAGAATCAATCCCCTGGTGACAAAACACTCGCAATATTTACGACTGTTTATGCTGATGTGTACTTAATCACATTCGACAGCAGGCTTTTCCCGCCAGAATTCTACTTCACGAAAATAGCAAGTTACAACGAAGCAAATGAAATCAAGTGGTTTGTAGTTTTCCTTGGAGTTCTTCAGGATTGAAAAATTGTAAAATAGATTATTGAACTCAGAAATGTTGAAATGAAGACTTAATAACTCCAAATTATTTAAACTAGTCACTTTGCATCTAGTTGTACATGTACATCAAATTACTACAGATTGTAATTCAAACCATTTTCTTTCTCTCTGTCGCGTTAGACTGTGTGACAGTGGAAACAGATCACGTCCCAAACTTTTTATTGTTGTAGGTTTTAATTTATATATGAGGTCACTTTTATATCTTTATGCATATAATACAAACATATAATAAAAACACAACACACACACACATTTATATATATATATATATATATATATATATATATATATATATATATAATTGATTGATTGTTTTTTACGTCTCGTCGAGAATTTTTCACTCATATTGAGACGTCACCAGCTGTAGGTGAAGTACCACAAATTTAGACCTATGCTTAGCGCTCAGGGCCGTAGTAGTGAGGGTTCTTTAACGTGCCAACACCTACCGTGACACGGGACCTCCGTTTTTAAGGTCATATCCGAAGGACCCGTGATTCTCACTTCTAAAGGCCGAGCGTTTGGCGGAGCAATCACTACCTATTTTTCGTCTTAGGTTTGACGCAGCCATGACACGAGCGGACTCGAACTCACGACCTCAGGGTTACGAAGCGAACGCTCTAACCACTGAGCTACCGCGACTGGTCATGCAGAGCTGCTGATATCTTCATGTCATAGTATTGATGTACTTGCAATATCTTCTTAAGCATTGATCCTGTTTGTTTTGGGTTTTTTTGTTTTGGTTTTTTTGCAATTTTCAAACACGCCAACATTTCCATGTCGATATGTATACATCAAGCCGTGGCTTTGGGTCAATCAGATAAAATCTTTTGGATTATATATTTTGAATATAGATTCCTTGTATCCTCTTGGTGTCAGTCTTACTGGAGGCCCGTTTGAATTGACATCGTTCCTGTTGGGGCTCGTGGCGGGCGGGGAGCAAGGAATCCGAAATATAATTCATTTTACTATGGCTACTTAAAAAAACGTTTCTCAACAGCTTTAGAGACCTCTCATAATGATGAGCAGATTAAATCCGTTAGTGAACAATGGCCCTGTTTCATCACTTGAAACAGAACTGTCGGAAATCAAACAAAGCCTTTAACAAACGTTTCGCCTTTTGTTATACAAAAAGGTCTACAAGGAATTATTGGAACTCCAAATTCCGTCAAAAAGTTGAGATCTGGAGCACATCATATAGAAGTTGCAAAAAAGAAACATTCTGCCTCCTTGCGGAGGTTGAAAACCTAGCTGGTTTACGCGTTATTGTTAAAACCTACTTTGGGCTTAATCAAAGGAAGGCATCCTTTTTGACAGAGATCACGACCTGGGTGGCATTTTTAACATGAAATACAAAACGAATTGGAACACAAGGAAGTAGTAAATGTCAAAGGTTTACCAAAAACGAATTGATAAAACTGAACCAACAAATACTTACCTTTTAACATTTGGAATGCCTACACTTCCAACAAGTATTAAAGTCGGGTTTTACCAAATGAAAATAGAAATGTTTGTACCAAATCCGCTGCGTTGCTTCAAATGTCAGCGATTTGGCCAAGGCCAAAAAAATTGTAAAGGCGACGAAGCCTGCTTCGGGTGTGGTGAGGAGGGGCATAATGGCAAAACTTGTTACAAGGAACATAAATGCAAAACTTGTGACCACATGGCTTCCTCTAAACAATGCTCAATTTGGATTAAAGAAAAAGAAATACAAACGGTGAAAGCAGAAAAATGCATAACATAACAGGAAGCAAAAATACTTGTCAGTATGCACAGTGTTCCTAAATTAAATCTGCCATCATATGCAACAGTTTTAAAATCATCCTCAACGAAGGATATGTCAACACAAGTCTGAGAATATCTTTCCACAGAATTCTGCAACAACAAAAATGGTTTCTTTGACGTCTCATGAAAAAAGTAAAATACATTCAGTGTCTGAGTCTCAAGGGTCTGCAACTAACACTGTAGCTGTGACTTCTCCAGAATCTGTAGAGCGATCTCTACTGGACCTGTAGCTGTAGATGCCCCGAAATCATCTAGGAGACGTACCTCATCTCCACACACACACACACACACACACACACACACACACACACACACACACACAAAATAGAGCCAAATAGTATAGCGATCGGTTGCTCAAGGAAGCGAAAGATCCCGTCGCAATACATAACACATTTGGAGACTTGGAGGAAATGGAGTTTAGTCCATTACACTCCTCATCACGAGCCCGAAGTCTTGCTCCAAAACATCGTAAAGGGGGAATATATCCTGTAACACAGAAGAAATCATGAATCATCCAATATTTATTCAATGGAATTGTCGAGGTTTTAGAGAAAATTTCAATGAACTATCAGAACCATAACCCGGTAGCCATATGTCTACAAGAATCACATTTGAAAGATACAGATGAGATAAATGTCAAAAACCATACCATGTACAACCATTACGGTCAAGGAGACAGGACCTCTGGTGGTTCTTCAATAGCAGTCCAACAACTACACACATAGTCAAATAAATTTGAATACAAATCGTCAAGCAGTAGCAATTCGTTATTACCTTGTAAAAATAATTACCCTTTGTTCTGTTTATATTCCTCCAAACTATCGACTACAGTCTCGGGAACTTTTAAATTTAATACAACAACTTCCAGCTCCTTTCCTACTTATGGACAGCTGAAAAATTGCTCAGGCGGCTATAAACAAACAAACAAACAAACAAAAACAAAAAAATACTTATGGACGATTTCAACGCCCATACCTCGCTATGGGGTAGTGATAAAATGACGGATAAAGGTTAAAAAAACTCGAAGATGCAATATCTTACCACAACCTTTATTCTAAACGACGGCTCTAAAACGTATCTTCACCCAGGTAATGACTCATATTCTTCAATTGATATTAGCATAGTGGATCCCTCTTTATTTTTGGATTTAAACTGGTCTGTACACGATGATTTGTGCGGAAGCGATCATTTCCCTATTATTGTTAAAACAAATGATCCTCCACGAAACAATCCTGTTAAAAAAATGGAAACTCGATTAATCTGATTGGCCATATTTTGAAGCGCTATGTCTGCAAAATATCTCGGTTGAAAATTTTGAAAACCAACCAGACTCATTCAAACAATTATCGAAACTTCATGACAAATAGCAAATAAATGCATACCTAAAACCTTGACAAATTCTACTAAAATAAAAAAGCCATGATTTACAGAAGAATGTAATGCAGCAATTAAAGCTCGCAAAAAAGCAGAAAGACTATTCAATAGATCACCTTCTTCTTTAAATCTGAATAATTTTCACATATATCGAGCAAAGGCTCGTAGAACCCATTAATACAACTAAACTAAAATCGTGGAAAACATTTTTTTTTCAAATCTAAATTCGCATACTCCTATGAATAAAGTCTGGATTGCAATAAGGAAAATGAAAGGAAAAGGCCCTGCTACTAAATATCAACATCTGAAGGTAAGAAATCAAATAATCATAAATAAGAAAGATATCTCTAACAGTATAGCGAAAACTATTTCTAAAATGTCGTCAAAAGAGAACATGAACCCAATTTTTATTTCAAACAAGAATACAGAAGAACGGAAAACTTTAGATTTTACATCTGAAAATAATGAATGTTATAACAAACTATTTACTTATGATGAATTGCTAAAATGTCTAGAAAATTCTCATGATATAACTGTGGGCCCGGACCAGATCCATTATCAAATCATAAAATACCTTCCTAAATCTACCAAAGAATGTCTTCTGCAAATCCTTAACATGATATGGGAAAGTGGTATCTTCCTGGTCGCAGGCAACAATTATTCCTATTCCAAAACATGGAAAGGATCACTCAGATCCTAATAATTATCGACCAATAGCCTTGACAAGCTGGGTATGTAAATCCATGGAGCGGATGAGCAACGGACGCTTGAAATGGTTTCTTGAGACTAATAACATTTTAACTGATACACAATGTGGTTTCAGGAAAAATCGAAACACAGTCGACAGTTGCTAAGACTTGAAACGTATATTCGATATGCCTTTGTCAACAAAGAGTATGTTGTCTCTATCTTTTTTATGTAGAAAACGCATACGATACCACATGGAAATACGGTATCTTAAAAGATCTTCATAATATAGGTCTTAAAGGCCATTTAACAAAATTTATTAAGAAATTTTTAAGTAATAGGCATTTCAATGTTCGCTTAGGAACTACATTTTCAGACAATTTCAAACAAGAAATGGGCGTGCCACAAGGAAGTATTTTATCAGTTACATTATTCACCTACAGCTGGTGACGTATCAATATGAGTGAAAAATTCTGGACGGGGCGTAAAACAAACAAACAAACGTTATTAAGTATAAAAATAAACAGTCTCGCTGTTGTACTTAAAAACGACTTTCATGGAAGTCTATATGTTGATGACTTTGTTCTCTGTTATAAATAAAAAAAATATGAACTCCATCGAGCGTAAAATACAGTTAAGTTTAAAACAAATCCAAAATAGGGTTGATGTAAATGGTTTTAAATTCCCAGAACTAAAACGGCGTGTATGCATTTCTGTTCTAACCAGAAATAACACGATGATCCGCGGTTGGAATTAGGTGGTACTCTTTTAAAGTTGTAAAAGAGATTGAGTTCTTAGGTGTCGTTTTTGATAATAAACTCTTTCATTCCGCACATAGCAATGCTGAAAGAAAAATGTAGAACATCCCTTGATATTTTGTGTTTGCAGGGAGCAGATACGAATACTCTTCAACATCCGTATCGCTCTCTCATCCCATCTAAACAAGACTACGCCTATATGGTATATGGAGCGGCAAGAACATCCTACATTAAAACCTTTGATGCAATACACCATCAAGGACTTTGACTGTGCACAGGAGCATTTCGAATCTCTCTTGTAGATAGTATGTATATTGAGGCAAACGAATCACCTCTAGATCTACGTAGAATAAAACATATCTTACAATACATTGTTAAATTAAAAGCTAATATTGACAATCCTGCATTTAACTGCGTTTTCCATCCACAGTTTGAAGATTTGTGTGACAAAAATAAGACGTGTATAACATCAATTGGTCTCCGAGTCAAAAACATTTAAATGATTCTAACTTACCTTTGGACATCATAAAACCCTCATCACGTTCAGAAATACCGCCATGGAATTTACTCAATCCCAAAGTTGACACTTTCTGAACATAAAAAATCTGAAACAAATTCTGGTGTTTTCAAACAAAATTTAGCCGAAATAAAACAATCTAATTATTCTACAACTGATGTTTATACAGATGGTTCAAAAGACCAAAATACGTCGTTGCTGCTGTAGTAATCAATAACAACGTTTTCTCAGCACGACTCCCAAATGAAGCAACAATTTATATCGCCGAAGCAAAGGCTATCCAACTTGCATTAGAGTACATTAAAATTTCTAATAACAAATACTTCACTATATTCTCAGACTCCCTATCTTGTCTACAGTCTATAAACAACATGAATATTGATCACCCATACATTTTAAACCAGTACTATCTTCTAACTAAACAAATTAAAATAGCTGAGTTCTGCTGGATCCCTAGTCAAAATGGTATCCATGGTAACAACAAAGCAGAAAGAGAGGCAAAGAATGCTCTATAAAATAATATTGTACATTTTAAAATTCCTTACTCAGATCTAAAATATATCGTAAAACTATATGTAAATGGTGTTTGGGAAATATATTGGGATTTCTGTGACAGAAGAAAACTTTATTCTATTAAAAACAAAGTAAACAAATCGTGTACCATCGTAATAAAACTCCAGGACGAGGTTATTATTTCAAGAATATTAATCGGACATTCAAAATTGACACATTCTTATTTATTAAACAGAGAACTTCAACCTGAATGTATATCTTGTGACACTCCATTAACTATACAGCACATTCTTTTGGAATGTAGTGATTTTACGTCCACACGAAATAGACTTTTCAATAATGTGCAATTAATGCATGAACTTTTTACAAATGTTGACTATCATATTATTATAAAATATGTACAAGAATGCGACTTTTACAGAGAAATTTGATACTTTATATATAACTTATTGATATTCACAAAATGAAATGTATTTTTACATATTACTGATTTTTAACTTTTACGTCCGTCGGATGGAACGTTAAAAGGTGCCCCGTGTCAAGGATTACAATCCCTTTGACACGTAAAAGATAGTTTCCTTGAGTTTCGAAAAAGAGTAGGCTCACTGGGGGCCGTTAGGGAAACTTCACATTTCAAAATCAAACATATTTCGACACTCCACAAAGACGTCACAAATTAAACGAATGTTAAAGCAAATCCAACGGAAATACAGACTACAAAATCTGAACGAACGCCAACAAAAAACATCAGATACATATAGTATCTTATCAAAAATAGTCCCGTTGTTATCTGGTTGGGCATAGGTACTCAGTACCATTGCATGTCGTAAGAGGCGACTAAATGGGGCGGTCCTTCGGAAAAACCGAGACCCCGTGTCACAGCATATGTGGCACGATAAAGATGAAAAGGCCAAGATAACAAACGGTATTCAATCTCGCAATTCCTATAGAAAATACAAATCAGAGAGATGGGCAAACATGGACCCCTTGTCACACAAGAAGTGCGATCACGTGTCTAGGAGGAGTTAGTATCCCCTGTCAACCGGTCTCACTCGCTGCGAGCCCTATATCTCGGTCAGGTAAACGGAGTAATCCGCAATCAGAATAAGTGTGACAAGAACGGCTTAACAACTGGTATGAAACACATCAGACAACATTTTTTTCATAATGGAAGGCTGTACGGGAATAGTAGATCGCTATAACAACCATAAAACTAACGAAATACTGACTTTAGACGAGATTGTAAAAACCCTGTAATATGAACTTCTTTGTCAGTAGCTTATCTCGATTTAAAATCTGGTCATGTGCAGAACAAGCTCTTGCATATCGAATCAATTGAGAGATGTAAAGACCATATGCAGGTGATGATGGAATATTGCTACACAGATAAGGGAAGTTGACGATGACGAAATTGAAATCATCCCGTTTGTCATCAAGATGAATTGTTAGTTTGCCGTCAGCACCTATTTTCAATATATTATCTAAATACGAAGGAGAGGTGGCAAATATCGAATCGACATATGAATGAACATGATCATTGTTCGTAGATAAAACGTGGTTGATACATTTAAATGTTGAATTGAAGGTCACAGCAAGAGATTCTCATCTTCTTATGCCAAAGCTTTTGAATGAATTCTGCTTCAAAAGAATAGAAAATAAGGTCAGTTAACAAAGGAGGGAAATTCGTGCGCAGGGGAATTCCAATATACTGCTAGAAGACCTGATCACTAAGGCTACGAAGATATTGTCAATGAGAAACTCTTGGAGCTTTTTCTATCAACTACAGAGTATTGTGTGTGGAGTCAGAGTGGTGTTTAACAAAATAATTTTTGCGATGACCCATCGCTGCATACAAATATTTCCTTTTACCATTTTTGTTGATGAAACAATTGTCTATGATGTCAAAAAGTCTACTCTTTAATTTATCGTGAGGTATGGTCATGAACAGTGTTGTAAAGTCATACGTTTTGATTTGATTTCATTTTGTAATTTCTATTGCGAGGAATTGCGAGATTGAGTACTGTTCGTTACCTTAGCCTTTTCATAAGTGACATTAACACAATATGACTAATTTGATCCTGACCTAGAGTCAAAACCCTAAGGTTGCAAAATTCACAATTTTGGTACAACCTTTACTGCTTTTCCTACCGTATCAGCAAACCTAAAGAAGTATTTCAAATTATAAAGACCACATGCATTCTGAGAGTATTGCAGGAGCAATACATGTCCCCTAGCGGCGCTCCATTAATTAACGGATGCAATATTCGAGGGAATGTACATTTAATGTTGTTTGATCTTGAACTGTGACTTGAGACATTGGTACCCCGTCAACAAGTTTACCAGAAGTTTAATGTTTCATTGCTCATAATACAGTTGACGCATGTTGTTTTTATCAAGGATGAAATAGTCTTAGTTAGAATTTTACATCTCATAAACATATAGCATATATCCCAAATGTCACGGTAAGTTCTTAAACCCTGCTGTATTACTACTTACTATAGCTATCAACTGTTTGAAGATCGATTTCGAATACCTGCAATTTCAGTCGGATTGCAGGAATGCGGTAAATAAAAGTGCCAAAGGATGATAATTTGCTTACCGACTACAGATAAATACCAGTGTGATTAACATATTCGGTTATATTTTTATTAATATGTTCCCTTTTGCGATTAATGAGCTTGAAATGTTAACTTTTTAAAAACAAATCAGCAATCGCGTTTTGTCGATTGCCTCTATCCACACGTCCGACCTCAGTGAAGTAAACAAAACAAAACAAAACCACCCGTCAATTATAAAATCAAGTTCTTTAAAACTTCTCCATCAATTACAACTTGCGGGCCTCCGTGGCCGAGTGGTTAGAGCATCGGGCTCAAATCACAAAGCCTCTCACCTCTGTCGGCGCGTGTTCGAATTTCGGCCGCAGCGTTATGTGAGCAAGTTTGCCAATTTACTTGCGGAAGGTCGGTGGTCTCTTCCCAGGTACATTGTATCTGGGTTCTCTCCTCCACCAACACAAACTGGACGCCACCAGATAACTGAAAAACTGTTGAGTGTGGCGGAAAGCAATAAATAATCAATCAATCAATTACAACTTGTAGTTTTTCACTCTGAAACTACATAGCAAGTTTCAAATGAATCCTTGCAAGCATTTGCATGCATAACGGATTGATTGATTATATATTGTTTAATGTCCATCTCGAGAATTTTTCACTGATATGGAAACACAAGCATAACGGGAAAAAGTTTGGAAAACCAGAGGGACGGATGGGCAGACAGAGAAGAAATCTATAGTCTCCTTCGATTTACAGATAGGGGATTAACAATCATTAGAATAATTTTGGCCCCACCCTGGAACCGAAATCGTTATCCCCTTGGGTAATTTTGGTAAAGGAGTACCTGCTCTTTCTAAATATCCATTTAGCTTCAATATAATATTAACAACACAGAAGAAAATGTCATTTAAGTCTTTTACGCCCTGGTGTCAGAACCTCTAATCCAGAGATTATGAAATTTACAATTTTGGTAGAGACCTTCCTGCCCTGCATCACTATTGTTTAGGTTTTTGCACGTGTGGTTGTAGAGAAGATTTTAAATTTCGAAAATTGGCAATTTTGGCAGTTTTTTGCCACGTTCCTAAGACGAAATTGCAATAGGTCACCTGAGTTTACTCAGCCGAAGGCTCAATTGAGCTTTTCTAATCAAAACTTTCCGCTGTCTGTCGTCGGTGTTGTTGTCGGCGTCTTTAGCCTACACTTTTCATCTTCTTTTCCAAAACCACAGGGCCAATTCAATCAAACTTGGCAAAAAGCATCCATGGATGAAGGGGATTCACGTTTGTTCAAGGGGAGATAATAGCAAAATAGTGAAAAAATACTGACAAATGTTGACAATCTTCTCCAGAACCAGCAGGCCCATGTCAATCAAATTTGGTACAAATCATCCTTGGGTGAAGGGAATTCCCGATTGCTCAAATCTAAAGCCATGTCCCCTTCAAAGGGAAGATAATCACAAAAATGCAAAAAAGAGCGGGGTCATTTAAATATATTCTCAAGAACCACTGGACTAGTAAAGTTCGAATTTACATGGAAGCTTTCTTACATAATGCAGACTCAAGCTTGTTATAATCGTGGTCCCCATGGGGAGTTGGGTAGAGCCACAATAGGGGATCAAAGTTTTATTGGCGAAAAAATAAGGAAAAATCGTTAAAAATCATCTTCTCTGCAACGACAGGCCAATTTCAATCAAACTTGGTACAAATAATCCCGGGGCCTGTTTTAATTTACATCGCAGTACTTTTGTACTAGGTCTTCTATGAGATGGAAAGACAACGTAAACTAGTACTCATTGTAACGGGGACCGATACAGATGTTTCCCAAACGTTCCCCCACGTAGGAAGTGGTTTGTTTGTTTGTTTTACGTCCCGTCGAGAATTTTTCACTCATATTGAGACGTCACCAGCTGTAGGTGAAGTACCACAAATTTAGACCTATGCTTAGCGCTCAGGGCCGTAGCAGTGAGGGTTCTTTAACGTGTCAACGCCTACCGTGACACGGGACCTCCGTTTTTAAGGTCATATCCGAAAGACCCGTGATTCTCACTTCTAATTGCCGAGCGTTTGGCGAAGGAGCAATCACTACCTATTTTTCGCCTTAGGTTTGACGCGGCCATGGCACGAGCGGGGCTCGAACTCACGACCTCCCGGTTACGAAGTGAACGCTCTAACCACTGAGCTACCGCGTAGGAAGTGGTGTCAGTTGTTTCAAGACAAGTGATATGGACTATAAGAAACCGTATAGCATCTAAATATATAGCTATGTTATAACGTTCAATAAATCTCATAGTTAAACAAATTAGTTATCAACATTTAATAACTCACCAATCAAAATTCAGTACACGTGCATGCACGTGTTGATTAGTAACTTAAACATTTCAATATCAATTTTAAAACATTTCAATGACAAATGAGAAACTAACAGCAGGTAGAGGTTAGAAACACCTGAAACAATGTACGTGCATACACGCGCATGCGAGTGTATATCTGCATATCCAATGACCTTACAATCTAGATTTTAGTAGTGTGTACATATCATCTCAATATCGTTGAAAATACCTTATTCAGGACTGACATATATGTATATAAATATTAACCAATCAAATTTGAGTGCATGTGCATGCGCGTACGGGGAAGTAATTTGGCAACACCAATGAGTAGGGAGTCTTAAAATATATCTGCAAAACAAATTTCAATACAATTAATTGAATTCCACCAATGTTAGACTATATTTGAATTTAGACATCAAAACTGACAATGCATGCGCACTCATGCACACGCCAAGTCGACGAATGAAATTTTATTCACACCACTCAATAGGGATTTCAATCATAAACCCACAACTAAGATTTCACTTCAATATAACTTTCAATTCGAAGGTTATGGCCATTTTAGTACCCCAAAAAGAAAGAAAACCAATGCACGTGCATATACGTACACGTGAGAAAGACACCACATTGATGATGATGTCATTCGATAGGCATTTGATAGATATACTTACAATATAAATTTCATGTCGTTTACATCATTTATAAGAAAATTTTGATGATTTCAATATCGGCCAATCAGAATTTAGCGCACGTGTGAGGAAGTGATTTTGACACTAGCATTGAGTAGTAAGTCCCAATACATATCAGCAACATCAATTTTAAAACCATTTATTCAAATGGAAAAATGTTATGGACTGATACTTGAATTTACATGTCAAAAATGAAATTGCACGCGCGCTCACGCGCACGCGAATTCGATGATAGAATTATTGTTCACACCATTCAATAGGCATTTGAATCATAAGCCTGCAAGAAAAATCGCAGCTCAATATAACTTTTAATTTGAAAAGTATGGCCATTTTAGTGCCCAAAAAGTGGCGGAAAAACAATGCATGTGCATATATGTGCACGTGAGGAGGAGTCAAAATGGATGTGGATGCCATTCGATAGGCATTTGTTAGATATACTTACAGTATGAATTTAATGTCGTTTGCATCATTCATAAGAAAGTTATGGCGATTTGAAAATCGGCCAATCACAAAAGTCATTTTACTATATATTTACTTGAAGAATATCAACCTATATCCAAAAACTAAGTTTCAAAAGATTTTAACAAAAAAGATAAAAGTTATGCTCATTAAAAGATACCAAACATCAAAAGAAGATGCACGCCTTTGCAAATTTTATATCATTCTATAGATATTAGAGATATCTACCTTTACAGTGAATATGGTCCCATTACCATAAAAAAAACCAAAGAGTGAATACTCATCAAAAAAGCCGTATGTAAAGGTGAAGATAACTAAGAGGATTCCTGTAGCAAACAAAAATCAGAGAGGAAATACGGACCCCTGGACATACCAGAGGTGGGACCAGGTGCCTAGAAGGAGTTAGCATTCCCTGTCGACCGGCCTTACACCCCGATCAGGTAAACGGAGTAATCTGTAGTCAGAATCAGTGTTCTAAGAACGACATAACAATTGATATGTTTACAATTTTACTTTATTCAGATTTAATCTATGAATGCACATGTTACTATAAGTAATCAATAGTAGTGCATTTTTATTGTGGTGTCATAACACAGACAATTGCGCTACCAACTTTTGTTATGACACCATAACAGAAAAAATGTAATATTCAAAACTATTTGAGTTTTAAAACTAATAATTTATGTATCTATAATATTCCACAAAATATGGGTTTTTTTCAACTTTGAATTTACGGGGAAAAAATAACTGTGATTCATGGAAGCCATATTTGAACTTTATTCATCTGGCAATATAGTTACATGTATTTCTTAATAGTTTTACATCCCAGATACAATGAACACGGGAAGAGACCACTGACAGTCCAAAGGTAAACTGGCACACTTTCTCACATATATCGGCGGGAGCGAAAATCGAGCCCGCGCCGACTACAGGTGGGAGGCCTTGTGATTTTGAACACTCGATCACGTAGTCCCCCCCCCCCCCCCCCCCCCCCCCAATATTTAAAAGACGTACTTGGTGTCGCTGTGAATATTTCAATGTATAAATAAGTACAAGAGCACAATACAGACACTATAAATGCAAAAATATTTATTCTAACAAGTTCAAATTATTAATTTTTTGTAATATACATACTCTAAAAGTTATGTACATTGAACTGAATTTTATGCAAGAAAATGATATTATTGTGATGTTTAATTCTTAGTAGTTTGTATGGTGTACTTGGGGTAGATGCCACAGAATTAATAAAATCTTGCAACAAATCGATATTTCACTTTATCTTGATTCTTAAGACATTTATTTTTACATTTTATCAAAAATTGCAGGTACTTAATGATTAAAGCACCAAGGATGGAACCACTTTAAATGTTCTAGAATAAAAGTTGTAGATAATGTCAAATTTTGATGTTCTACAAATGTAACATCAAATAAACGATCACTGATTACGTAATTAGTAATATTTAAGGAATAAAGTAGGAAATATTGATCATATCATTTCAAAATCGACCGGAAGACCTACTCTTTGCTCGCAACCAGATCGTATCTAGTTGTTCATATTATTTTGTGGCAGTTCATTCCATACAGTTGGCCCTGATTTGGCGAATTACCTAGATGGGAATGTTATGTTTTTAACGACCGGAACCTTGATTTGTTTTATGTCCCGTTGAGAGTTTTTCACTCATATTGAGCTGTACCCCGTGTGGATCCGGGTTAGAATAAGTCCTCTGTACCCCTTGCTTGTCGTAAGAGGAGACTACATGGGGCGGTCCTTCAGATGAGACCGCAAAAACCGAGGTCCCGTGTCACAGCAGGTGTGATCCCTTCCTGATCAAAGGCCGTAAGTGCCGAGCATAGGCCTAAATTGTGCATCCCTTCACCGGCAATGGTGACGTCTCCATACGAGTGAAAGATTCTTGAGTGGGAGGTTGAAAATGTACATCCATCCATATTGCGATGTCACCAATTATAAGTGAAGTACCACAAATTTAAACCTATGCTTAGTGAGGGTTATTTAAGGTGCCAACGCCTGTCGCGACACGGGACTTCCGTTTTCAAGTTCATATCCAAAAGACCCGTGATTCTAACTTTGGTTTCAGTACCAACAGATTGTAAAAAGGAATACTATTCACACAAAATATCTGAGTATGGCAGAAACTCTAAGAAGCTTTACTGCCTAACGAATCAGCTCGTGGGTAACGAGTCCCAGTCCATTCTACCTATATCTTCTGAGGGAAAGGAACTATCGGAAAACTTTGCTAAATATTTTCATGGAAAAATAAGCAATATTCGCTTATCAGTTTGCAAATCTATCGCCTCGAACAATGGCGGAAAAGACCCTTTTTGTTCGGATATTCCATTTGATGGTCGACAACTTACGGAATTCACACCTGCAACCACAGAGGAAATTCGAAAACTCAAGAACTCAGCACCCAAATCTTGTGAACTGGACCCAGTTCCGACACATTGAAACAATGTGTTTCTTACCAACCATCACTTCAATCATAAAGAAGTCGCTGTTGGAGTCTTTTGTTCCTAGTGACTTTAAGCAGGCAATCGTTCGATCATTACTGCAAAAGTCAGGACTTGACAAAGAAACTTTCAAAAATTACCGCCCTGTGTCAAACCTCTCGTTCATTTCAAAGATTGTTGAAAGGGTTATTGTAAAACGAATCGATGTTCATCTGGAAATGTATCAACTGCATGACAATTTTCAGTCCGCGTACAGAACAGGACACTCCACAGAAACTGCACTAATGAAGGTCCATCATGACATCGTATGTGCACTTGACAATAATAATTGCGCTATCCTTGTATTGCTCGATCTCTCTGCGGCTTTCGATGTCATAGACCACAATATTCTATTTCAACGGATGGACAACATGTTTGGTATCACTGGTTTCGCATTAAAATGGGTTAAATCTTATCTTAGTGATAGATATCAACGTGTTGCCATCGGTTCATCGTTGTCCGATGCTTGTCCCCTCGAAAGTGGTGTACCGCAAGGCTCAGTTCTGGGTCCGAGACTCTACTGTCTATTCTCAAAATCCCTAAGGGAAGTATGCGTGGCGTCGTGCTATGACGTATTATATATACGCTGATGATACGCAGATCTATATCATCGTTGAACCTGTTGACAATTGGATTGATATGTCTCCAAGACTCACAAGTTGTTTATCGGACATACGTATGTGGATGAGTATCAACCTCCTAAAACTCAATGAAGATAAAACTGAACTTAAAGTCTTCGCACCAAAATACAGACTTAACGATATGAACAGTTTTAATCTTGAATTTGGTAACTGTTTTGTAAGTGATTCATCTTTTGTAAGAAATTTAGGCAGATTCTTTGACAAATCCCTTAACATGAAAAAACACTGTCTCTCTATTTCTCGCTTAGCATATATGAACATTGGCGGAAGTGGCTGTATCCGTCCATTTATCAACAATGATGCATGTAAAACACTTGTAAACTCGTTAGTTACATATCCAGATAAGATTACGGAAATGAATTGCTTTGTGGTGTTCAATTGTTACAACTGGATGGTGGAGGTTAACCTTCTAACATTTCTCTAGGATACAGAGCACTGTCACTCTTGAATTTTATTCAAAAATAAACTGATAACCAATGTAAAATCTTTAGGGTTTCTCTTGAACTGTCGGTACATATCCATTTGAGCACAACTTATGATTTTGATGCAGTTGCAGTCTTTTGAAAATACATTTTTGTATCGCTCACTATTAGCATAATCAAGATGACTGAACACTATTTAAAAATTGCATTTGACTGTTTGCACGAATCTGCTGTTAGGTATTTTCGAATTTTTTTAATTTGAAATATATTCACGCAATGGTCCTGTATTTTCCGCAAACATTTTTTTTTTTAAATTTTAATGTTCCTCCAGGTAGCATCTAAGGTATTTTATGCAAGTTGATCCAAGTACATTTGCCTCATCTAGTACATGTATATTGATACGATAAGACAGCGATAACATTTTACGACTTCCAAACAATTCAGTTTTACTTGGATAAGTTTGAGTCTGTTTACATCCACTAAAACTGCCTCTAGGTTTTTGTATCGCACGTGATTCGTGTATTAGAATGGGCGTCAACATACCCAAGCAATCATACACCGATTTCTTTAATGATTTTGAAGCGTACTTGATCTCTTTATTGCTTAAGACATACGTCTTATCACATTTTTAAATATTACATATATGCATATAAATGGATTGTATGGAAGTGTAACATACATAACATACATATAATATACAGGAGTATTTCTATGGAGAATAACTTTTAAACAAGAAGGTTTTCTCGCACCTTAAGTGCAAGGTGTAAATATTTCCCTAAATTACAAAGTTCATGTACATTATGGATACTTGAATAAACGTTATGCAGAACTGGGCCAGATATGTCGCCTAGTGGTACTTAGAAATCTAAATGAAGGGGTTAAGATTTTGACCTGTTGAAATAGACTTCAGCCATCCGTGTTTGTTTGTTTTGTTTTATGTCCCATCGAGAATTTTTCACTCATATTGAGACGTCACCAGCTGTAGGTGAAGTACCACAAAGTTACACCTATGCTTAGCGCTCACGGCCGTAGCAGTGGGAGTTCTTTAACGTGTCAACGCCTACCGTGACCTCCGTTTTTAAGGTCATATCCGAAAGACCCGTGATTCTCACTTCTAACTGCGTTTGGCGAAGGAGCAACCACTTCCTATTTTTACTCTTTGGTTTGACGCGGCCATGACACGAGCGGGGCTCGAACTCACGACCTCCCGGTTACGAAGCGAACGCTCTAACCACTGAACTACCGCGACAGGTTTATACAATGGTTATTTCAATCAGTCGCAAGTCACATCTTTAGAGCCAAAATATGTTTTATGGATTACGAAACTATATATGTGTAAGGTATCTGACATTAGCTGATTTTTTACGAAATATCTAACAAGGATTATACGATCGTGAATATGTCCAATAAATATAGCATGTTTTTTCCTCGGTTTTTATAGATATTTAAAAATCACGAGAAACCTCTAATATTGTAATATTGTCTTACTTTAACTAATCACCTCTCCTTGTTTTTCTAGAGTGTTACTAAAATAGAACTCAAATATATGGGTTGAAATAAATATTTATTTCATTGAGGTTGCATTTTATTGCTTTGATTATAGAAAATTTCTTATCTTTAAGAATTGACAGACATTTTGAAACTTCATAAAAATAACATAATTTATTTTGAAGATATAAAGGTGAAATGTACAAAATCACAATTTTATAGAAAAGAAATATATTTTCTGCAAATAAAGTTCAATCTATATTCTTTTGTTTGTCACAGCTATAAATATAACTGAAGTAATGTCAAGTTGAACACCCCACCCCCTTCTCACAAACATTTTATTATTAGAACATAATAATATCAATGAAAAATGAAGAGAACAAAGAGGGATAAATTCTATACTGGATACCAAAACTAGGGCAAACAAGGACCTCTGGAAACACCAGCGTTTGGGTCAATGAGAAGTAAACATCTTAATCTGTCTCGCCATGAGCCCTTATATCTTTATCATGTAAATGTAGCGATTCGTTGTCAAAATCAGTATATAAAGAATGGCTTAACAATTGGCACGAAACACATAAGACAACACTCAACCTAATGGCAGGACGTTAGAATTTAGAAAAAAAAATCAACAAGATTATTAATCAAAACCTTGAGCGCATGAAAACTCGCATCAAGTATAATGATTTATAAATTGCCAAAAACTTTGAAATACCAGCTAAAACCTTAAGAGCATGAAAACTCGCATTGTCAGAATGGATAAAAATTATAAAAGGAATATGAATATTAAAATCCCGTTTTAGACACATAAAACAAACAAACGTACCATCTATCATTCTGTGTTTAGAAAAGATAGGATAAACGAGGAATACGTTATGGTTCCAGCTGCCAGAGCTTGTAACATTGTTTTTGTTTGTAAGGCTCATTATTACAATTCCACATTTGGCAATCGTTCTATACTTCAACTGCCCTTTGAAATGATAAAAATTATTTCAAATCGTGCTTTGGGGGCCTCCGTGGCCGAATGGTTAGAGCATCGGGCTCAAAATCACAAAGCCTCTCACCTCTGTCGGCGCGTGTTCGAATCTCGGCCGCGACGTTATGTGAGCAAGTTTGCCAGTTTACTTTCGGAAGGTCGGTGGTCTCTTCCCAGGTACATTGTATCTGGGTTCTCTCCTCCACCAACAAAAACTGGACGCCACCAGATAACTGAAAAATTGTTGAGTGTGGCGGAAAGCAAGAAATAATCAATCAATCAATCAAAACGTGCTTCAGTTTAAACACATTTAACATCCCAGTTTCTGGGACGGATGAATGCGAGTTACCGTACCTATGCTGGGTGCCTAAACTTCACAAAAACCCTTACAAAGATACATTGCAGGATCCAGTAAATGTTCTACCAAGTTTCTCCTTTTGCTCCTCACGAAAATATTAACAGTTGTGAAGGAGAAACTTCAAACTTATTTGAAACAAAATATGCCAGAAGTGGTTTAAATCGATTGTTGATTCTAAACAAAATGTTTTACAGAACTTTAGTAATTTTAAAATCACAAGACTTTTCTCAAATTAACAATATCCAAACGAATGCCTTTTCAACAGTTTGTACGACCATTCCTCACTATAGATGAAAGACTAGACTTTTTCACCCCACTGACTCTTGCTTCTTCAACAAAAATGGAAATGGGGAAATATCAGTCATCCAAAGCAAACAGTACGACATTTAACACTGATCACAACAAACTCCACAGTTTTTGCTACTCTTTATGATTAAGATTTTGTGAAAAATCAAAGTGCATGTGATGGGATTTTTAAGTAGTATGTCATAAATTACTTTTACAAAAGATTTATCGTACTGAACAATATGATGACCAAGGTACATCAACATCGGCAGTTTGCTTGGAATAGCCTTCTAGTTTGTTCAAACACTTCGGCTCTAGATCTATTTTCCGAATAGAAAAAAAAAATCCATTGTATTATAAAATAATAACGCAGCAAAACGTGATAGTTGGTAATCCAAATGTATCATTTTTCGCTGATCTACATTGTTTAACACTCGAGATGTAAAACCTACTCGTTTACGGAACGCATGGGGTCACATCCTGTTAACATTGCAAACGTAACGGAGGAGGGAGTCGATTTTCGGTATAGATTCAGATAGGGAGAGTCGCACACTTCTCCTGGCTATTATCAATAATGTATATTGGTACCAATGATTGCAATTATACCTGTATATTTGATATAAATACGCTCGATACAAAACAACTTTGGTGATTTTTGGATTAGGGAAAGCAAGTATCGTCAATGGTGAACCATATTGTGGCTTCAACTTAGTCCCGAAGGGTTATCACATAATTGAACTTGAATTTATATATGAATGCTTCAATACCAATATGATTAACACGACCTTGCTGTCTTGGAGAAGATATTCTTTCCAATATACATGTTAAATTTTGTCATCCTAACCACAGGGGTTAATAACTTGAAGTTTAGAAAACAAACATGAATCCATACCATTTACATTGATATTGACATGATTTAGTGTGGTCCTGCCACTATTAAAAAAGAATATGTTTTAATTGATGTCCTGTATTTTCACACCTAAAACTTTTATCTCATGATGTGGCCCCGTACTACACAGAACCCTGAATTGAACAAAATTGAATTTGTATCCCCATTTAAAACTTTAGATTCCTTATTGTGGTCCAACCCTACTTTCGGGGACCACAATTTGAACAAACTTTAATCTGGACTATCCGGGGATGCTTGCATATCATGATTAATTATGGTCCTTTTATTCTGGAGAAGAGTTTTAAAGATTTTTCCTATAGATCAGCATGTAAAATTTTCTATCCAATCGGCCCCGTGGGGATCCGAGTTGTTCGAATAGATCCTCAGTACCCCTTGCTTGTCGTAAGAGGCGACCCCCTTCCCTTCTTTTACGTTATATTCGCAGTATATAATACATTTTGATTACCTACTATCAAGTTTTGCTGCGAAATTATTCTGTAATACAAATTTTTTGTTAGCGAAAATTTTATATTCTGCAAATAGAACCGAAGTATGAACAATCTAGAAAGCTAATCAAAGAAAACTGCCAATGTAGATGTACCCTGGTTATCGTATTGTTCTGTGCGATAAATCTAATAATTTCAAGAAAACACTGGCCTACCTTACGACCGAATTCCATGCGGAGATTATCGACCCTCCCTAGCGTTGAAAGCGACTCCCTCGTTCTTGTTAGTGACTCCCTCCCCAAAAGTAACAGTTGTGCATGGTGGTAAGGTAAAATACATCGTGTATATTTGTTTGTTGTTTTGTTTTGTTTTTTTGTTATTATATGAACGACGCTTACGTCTTTGTGTAGTGGGAAAAAGTACAATCACATCCACATTATTACTGTGTGGAGATGCCAGATTCTCACATTATCTATGTTGTCGTTACACCCATATGGAAACGCAATGCCGAGTGCCATGACCCAATGATCTTGTGTATGAAAATGGGTACTTAAAGTTGAGTTGTGAAAGTATGATGGTATTTTTATCTAGAATTCTGACCCCCTGCAGACAAAATGGAATGATCTGAGGAATTGAAATATCTGTAGACAAGTTCATTACCCCCGTTATTGCTTTGATTTGAAACATATCTCCCGATATTAGTGACCACATAGTTTCCTAGACGTCCATCAGTATGTTCCTTCACTCTTACTTCTGATTAAGTTTCTCAACCTTTGTTCGATATCTATAGTCAGTTTAACAGTTTTGAACACGTCTATTAAAAGTTTTGTTTGCAGTAAGAAACTATAAGGTTCTCTTATTTGACATTTCTTAATGACTACACACAGGGTAGTAATACAAAACTCAAAACATACTGGGTAGGGAGATCAATAAGCTACTGTAAGCAGATATGCTTAGTGTGCTGAGCGTAGTGATTTCAATACACTACAAATGCTCAATTACATATGGATGAGATTCTTGCACACAATCTACCGTCCATCTACAAAAAGTGGTGATTCCTACACACTACCCCAAAACCATTTACACAGAGTAGCAGTACTAATATACTAACCAACGCCTACACATGATAACGATATGAGTGAAAAATTCTCGGGTGGGACGTTAAACAGTATATAATCAATCAATCAATGATAGCGATATCGACTAACTATCCAACATCTACAAAGGGTATAAATATCTACAGGTATCTACACATTATCCAAGGTATACACAAAGTAGTGATACCGACGCATTACCCCGCTGTGTGGGACGCTTGGCATCGTTCTTTATTGCGCATGTGGCGGAAAATTCCCCAGGAATTTCTGCATAACCTGAGTCATGCAATGCGTCGTAGGTGTGAAGAATGCATTGGTGCAAACGAGAGTCATACACGCTATTTAACTTGTGAAACTTCCTTTCAGTGGTTATTCGTATCAACCATAATGACATAATCCGTGGTTTGATGTTTGAATTGAAAGACAATGCATTAAAATAAATAATGATATATGTGATATTACAAATGTACTTTATATTTATTTCGTATGTATTTATTCATTTACATGAATGCATTATTGCCTTAGGTATTAATTAATTCTTTGGTATTGATAAGATTTTTTCTAAGTTATCAAAATTTACTAAACTCGGATAGAAATTCCTGAGTACAGTCTTATACTATCATTTCATTGGTTCTTGCATTTCATTGGTCCTCTCATATTTCTTTTATCCAATAATAGTGACTGATCTTTATTATAGGTTACCGCAATACACTGTGTAGATCAGAGCAGTATCCATTTTTCCCTATAGAAGATCAAGGCCGAATCGAATGCATCTTGTGGTATGTAAGAATAATATTTATTTATGTCTTACTTTACTATTTCATCTTTCTATATGTCTCTTTATTTTAACTGCAAAGCTTATACTTTATTGTATTTTTGCTGTTAAAGTTTCTGATGTATATTTGAAGAATTTGTTTGAAAGTTCAAAGGTTAACTTTTTTACAGAACATATTTTTTCTATTATAAATGAATACTGTATTTTTGGTAACTTATTGAGAACAGTTAGTATGAAATCTTAAATGTAATCTTGTATTTTTGTCTGATTCCTTTGTTATTTGTTTTGCTTATAGGCCAATGCCTTTATTCATCAACTATAAATTTACAACAATTTGAAACTTCGTTATGTCCTTTCTGCTCGGTTACATATACATAATGCAACATAATATTTTGTATAGGAATTTATAAGCGAGATTACTAAACTACAGTCTCTTTTTGCCACTAGTATATACATGTAGCCCTATTGCAAACTCGATACAGTACATATAAAGACTAGGCACATTTGATGTTTACCCACACGAGCTTACGATAACTTTCTTCAAATTAAAAACATAAAATTGATTCAAGAATGGAAATGGCCGGGTTCCTTTAAAATATGTTATCTATGATGGAGATAGTAGTATAACTCATTTGCTACCATGTTGCATTTTGAGGAACGTATCTAGGGAAACCTGTGTTGAATATACAAAGTAGGTACCATCTATCCGCAGTATGCAAAGAAAATGACAAAAACTATTTGTAATATTTCTTTTAAAATTTCTGAGCAAATTCAAAAACCTTACTTGCACATCTTCAATGTGTCTACGAATAACGACGGCACGGGGTCTGAAGGATACTATGTCAAAGCTGTACGAGGAGTTGATTACACAAAGTAGGTACCGTCTATTTAAAAGATGCTGAAAAATGACAAGGTTCAACTACATGTAAATTTTTCAAAAAATGTACGAGCACTTCCTTAAAGTCGCATGCACATGTTCAATGTGTCCATAACAACTGTGCAAAGTTTGGAGGATACGAGTCTTGAGATGAGTGAAGAGTTCATTACACAAAGTAGGTACCCTATATGAGAACCATCCACCCACCCGCCCAGCATTCCTCATACTATACACCGGATGCACGTTTTGTAACCCGGCCAAAAATGGACCCTTAATCACGCGATCTTATAATCCTTAGTGCGAAGAAAAATACAAATTTCCCTCGTTTAAATTTCAAATTTGCATCTTAGATTTCAAACCAAGATTCTGAAAATCTTCAAAATTACAGTTGGTAGTCGCTGGTCTAACAGCACTAGCATCAAGGAAATCTCTTTATTTTGAAGCTGGGTGGGAACCACTTTCTGTTCTTCAGCCCTTAATCGGCAATGGTGACGTCTCGACATGAGTGAAATATTCTCAAGAGGGACCTGAAACAATATACAACCAACCAAAAATGTAGGCCAATATAAAAAGTTTACTACTCTCTAAGCTTACTCACCTCTTCTTGTCTCTTTGAAGACCCAAAGAATTATGGATAATCTTTTTAAGATTTATTTGGGAGGAAAAGCGACATCATAGTCAGAAGAAAAAAAACAATGGGAGAGAAGAATATCGGACGAACAATTAAAACACCTTTAAAAATTCACTTATAAACTAACCTGGACAGGGCAATTTTTCATTAAAAATTCAGAATGGTCCAACCTATTCTACAAAGTACACAGTGTAATATTTTAAATCTCTTTCAATATGTAGCAGACTATTTCTAGGAATCATGTCTGTTTTACCAATATTTTATGGAAATAAACCTTACTCTTCTTCGTATACTTTATTAATATTACTCAACATAAAACACATCAAATTCTTCAAGATCCCTTGTGGTACAAGAACAAAACCAAGATGCAATATAAAGCAACTTTTTATAAGAAATTGTACGATAAAAAATTTCACTTAATTTCTGATTTATTAGATAAAGATGGCAATTTCATTGAATTTAGGCGTGTTTGTAATGAACATTAGTTAAGATACCCTTCACATTATATGACAGACTTAATAAAGCAATATTGAGATCTTGGCGAAACATTAAGGAAGTTGGCATTAAATCTGACTGTACCACCATATCGGTCCATAGTCATTACGTTCAGGTTAAAGAGAACTTAAAACTCTATACAACTATTTTGATAATATTGCAAAATATAGGCCAACATGTGAATCAAAATGTGAATCAAAATGGGAAATTGACTTACATCTACCACCTGCATTTAACTGGCAAGATGTTTATAAAGTTATTACGTTTGCTACTAAAGACACTGGACTGATATAGTTCACATACAGAATCATACAATAAATTAATGGTATAAATACTGCACGTATTGGCATAAGCTAACATTTCTACATACCAATGCTTATTCTGTCTGTTCATAAACTCTACAAATCACTATATGTTTATATTTCTACCGTCAATTTTTTGCAAAATAATTAGTCGTGTTAGTATTTTTGGACGTTATGAACGATCAGCAAAAGCGTGCTATTTAGTACATAAACAGTTATTTTCGGCCTAATGACTGAAGACGACAAAATGATCAATCTTACCGTTGTATTAGGCAGAATAAGAGATACATGGGCCATATTGCTCATCTGAGTCACCCATGTTGTGAATTTTGCATTTCGATATTAAGTGTTGCCCTGGTACCCATGAAAAAAAAATTAATACCCTGTATATTCCCATATAAACCTTGGGTATATTGTGGCCCCTTCCTACCCAAAGGCCCCTGTATTGAACAAACTTCCTGAAGATGCCTGTATTTTAATGACCAATCATGACCCAGCTATTATTGAGAAGACGATATGTCACATGTATTATGCGAAAGTTTGATCCCCTATCCCCCCAGTGGCCATGATTTAAACAAAACTGAATCTGCTCTACTTGCGGATGCTTGCACATTAATATGATTAATCATGGCCGTTTTGTAATTTTCAATACATTCCCATTTAAAAGTTGGATCCCGTATTGTGCGCCCACAATACCCCCAGGGGTCACAATTTGAACAAACTTGAATATGCTCTACCTCACGATTTTTGCATGGCTAATTACGGTCCAGCTTTAGAGAAAACGTTTCCCTAGACATTATGAAAACTTTGCTCCTCTGTTTGGCTCCACCCTAACTCTGAGGGTATGAATTGACTATAAACTTAAATCTGCACTACCTCCGGAAGCTTGCATATTAATAAGACTAATCATGTCCTTGCGTCTTTTTGATTGTTTGTTTGTTTTACGTCCCGTCGAGAATTTTTCACTCATATTGAGACGTCACCAGCTGTAGGTGAAGTACCACAAATCTAGACCTATGCTTAGCGCTCAGGGCCGTAGCAGTGAGGGTTCTTTAACGTGCCTGCGCCTACCGTGACCTCCGTTTTTAAGGTCATATCCAAAAGACCCGTGATTCTCACTTCTAAATGCCGAGCGTTTGGCGAAGGAGCAATCACTACCTAATTTTCCTCTTAGATGTGACGCGGCCATGGCATGAGCGGGGCTCGAACTCACGACCTCCCGGTTACGAAGCGAACGTTCTAACCACTGAGAGTACCGGTCCAGTTCCAGTTTTGATTAAAAATAGTCTAGTGGTTCTGGGGAAGAAAATGTAAATGTGAAAAGTTAACGACGACGATAACAGACAAATGTGAATCGGTGAAAACTTACCTTCCACATTTAATGATATTTTAGCATATTTACAATCATGATAATTCATATGAAAAAAAAACCTTTTTGATACTAGTGTCTTTATGAAAAGGTGATCAAAATGGATATATCTTTATGTATGATTTTTTTTTTATCAAATTGATGTTGCAGCTAAATATCACTTTACAAGGTAGTACGCAATAGTATGCGAAAATTCCGGAAGCACCTCACGTAATTCAAACGTTTACGCAGCAGTTTTAAAGCGCTCGAGTCAAGCGTCTGTAGCAACAAATAATACAGACGATAGGCTAGTGAAAAAGGCCTTCCGAGTGCAAGCGGAAGGCCTCGGGTACTAGACCAGTGGAGCATAAAGACTAAGTGATGTGATTCTTGTAAGGTCTAAGAGAGAGTTTGTTGAGTTATACAACATTTCCACGCGTCATTGTAATTAAATATAAAAACAAACAATGAGTCCACCAAAATAAACAAATATTTTGCCAAACATGTATAATGCCGCTTCACTTCACAGAACACGGTGAAAGAAACACGAGAAGGACTTGCATGTGTCATTAAAGCACTTATAAATGAACTACATATATGTCATGATTTTGCACAGTTATATATAAAATTTCAAAGTATATGTGTTCAAAGTGAATATAGTGAGATTATATGCTAACTACAACTAATAAAAGTGGCGTCGGTGGCCTAGTGGTTAGACTGTTAGACTCTCAACCGAAAGGTTTTGGGTTCGAGTCCTGGCCGCGGCACTCCAGACGTTGTGTCCTTGGGAAAGGCACTTTACCAGAATTTCCTCACTCCAACCAAAAGTAAAAGGGTATCTGGTTATAGACAGTGAAAGATGTTGTTAGAAAGTTAGTGCATTGCTGCCTTAACGGCAGCTTGCACTGAGAAAGCTCTGGAATGTTATAGGGTCTGGTGGGGGTAATAATGTATCGTGAAGCGCTTTGAGCAACATATGCTGGGAAAGCGCTACATAAAACCCAATCATTATTAACTTATTGCATACGAAATATGGATAAAAAAAGGGGGAGAGGGGTTGTTGTTCACTTTACAAGTTGATTTTAAAAGTACTGATTGAGATTAGTGGGGAATTATAAATATATTGGTGAATACTGAGTTCAATTAATTTTGAGAAGTAAAATAATGTACGATACCGAATGAAACAAAAATTAGCATAGAATTTAACAATCTGCAGATCAATTCTCATTGATGGCAATTGGGGGGTAGGGGTGGTAGTAAAATGCCCTTTAAAATGAAATCTATAGGTCCAGTTTTTTTAATAATGTTACTGCGTATTGAATTGTCATTTGTTAGTTTTTCTTTAAAATTGAATTATGGATTCATTTTTATACTGAGTACGGCAACTAGTTTGCAAAATTGACCTTCATACATATCCTCGAGTGTGATCATACAACTACAAAAATTAATTTGTGAATTTTGATTATTATCTTATTTATTTTTTCATATTTCGTTTACCTCTTCTTAATGAAGTCTTAGGGACCTCCGTGGCCAAGTGGTTAGAGCATTGCGCTCAAAATCACAAGGCCTCTCACCTCTAGTCGGTGCGGGTTTGATTCTCACTCACGCCGATATATGTGCGAAAGTTTGCCAGTTTACTTTCGGAAGGTCAGTGGTCTTTTCCCATGTATATTGTATCCGAGTTCTCCCCTCCACCTACAAAAACTGGACGCCACCAGATAACTGAAAAATTGTTGAGTGTGGCGAAAATCAATCAATCAATCTTAATGAAGAACTTTCATAACATCTTTATTTTCTAAACATTTAAAAAAAAGTGTACTTTAATGAAAACTAATGGTTTCTGACGGAGGTGTCCAAGAATGGTATGAACTTTATAAATAAAATTCTACAAGTCAAATTTCTTTCAAAGTTTGCAAACAGAAGCAGTTTAATATAATAAAAAAAAAGTCCTGAAATAAAAAAATAAATAATTACATTGTAAGAAAATGCCAAGTTGCATAATACTTTAATATACTCTTGCTTCATCCAACTTGTGTGAATGTTGCCATGGAAGTTGTCTCTCTGTGTTATAAAATCCAATAAAAATTGACAAAAGAAACTGTGTTAAAATGACATGTTAGCATGTGTTACTCATATCATTTGATCAAACCTATATCTACAAGAGTGCGTGTTCAAAGATGTGAAATGACGTTTGCAGCCTGTTAGAAATTGATCGAATTACAAAAGCAGAGTCACACATAGGCTATTGAGAACATGTAACGTCAGCAGAGAAACAGTGCGGTAATCCAATGAATTTCGATGGTCAGCTATTATGGTTGATGTTTCATGATTGTTTGATTGATTGTTTGTTTGTTTTAAGTCCCGTCGAGAATTTTTCACTCATATTGAGACGTCACCAGCTGCAGGTGAAGTACCACAAATTTTGGCCTTGAGCGCTAAACATAGGTCTAAATTCTTGGTACTTCACCTACAGCTGGTGACGTCTCAATATGAGTGAAAAATTCTCGACGGGACGTAAAACAAACAAACACTGCATGTAGTAGTTTTCTAAGGTCCTTTAGAGGAGACCGCAGAAACTGAGAGGCTCCGTGTCACAACTGGTGTGGCACGACAAAGATCCAAGCGCCTATAATAGGCCAAATTTTTGCAGCCCTTCACCGGCAGTTGTGACGACTCCATATGAATGCAACATTCTCGAGTGGGACGTTAAACAATATAGAATTAACCAACTATCAAGCAAGAATGAGAAAGTTTTATATTCGAACATAGATAGACTCAATATACAGGTACAAATGATAATGACTTCAGCATAATGAAAATACAATATACATATATTATTAAAGTAGAATGTATGATATATGTATTTGTACAAAGTATTCTATATATCTGCTAAAAGATACTGTCTTTAATTTTCACTTCTTTATTATTACACATGCAGGACTGTAATAATACACTTCTATTGAAATGTCATTATTTATCATACACTATACATCATATTTTGACAACACTATTAGACAAATTAAATAAAAGAGGGGGAGAATGCAGCTTCTACGATCCATTTACATTTATGTTTCTTTAAATGCAGAAAAATTGTTCTTCTAGGGTGTTTTCGAAACAGAACGCTACACGTTTACTACCGCATTGTAGAATAAAACCCTTCCTAGCATCAACAACGCATTATCGTTCGTGTTTGCCTGGCAGCAGTTTTGGTCGTTATCTTAATGCAATATCCAGTTATCTATAATCATTTTCAGACCCATTAACTCGCCGACACTGTTCTTAAAGTCGCTGACGTACCATGCATAGAGAGCCAGCTCACTCCCTTTCA
The DNA here is from genome assembly GCA_024699665.1 of Ostrea denselamellosa. NCBI lineage: Eukaryota > Metazoa > Mollusca > Bivalvia > Ostreida > Ostreidae > Ostrea > Ostrea denselamellosa. Next base: position 335,679 of record JAMZEH010000029.1, on the reverse strand, counting down.
TCAGGCTCAGATAGCCAAATCCTGCATCCACTAAATTTTATAATGGCAAAAGGTACTTAAATGACATATAAATCTTGTCAGAGAAAACTCCATAAAAAGCTATCGGCAAATCGAATTCAAACTCAGCTGTCAAATCAAGCTTCCAGCATTGGCTCAAACATTTAAAAACAAAATTAGTTATAAAGTCCACTAGATTGTATGCAACGCCTTGAGGACATAATAAGAAAATATGTACGCTCATATGCTTATATTTTTATGTACTTTTAAACTTGTATGTGTTCAAAAACGTTTTAATTATATTCCAGTCAATTCTCGATATATCATATTTGATGGCGTCAGATGTTTAGCCGCCAAATAAATTTGTATTCAGTGCAATATCGTCTATATAAATCACAGATGACTTTATAACTACTGATTTATTAAAGGTTCCTATTTTTCAAGATTTTCAAAGGCAAAATATCTATATATTTGTTTGTTTGTTTTACGTCCCGTCGAGAATTTTTCACTCATATTGAGACGCTTGGCGAAGGAGCAATCACTACCTATTTTTCGTCTTAGGTTTGACGCGACCATGGCACGAGCGGGGCTCAAACTCACGACTTCCCGGTTACGAAGCGAACACTCTAACCACTGAGCTACGGCGATGGAGGAATCACTACCTATTTTTCGTCTTAGGTTTGACGCGACCATGGTACGAGCGGGGATCGAACTCACGACCACCCGGTATCTATTTCGGTCGTGGTAGCTCAATGGTTAGAGCGTTATTATTATTATTATGTACCAAATTTCTTGAGCACTTTTTTCATGTATAAAACACGTTCAAAAGTACTTTACATCATAATAAAATGCCATATCATATAAAAAAAAAAATACCAAAGATATAAAACAGATTTTTTTTTTTACTGAATGTCAAACATGGCCAGTGATGGAAAGGCATGTTTTTTGTCTAAAGCTGAGTATTGGGCTGTAATTTGGTACTGGAATTTAAAGGTAAAACGGGCAAGGAAATACAAGGCGAGTTAGTCGATGTTTATGGGTTTTCTGCACCTTCTTGTGCTGAAGTTATATACTGGGAAGGGGAATCTAAACGCGGTCAAAAGTCTCTAGAAGATGAAGCCAGGTCTGGACACCCACTAGATGTCACTGACGAAGAAATGCTCTAATAGGCGAATTCAGGTACAAGAAATAGTGCAGGCATCAGGCATTTCACATGGCACCGTTTCAACAATCTTAGACGATCGTTTAGGTATGAGGGGAAATTAACAGTCTGTTGAGTCCCCAAATCACCTGGCGATGAGCAAATGGCAACCGAAGCATCAGTATGTAGCGCCTTGTTGAAGCCTACCAGGTCAAAAGATGATTTTCTTTTGCATCTGGTGACTGTAGATGAGACTAGGGTTCATTATTATGATTGATTATACATTGTTTAACTTCCCGCTCCGTGGCCGAGTGGTTAGAGCATTGCGCTCAAAATCACAAGGCCTCTCACCTCTAGTCATCGCGGGTTCAATTCTCGCTCGCGCCGATATATGTGAGAAAGTCTGCCAGTTTACTTTCGGAAGGTCGGTGGTCTCTTCCCGGGTACATTGTATCTAGGTTCTCTCCTCCACCTACAAAAACTGGACGCCACCAGATAACTGAAACATTGTTGAGCGTGGCGAAAAACAATAACAACAAACAAACTTCCCGCTCGAGAATATTTCAATCATATTGAGTCATTATCACGAGCCAGAGAACAAAACTGAGTCGTCAGTGGGTAGGGCCGGTGTCCCCGAGGCCAAAGAAGTTCAAGAAGCAACCAGCTGCTGGCAAAGTGATGGCCACAATATTTTTGGACGTAGAAGGCGTTATTATGTTGAACTTTTTACCATTGGGAAGTACAATGCAAACTAGACCAGCTGAGAACCGCCATCCGTCAAAAACGCCAAGGTAAACTAAAGGTGATTCGCTGCAACAGGACAACGAGAGAGTCCACATTTGCAAAGTTGAAATGGATGCTGTAGAGCGAAACGGGTATGAATGAATATCCCATCCTGCATGTTCGCCGCTCCTAGCGACTTCTATTGCCAGACTTGAAAAAAAGTTATCTATGAACGTCATTTCCGGTCTGACGAAGATGTCGTGTTGACAGATGAGGAGTGGGTCAATGGAATGGACCCTGACTTTTTCAGTTCTGGGCAGGTGGCTTTTGAATACCGTTGGTCTAAGTGCATCACACAAGAGGGCAATTACATCGCAAAAGAAGAGGTGGATCTCAACCGGAATAAATTAGGCTGGTTAATTATTGACTCGCCCTCGTACCTTGCTTTTCTGATGCATACACTCTGAATTAAACGATTAAAATATAGATAATAATTTTTTTTGCGCTGCGTTCTTGATTATTAATCTCAATCTTTCATTTTATTCCTTCATTGATGCTTTTGTTGTATTTCGATCCGTATTCGCCTTTCAATTTGCATTATTCTCGACAATGTTTCTATAGCAATTCTCTGGTCCAACATGTATTTGAAAGTATGTGACACGGATTTAGTGCCAATATTAAATCGCCATTATTCCTTTCGATTAAACCAGGTTATAAAGCTTCTGATCCTTTTCAATCAGTGTATAATAAAAGGAACAATCTTACTGGGATCAAGAGATGAACAGAACCCGAAGACGTCCACCTCATTTACTGGTGTCAAATGAACTATTGGAATGCCATGTAAACCATTGTCAATTGTTTATATTCTCCAAGTGTCTGTAAGTGAGTGTACAAATTTGATTTGGTAATTAAGGAGTGTTTATGAATTTTACCATTACACTATTATATTTTTTGTTAATGTTTTAAAGTTTGATTGCTGTATTTGTTTGATATAAATTAATTCTTTCTAATCGAAATAAAGTACATGATTTAACGTAAAATGGGAGGCATAAAAGCTGCATGCACGTATAAAAATTGAAACTAATATTTGTATGTGTTTTGAGATGAATAATGTGCATAAAATGACGAGGACTTCGCTAATTTAAGGAAGAGAATATTACCTCTCTGATAGAGTCCGCCAAGTAATTATGGCCGCCTTCGATCGTTAGTGCGGGGGGGGGGGGATATTAATTATATTATTATACGCGCGGAAAGAAAATGGCCTTGGCCTTCTGTATTAATTACACGGTTACGCAGTTGAAGAAGAGGTGATGTGATGACTCGGAGAAAGACAGACGCTGATATATCCTTATGTAATCGCAACATAATTTGTTATATGAGTGGTCTGTTATATCAGTAGTCTGTCCAGTGGGTGCGTCATCAGTATCGTAATACATGTGGATTATACATGAAGCAATATCTTATGACATGCATTTACCACATTTGACAACAGTCAATTTAACCATATTATTTGTCTTTTTCCACATATTTCATTTACATTTCCCTAACATATAGTTATCTCTATAAAGAGCTGTACTACATGTTGATCACAACGACTTATCGCATATAATCTCGAATATTTGTGTGACAAGTACCCGTATGAGGGTTACCATCAATGCTTTAATGCACACAGGTACTTAACACCCTTGCATCTGAATGATCTGATTCAATGGTATACATTTATTTATTCTATTATTTTTCAACACGACGCTAGACAAATTAATAAGAAATTGTTACATATTTTATTATAAGAAAAAATTATCTGTTGAAGAGTGATGTTCAGGTACCCAAATGGATACACCGGTCGCGATAGTTCAATGGTAGAGCGTTCGCTTCGTAACCGGGGGATCTTGAGTTCGAGCACCGCTCGTGCCTTGGTCGCGTCAAACCTAAGACGTAAATGTAGTTAGTCATTGCTCCTTCGCCAAACACACGGCATTTAGAACTGTAAAAATTCCATGGGGATCCTGGTCAGATAGATTCTCAGTACCCCCTGATGTCGTAAGAGGCGAGTAAATGGGGCGGTCCTTCGGATGACACTGCAAAAACCGAGGCCCCGTGTCACAGCAGGTGGAACGATAAAGATCCCTCCCTGCTCAAAGGCCCTGAGCGCCGAGCATAGGCCTAAATTTTGCAGCCCTTCATCGACAATGGTGACGTCTCCATATGAGTGAAAAATTCTCTATATATAATTAATCAATTAATACAACTGAAAAAAACCCACGGCGATGCATAGACAAATTAACCGTTCCACGAAGATGTGATTTCCTTAATTATTCAAAGCAGTTGATATAATCCGTAAAAATCCAACTAAATACTTGAAACATATTTCACAATAGATCTAGTATATCCTGTCCTTTCCCCTGTATGGTCAGAAAACAAAAATGGCCTACTCCGTTTCAGAAATTGCCATAAGCTTTATAGGCCTTTTTTGTTTTTACGTGACCTCCGTTTTTTAAGGTCATATCCGAAAGACCCGTGATTCTGACTTCTAAATGCCGAGCGTTTGGAGAAGGAACAATCACTACATATCTTTGAGTCTTAGGTCTGACGCGGCCATGGCACGAGCGGTGCTCGAACTCACGACCTCCTGGTTACGAGCCAAACGCTCTAACCACTGAGCTATCACGACCGGTTGTATCGTAGTAGAATAAAGTTCTTGTTTTCGTGGATGATGTTGGAAAACCTGTCATCTGAAATATACATGATCATTTCTCAATTTCTAAGCATTTGTCATCGCAGCTGAGTACCTTTTAGTGTATAGGACATTTGAAATAATTATTTGTGTATTATATTTGTTATTGTGTTCTGGAATACTTTTCATTTTTGACAACCTGCTAGTCTAGGATTACACGGAAACTATCAGTCTAAGAGAGACAACTCTATACTGTGTATGAGAAATAAATCAGTCGATCAAATACGAATGTTTAGAACTCGTTTTCATTATAAAAAAAAAATATTAAAGACGCACTACAGCTCATTTCCATTTTATTCGAGTGTTTTTTAAAACAAGTATCGATAAAATAATAAAAATAATAACAATACTGACAATTATAAACATTAGGAATGCATTAATTTGCTCTCAATTGCGCTTTGAAGATCATCCGGAATTCAATGGTTTCTTCATTCTGACTCAAACAATTTACATAACGTGATTCAGCATGTTAACATATGTGTTGTGGAAAACTTTATTTAGATACCACTTAAAGGGCGTCATACTCGCTTTTCGAGTATGGGATTATTTCCTGCTTCTTATAATTAAAGAGACACTACAGCTCATTTTGGTCCGAAATCGTAAAATGACAATTTTCCCAGAGCTTTCACTAATTTTGTTGCATAGGTGAATGTATAAACTTTGCAAAAATAACATATTTCGAAAGTTGAAAATTCTCGTTTAAATGTAAAAGCAGTTTTTGAAGGCCCCTTTTTAACAACATTGAGACTTCCTCTTTCGGTCTTCGGGCGCATGCGCACGGAGGGTAAACAATCCAGTGAGAGTTAGCGTACGATGGCTAAACCCAGAATTTTGACAGACTATGCGAGAAAAGGGTTAAAATGGAACAAGATACAACACATACGCAAGCTAGAATTTACGGGGGGATATCACTATGACCCTCTTCCCACGATACACACACGCAAGGCTTTAAAAGTAAGTGCTATTTTTATCAAAACACGTGGTGTGCTTTATATAAAAAAATCTGGTTATGGGGACATGAAAGGTTTTCTGTCATAATAATGAATTAGAATTACTTAATTATAAGAAGCAGGAAATAAAGCCATACTCGAGAAGCGAGTGTGAACCCTTTTAAGGGGTATTTAAATAAGTTTAAATACACGTGTTGTCATACTGAATCACGTAATGTAAAATGTCCGAGTCAGAAATAAGCCATTGAATTCTGGATGATCTTTATAGCACATATGAGAGCAAACTTGTGCATCTCAAATGTAAAAAAAAACCCAACAAATTTCAGTATGTTTATGATTTTTTATTATTTTATCAATACGTGTTTTAAATAACACTCGATTAAAATGTGCAAAACGAGCTGTAATGCCTCTTTAAATAATTATAAATCATTATTACAACAGAACACCTTTCATGTCCCTATAACCAAATAATGTTTTTTTAAAGCACGCCACATGTTTCGATAAAAATAGCAATTACTTTAAAAGCCCTGCGTCTGTGTCTCGTAGCTAGAGGGTCATAGTGATATCTTCATGTAAATTCTAGTTTGCGTATGAGTTATATCTCGTTCCATTTTAACCCTTTTCTCGCATAATCTGTCAAACTTCTGTGTTTAGTCATTATAGGCTTCCTCTCACTGGATTGTTTACCCTCCGTGCGCATGCTTCCTAAGATCTAGAGAGGAAGTTGATTGATTGATTTATTATATATTGTTTAACGTCCCGCTCGAGAATTCTCAACGTTGTTAAAAAAGGGCCTTCAAATTATTTTTTTTGCATTTAAACGAGAATTTTCAACTTTTGAAATCTGCTGTTTTTGCAAAGTTGATACATTCAACTATGCAACAAAATTCGAGAAAGCTCTGGGAAAATTGTCATTTTACGATTTTTGAGCAAAATGAGCTGTGGTGTCTCTTTAACAATACACAAAAATAACACTAGTTAAGTTCACTAAAAGCGTAAACTATCTATATTAGAAGAAAATGAAATACCTCGAGTTTGTAAGTTATAGACATAATATTTATATTTGCAAATGTTTTGCCTTATATGCCACTACTAAGGAAATTGACATTCAATTTTCCATAACATGTAGTCAGATATTTTCCTTGCGTATGAATACAATCACCGCTTCAAAAATAGTCGAGTTAATTGTACTGCACTTTCACCTTTCTTGACATCATAACAGAATGACAAAATAAACAAAACGCATCTGAAAAATTACATAGAGGTTATTTTGTAAACAGACAAGAATTTCATTACAGAATAAAACAGAAATATCAAATATACCGTTCAGTTGTTTTATCTTTTAAAAATACCGTCTGCAACTAAAACTGCAACTTCAGAAGTTGAATTCATAGTGTGTTTGATATTTACATTGTGACATTTAATATTAGATTCACTTTATGATGATGGTAACCTGTTGATTCCGGGCAATAGCCATCACCACAAAGAGCGACGCTGGTTTCGAGCTCAAAACATTGTCCAAGTCAGGGCACCGCGGCGAGTCTTCATTCAAATCAGACTTTATTTAAATCCTACAACAGAAACTTCTCGATTGAACAAAATTTCTTTTTCAGTTTGTGTTTATCTTCTCCTACTCACCCAGGGTTGATTCATTGATAGGGGTTTTACGCCGAGTTGGCAATATTTCAGCCATTTTACGGCGGTTCACTGAAATATGTTCGGTTGTGAATGTTAAAGTTTCCCTGACAGTCCCCAGTGAGCGTACTCTTTTTAGAAAATCAAGGAAACGATCTTATACGTGCCAAGGGGGTTGTAATCCATGACACGGGAACCCTTTAACGTCCCATCCGACGGACCTAAAGGTTGAAAATACGTAAACAGGTAAAAATACATATCATTTTGTGTATATGAATAGGTTTTATAATATTGATTGATTGATTGGTATTTTCCCGGGAAAAGACCACAGACCTTACAAAAGTAAACTGACAAACTTTCTCGCATATATCGGCGCGAGTGAGAATCGAACCCACGCCGACTTGAGGTGAGAGGCCGTGTGATATCGAGCGCGATGCTCTAACCACTCAGCCAAGGTTATATTATGAAGTATCAAATTTTTCTGTAATAGTCGCATTCTTGAAAATATTTTATAATAAGATGTCAATATTTGTAAAAAGTTCATGCATTGATTGCACATTATTAAAAAGTCTATTTCGTGTGGGAGTAAAATCAATACATTCCAAAAGAATGTGTTGTATAGTTAATAGACAGTCACAAGATATACATTCAGGTTGACGTTTTCTGTTTAATAAATAAAAATGCGTCAATTCTTGAAATAATAACTTCATCCTGGCGTTTCATTACGATGTTACACGATTTGTTTACTTTCTTTTGAATTAATGTTTTCTTCTGTCACAGAAATCCCAATATATTTGCCAAAGATCATTTACATATAGTTTTATGATATATTTTAAATCTGTGTATGGAATTCTAAATTCTACAATATCATTTTGTAGTGCATTCTTTGCCTCTTTGTCTGCTTGGAAACTATTTTGTTTCGTTAGAAGATAGTACTGGTATAAAATGTCTAAAATGTATGGATGATCAATATTCATATTACTTATAGACTGTGGACAAAAACCAAACAAACAATGTGGCTTCAGGAAAAATCGAAGCACGGTCGACCAGTTAATACGACTTGAAACGTATATTCGAGATGCCTTTGTCAAGAAAGAGCACGTCGTCTCAATATTTTTTGATTTAGAAAAGGCATACGATACCACATGGAAATACGGTATCTTAAAAGATCTTCATAATATAGGTCTTAAAGGCCATTTACCAAACTTCATTAAGAATTTTTTTAAGTGGGATTAAAAATGGCGCTCAGACAGGGAAGACGCACTTTAGGTGTGCTCCGATGGACGGACCCGTACTTGGAGGTATTACAAGTGATTATGGCCTTTTCTTCTGCGTGTGAATGCTCTCTACAATGATTTGTGAAATATTGTGATGCACTAGTGTACCTAACGTTTATGGTTTCTGTGAATTTAGTGTAAAATGTTACTGCAAATTCGAACAGACTTGGTCATGCACGGGTGAACATAGACGATGAATAGACGGGGTACTTTGGACAATTTTGTTGTAATGGCTACTCACGCAACTAGGAACCGAACATCAGAAAAGGGAAAAGCTCCCCCCTCAACAGAAACGAACGTTTTGACTGAAGTGAGTCAACAACTTTCCTCTATTCAAAAGGATATACAAGAAGTGAAATCCGAGCTCCAAAAAACAGTGAAAGACGATAAAATCGAATCGCTTGTTACTGCAAAATTTAATAACAGAGAATAATAATAAAAGAGACAATTTCGTGAAAGAGGAGTTGGATAAAAAATGTAAGGACATCAAGAAAGACTATCAAAACAGAATCGATAAACTAAAATCTGACGTTGAGAAACTAGAGGAAAGGGCCGTAACTCTGACAGAAAAACTGCTCGAAAGTAATAAAGAAATCAGAAATCTACAACAGAAATTACAAGTAACGGAACGAGCATCAAAGGAGGCACTCAGGCTTAGCAATTTGAATGAACAGTATTCCCGGAAAAACAACTTTAAGATCATGGGGGTGGTGGAAAACGAAAGGGAGAAGACGACACAGGTTGTGAAAAACTTTATAAAACAAAACGCAGGAATAGAGTTGGACGACAATGAAATCGTTGCTACTCATAGGATCCCCAGAACTAAAGGAAAACCGCGTCCAATAATCGTTAAAGTACTACACAACGACACTAAAACGATGATAATGAGAAAAAGAGCCGCGGTGAAAGATACCGGCAAAGGCAGATTGGTGGACGATGTTACTAAACCAAACACTGAGCTGATTTCGGACCTTACAGAACACGATGAAGTGGAAGCAGCGTGGTATTTTAATGGTTCGGTATTTGCCAAAATGCATAATAACCCACGCAAGGTAAAGTTTGATATTACTGATGACTTGGAAGTGAAGGTCAAGAAAAGCTCTAAATAGTATTCCGGAAATATTTTTTTCCCTCCTGAACATTTGTTAATATTCTAAAGTGTTGAACTTCCAGTATGAGGATTCCGTATTCAGTGACTTGTGGTGTCATTTGACTAGTAATCGGTATATTTTAGACTTTGAATTGATTTATTTGTGTATTTTTTTTTTCGTTTTCTTTCTTAGGTAAAGTCTTGTTGTGTAAGTGTATGAATGTGAGTATGGTAGTGATTAAGTATGTCGATAATGGCTGATACAATAAAAATAGCTACTGTGAATTGTCAAGGGTTGAATACACTATCTAAGAGAAGGGATGTACTAAATTTTTATAAAACCAAAGGTTATTCCATTATTTGTTTGCAGGATACTCATTTTACAGAAGATTTGGAACCAGTTGTAGAAACATAGTGGGGATACAAATGTGTTTTTAATTCATTCTCCTCTAACTCAAGGGGTGTTGCCATACTTTTCAACAATAATTTTGAGTTGAAACTACACAGAGTAAAAAAGGATGATGAAGGAAATCTTTTAGCTTTAGATTTAAATATTGATGAACACAGATTAACTTTGATTAATATTTATGGTCCTAACAGTGATAGTCCTGAATTTTATGAAAAGGTAAGAGATACTTTTCTAGAACTTGATAACAATTATTATATACTCTGTGGAGATTTCAACATTGCACTAGATAAAAAAATGGATACATTTAATTATTCTGCAATAAATAACCCAAAAGCTCGGGAAAAACTTTTAGAGGTAATGAACGATCTCAACTTGATCGACTATTACAGAATTCTGAATCCAGAAAAAAAAGTGTATACATGGAGAAGGAAAAATCCAGTGAGGCAGGGTCGTCTTGATTACATTTTAGTATCAGAAAATCTTACTAATATCATTGAAATTTTTTTCATAAAATCTGGCTACAGGTCCGACCACTCTGCAGTAGTGACTGAATTCCGTTTCAATTCTTTTGAAAGAGGTCGGGGCTTGTGGAAATTTAATAGTAAGTTACTGTATGACAAAGCCTATATTGATAAAGTAAAACAGAAAATTCAGGATTTTGATAAACAATATCCACAAGACACAGCATCTGATATTGATTACTCTGCTAAATTAGAAATGCTTCTTATGGAAATAAGAGGCATGACCATTTCTTACTCCTCCTTTAAGAAGAGAGAAAGGGATAAATTGGAAAAAAAATACTTATCAGTGAAATTGAAGCTTTAGAAAATGAAGATAATGGCATGAATATTGATCTATTAGAAGAAAAACAATCCTCTCCAGAACAACTTCGAAAACAAAAACTTCAAGGTCATATAGTAAGGTCATGGACAAGATGGGTGGAGGAGGGTGAAAAACCCACCAAATATTTTTGTCACCTGGAATCTAGAAATTTTTTGAATAAAACAATAAAGAAGGTCGAAACTCCTGAAAAAGTACTCTATACGCAATCGGATATTATGAATGAACTTAGAGGGTTTTATGAATCTTTATACCAAAATGCGGATGCTGAAATTGTAGATCTGGATCTTGCAGATGTCCTTACATATAAAGACATCCCAAAATTACAGAAGTGCTTGATTGATAATTTGGAAAGAAATATAGATGAGCATGAACTTTTATCTGTTTTAAAAAATATGAAAAACAATAAATCGCCCGGAAGTGATGGGTTTACTGTGGAATTTTTCAAATTCTTCTGGAGTGACCTTAAGATCTATATCACAAAAGCTGTTCAGCATGTCTTTTTAAGTAAACATTTGCCAATATCCCAAAGACTTGGGATTATATCATGCTTACCCAAGGGAGATAAGCCCAGACAGTTTTTAAAAAATTGGAGACCAATAACTCTTTTAAATGTTTTCTATAAATTAATATCTGGTTGCATTGGTCAAAGAATAAAATCCACCCTGGATGTTCTAATATCTGATACACAGACTGGTTTTAGGAAGGGCAGGTATATTGGAGAAAATACTAGGTTTATATTTGATTTGATGTCATATACTGAGTTACACAAAATACCTGGACTTTTAGTTCTTATTGACTTTGAAAAAGCATTTGACTCCATATCATGGTCTTTTATTTATAAAGTTCTTCACTTTTTTGGATTTGGTAAAAATTTCATCAGTTGGATAAAAATCCTAAACACCAACATCAAGGCATCTATTTTACAAAGTGGATTTCTGTCTGAGCAGTTTGATATCCAACGTGGCTGTCGTCAGGGCGATCCTGTTGCGCCATATCTTTTCCTTCTCTGTGCTGAAATACTTGCAATATTAATAGAAAAAAATAAAGATATAAACGGTATTATTGTTAACAATAAAGAATATAAGATTTCCCAGTATGCTGATGATACATCCTTAACTCTTGACGGTTCTCCAAAATCCCTTCATGCTGTCCTGGACACTTTAGATTTCTTTGGTAAACTATCTGGTTTAAAAGTAAATTGCTCAAAAACAAAAATTATTTGGATTGGCTCTACAAAATTTTCTGCTGAGGTTTTCCATCATGCAAGGTGGAAGTTGGATTGGGGATCTACTACATTTACATTATTAGGTATTCATTTTTCTGTTGTTCTTGATAAAATATTAGATTTAAATTACAATTTACAAATCCCAAAACTTTATGCTCTAATTCAGCAGTGGAAAAGACGTATTTTAACTCCCATAGGAAGGGTCACTGTTGTAAAAACGTTAATATTACCAAAACTTAATCATCTTTTCATTTCTTTGCCAAATCCCAAGCAAAATATTATATACATGTTAACAAGAGAATTTTTAAAAATTCATTTGGGGATCACAATGTGATAAAGTCAAAAGATCTATAGTTACACAAAAATGTACAGCAGGTGGTCTAAATATGGTTAATTAAAAATTTTGTTTGGTGTCTTTGAAATGTTCATGGATTAAGAGACTTATTGATGGTGGACAAGATTGGATTAATATTTTTGAAAGTATATATGGATGTGAAGTTGTAAGAAATCTGTTTGATTTTGGTGATGATTATATAGCAAAATTGATAAACATTACTACCAATAAATTTTGGAAAGATGTACTGGAGTCTTGGCTATATGTAATTACAAAACTAATGGACACAGTGTATGGCTATAATTCAAAAATCCTCTGTACTCCTATTTGGTATAACACAAAAATTAAAGTTGATGAAAAAAGTCTGTTTATAAAGCCTTGGTATGAAAAAGGTGTTAAAATCATTGATGATTTTCTAGATGAAAAGGGTGTTTTTCTCTCAAAAGAAAACTTTGCTAAGAAATATAATATTGAATCCATATGTTGTATGAGATTTAATAGTGTTGTTAGTGCTATTTCAGCATTCACGAAAGAGGTAAATTTTTCTAGGGAACATTATGTCAAAATGTATGGGCCATTTTTACCTTTGTACTATAGAGATATTTTGCCAACAAACAAAACCTCACAATGTATTTATAGATCCATCAATATTTCAAATGATGTACCAAAATCTTTTGAAAAATGGCTGCAAGTACAAGTTTTTAAAGCACTGCAGGTTACTGTACAGGATGTTTATAAAGTTTGCTTTAAGGTATCGAAAGATTCCAAAGTACAGTGGCTCCAATACAGAGTATTACATAGAATTTTGCCAGTCAAATACTACTTGAAAAAAATTAAAATTTTGGATAATGATGTATGTTCATTTTGTAACTCTGAAAGTGAAACTATTGAACACATTTTTTAAAATTGTACAAAGGTAATATCTCTTTGGAACCACCTGAGTATAGAAATATATAATGCTATTGCAAAGCGAGTAGGCTTTAACACAACGAATGTAATATTTGGTGAATTGCCATCCCAGAAGTCTAATGCTGTTATTAATTTTCTTATCATTTTTACAAAACAATATATTTTTTACTGTTTGAAAAATAGTACATGTCCAAATATCAAAGGTTTACTAAACCATTTGAGAACAAACTATTGTGTTGAAAAATAAATTTTCATAGAAACTCATCTATGATCAAATTTGATTACAAATGGGCAGAATGGAACAGGTTATTTGAAGAAAACATATAAATTAATTTTATATATGTAATGATTTCTTTTTCCTAGCTACTCTTATAGAATACATTTTCATATTTTAGTGTGAAAGACAGTAAGAATATGGGAGTGAGAGAAAAAAATTTCTGTGCATTTAAATATTAAATATGTATAATACATTCATGTATGATTACTATGCGCAGAAATAAAGCATGACTGAACACTAAAAAAAAAAAAAAAAAAAAAAAAATTTATCTCCCTGTGACCGTGAGTAACAGTGCTATGAATGAAGTGTTTACTGAGAAAAGAGTGTTCGATAACAAATCTATTCATGGATTAGCTCGAGTGACCGGAACATTACCTGTACGCATTCCAGCCAACACCGCTATTGTTATTCAATGTACTGGACCACAGATTGATGGTGACATTGTTGTTAATCCTTTGTCCAATGGATCTCACTTAAATAGAAATTTCCGAACTGTACATACGTGTTCTATCGTAACCAAAGGAAAAATCTGGGTCAGAGTAGAATATATTGGTGACGAGGATATCTTTATCAAACCACGCACTAGAATTGGTACTGTGTCTAAATGCGACGTTGAACATGACAATTCTAGCATTAGATTCAATCGTACTGGCAGTGTTGAGGAAATATTCAGCAGTGTGAAATTTTCGAAGTTGCGTCCCTTGATGAAAACTTTGACTTACCTGATGATATTTATCAGCTTGACTGTAGTGAACATGAAAAGGAACTGATTACCGCTCTTTTTCGGAAATGTAGCGATGTGTTCTCGCGGAATGACGAAGATATAGGATGTGCAAGCACTATTCAACACCGTATTCGCCTCACTGATGATAAGCCAATTTCTTAACAATACCATCGCATTCCTCCATCTCAATATGAAGTGAAACAACACATCCGGAAACTGTTAGATAACGGTGTCATCCGTGAAAGTACTAGCCCTTTCGCTTCGCCCATTGTTCTGGTCCAGAAGAAAGACAACTCGTTACGACTATGTGTAGATTACCGGCGACTCAATGAGAAAACGATTAAAGACAAGTTTCCGTTACCACGAGTTGATGAGACTTTTGATGCTTTGCATGGATCTGCGATCTTCTCGACTTTAGATCTTACATCCAGTTACAACCAACTTCAAATTGCAGAAGGACATTCAAAAAACCGACTTTACAACCCCTTTTGGACTTTATGAATACACACGAATGCCGTTCGGTCTCACAAATGCACCACTTTTCAACGTCTAATGCAACACTGTTTTCGCGAAGAAGTTTTCAGATTCCTCCATGTGTTTCTGGACGATATCATCGTAATTTCGAAGACTTTAACTGAGAACATTCAGCGTCTTGACAAAGTGTTTTCTATCTTACGTCAACACGTATTGAGGGGCCTCTGTGGTTGAGTGGTTAGAGCATTGGATTAAAAATCACAAAGCCTCTCACCTCAGTCGACGCGTGTTCGAATCTCGCCGCGGCGTTTGTTTGTTTGTTTGTTTATAGCCGCCTGAGCAATTTTTCAGCTATCCGGCGTTATGTGAGAAAGTTTGCCAGTTTACTTACGGAAGGTCGGTGGTCTCTTCCCACTGGACGTCACCAGATAACTGAAAAATTGTTAAGTGTGGCGGAAAGCAATAAATAATCAATCAATCAACACGGATTGAAACTTAAAATGAAGAAATGCCAATTTTGTAAGCCATCTGCGAAATATCTGGGTCATGTTGTCAGTGAAAACGGGATCAACACCGATGATGACAAACTTAAATGCATTGTGAACTGGAAAATACCTGTGAATGTGAAAGAAGTGAAATCATTCTTAGGATTTGCTGGCTGCTATCGCCGCTTCATTAGATACTTTTCACAAATTGCAGAACCTCTACATAGTTAAAACGAACGCAAAACATCCTAAGGCAACATTCGGTGATAAATGGAAGGTGATCTGGGCGAAAATATGGATAACACGCTTTGTATTTGCTCCTGAGTATTTTCTTTAATTCAGCAGTATGTAGATATTGTGATGTTGTGGAATTTGTATCAGTGATGCTGTGGTGGACAGTGGTGTCTATGAAAGTTCAGAATGTAAGTGAATTACTTGGGAAAATGCTTTATTTTGACTGTCTTGATTGCTCTCTGTTTTCTATGAATACAACGCAGCGCGGCACAATGTGTTCCGTTTAATCCTGCACAGTTTTCTATCGTTACTATTACTAGTAATACTTGGACAATGCCGGCACACAAAAATGCAAACAGGTTCAGATATGGACAGGAAGATGAACCTGTTAATAATGTAAGTTATTCTCAAGGTGATGTGAGTGATCTGAGTGTAAATAAGCCTAATAAGCGTGTCAAACCCAACCCTAGTTCTGCTCCATCTTCATTCATGGAAGTATCTTGGATCTTAGTCAGATATTGGACAGCGCGAGTGCGAATCCTGAAACCTTAAGTAAGGTCACCTCAGTAATCCTCAGCAACCCGGCAGTTAAAGACTCGATAGCAAAACTACTAATCTCTGACGTAGACAAGATGAAGATGGAGTTATCTGATCTTCGCCAGAGAGTGGATATTTTAGAGCAGTACTCGCGAAAAAACTGCCTGAAAATCTCAGGAATACCTGAATCAAGGACTGGACGGGATAATAATGAAGACACTGATCAGATCGCTTTAAATGTAATCAATAAGTATGTACTGGCTGGCACGGGAATTAAACCGATGCAGGAAATTGCAATCTGCAACTCCCATCGTCTGGGACGGAGACCTCGGCCAGGGACAGAAGACCCTCCTAGAGATATCATCATCAAATTTGCGAGATATAGAGACCGTTCAATTGTTTACAATAACAAAAAACACTTAAAGTCATTCAACCGTAATCCCTCGAACAACTAAAAATTTACATCAACGAGGCACTTACAAGTACCCGAGCGAAAATTTACAGTAAACTTCGTAAGCTTCGACGTGAACAAGTGATCCATTCATGTTGGACTTTTGATGGACACATTTTCATGAAGAAGTCAGAAGCAGGCCGAAAGATCCGCGTCAATAGTGAAAATGACTTGAGTGATCTTGTACACAAAACACCTGATCGTGCCTCAACTCCAATAACGCAAGTGTAAGGGTACCCTGCTACCCCAAACTGTATGTGTACACTTCCAATACTATCATGATCATCTGCACCAGTTGTTCGAGAACTGTATATATAACTATTGAACCAACATAGCATAGCTCTACTATCTGCTATTGTCTTCGTTTTGTTTGTATGATTTCAATTTTTCTAGTTTTTCCTTGTATATATTTTCAGAAACCTATTTTCTGTTTTTTCTGTTTTCCCCCCTATGTTTTGTATTTTACAAATCCCATTTGTGTTTTTTCTCAAATCAATTTCTCCGGATTTGTTACTCCCGGAACGTTTGCTTTTTACCAGTACCGGTTTATATATTACATTGCATATTACTACTTCCAGTTGTTTTCCTCGAGGATGCTTTCGGTCTACATATTGTCAATAACTTCATTATACATATTTGATACTTATGACTGACTTTGCCATTTGTTCTCAAAGACCGAAGAATCCTCTCACAAGTAGCGGGTCAGTATTTTTTCATTGTCTATTCAAACATGCACAATTAGAACGGTGTCATTTCTAATGCTTTAAAATTTATAATAATAATTGTTACAAAATTTTAATTGTTATGTACCTATTAATGTGTGCTGGTATTGAACCTAATCCTGGACCTTCTAATGTTAATCCTCATATGTCAAGCAAAAGTATTGTACACAACGATGTTTGTAGTTTAAAGTCAAAAATGGATATTATAACTGCTGAATTGTCTGGGTATGATATTATTGGTATTAGTGAAACTCATTTAGATAATACAATAAGTAATGAAGACATTGCAATCCCAGGTTATTGTACTCCTATACGAAAAGATAGAAATAGACATGGTGGTGGTGTTGCCTTATACATTTCCAACAAAATGTCCTTTGTTGAGCGTGATGACCTGTTCTCCCCTGATTTAGAAATTGTATGGTGTGAAATTCATACTAATTGTAAAAAAAAAAATTTCTTGTTGGAATCATATATAGACCTCCAAATGTATTAGTTCAATATTGGGACAATTTTTGCTTGAGTATGGATAAAGCTATGCAGAGTGCCCTTCCTATTTTTCTATTAGGAAATTTCAATGTTAATTTACTCTCAGAACAGAGTCGTAATTTGAAATTAATGCTACAACGAATGAACTTTCATAATGTAATTCATGATCCAACCAACTTCTCAAGCAATGTTGGAACCTGTATAGATCTAATACTTACTAACAACACAAATCTACTTTTGAATACTTTTATTTTCCCTCCCTTTTGTAGCACACATTCTGTTATAGGTGTAGAAGTGAAATTTACTATTTTTAAACAATAGGCATACAAAAGGGAGGTGAGAGACTACAAATCTGCAGATTATACTGGTCTAAATAATGCTTTATTGAATTGCAGATGGAATGAGGAGGTTTTTACCAGCAATGATATTGATGATGTTTACTCTAATTTTTTGCAAAATACAAATGAATGTATTAATCGTCATATACCAACAAAAGTTGTCACTGTTAGACCTAAAGACAAAGTTTTCATGACTAATACTATAAGACGTTTAATGAGGAAAAGAAATCGAACACATCATAAAGCAGTCAAAACTAAAAACCCTTTACATTGGAGTAGATACCGGTCCTTACGTAATCAAGTCATTAATGAAATAAGGCGTTCTCGTGAAAACTACAATAAAAAACTCACTGAACAAATTGATAAAAATATTCCACCTGGCAAATGGTGGAGGATAATTAAATCCATATCAAAACTTACAAATAATCACAAACCAATGCCGCCCATTAAATCATCTGGAAAAACACTATTTCACCCCATCGATAAAGCAAATGCACTAAATTCATTTTTTGCTGATGTTTCCACTATGAACCATGAACCTGACATCCCTCTCCATGGTCCTGGGCCTCCTATACACCATCCTCTTGATAGTTTTACTATATCCAAACAGGAAGTACTTGATCAACTATTAACCTTAAATGTAAACAAACCCCCAGGTCCTGATGGTATATCACCAAAAATCCTTTAAAATATTGCTTCATCTATCTGTAAACCTATTACAAATTTATTTAATGCATCATTGTCCTCGGGTAAACTTCCCAAATTGTGGAAATTAGCTCATATCACTCCTACTTATAAAAATAAAGGTAGTGCACAAGATGTAAATAATTATAGACCCATATCAGTGACCTCAGCACTATGTAAAATACTTGAAAAAATAATTTTTAAGCATCTTTACAACTATACCTTAGATAATAACATTATCTATAGATATCAATCTGGTTTTCAGCCGGGTGATTAAACAACGAATCAACTTGTTGAAATTTATAATACAATTATTTCAAGTCTTGATAAAGGTAAAGATGTAAGATTCATTTTCTGTGACATATGTAGGGCCTTTGATAGAATATGGCACAAAGGTATAATACATAAACTAAAACACTATGGCATATCAGAACAAATCATCAATTGGGTTGACAATTATCTGTCTGACAGATCTCAAAAGGTTGTCTTAGATGGTTTTACTTCTACTTCTAGAACTACAAACTCAGGAGTTCCTCAAGGATCTGTTTTAGGACCTTTTTTGTTTCTATTATATATTAATGACATATCTGATAATCTTACAAATGATGTGCGACTTTTTGCAGATGATATTTCCTTATATGTAATTGTTGAAAATGATATTGTACAAGCAGCAAATTCACTAACGAATGATTTGGAGAAAATAAAACAATGGTCTACAAAGTGGGCTGTGGACTTTAATCCACAAAAAACGATAAACCTAAACATTAATAGAAAACACATTTCTCATCCTAAAGTTAGTTTTGGCTGTAATGGCCCGAAAGTTGCGAATGCAGAAAGTCATACCCATTTAGGATTGAAATTTCAATCTGATGGAAGTTGGAAATTACATATATTAGAAATACATGAAAAGGCATCTAGTAGATTAAACATTTTGGGTATGCTGAAATATACTCGCTCCTCCCTACCTTCAAGAACTATTATTCCTTACTTCCCCTCACAAAATTTAAATCATTTAAGAAACTATGACGATCTAAAGTTTATTTTACCCCAAGGTAGAACTTCATCATATATGAACAGTTATCTACCTTCAACAATCAAACTTTGGAATGACCTACCTATTCAAATTAGACAACTCCCCACTCTTGCATCATTTAAAACAACTATTAAGAATATGTATTATAGAAAACCAAATAAGTTATTTAGTTTAGGGAAGCGCAAAGTAAATATTACTCATTGTCAATTAAGAAACAATGCTAGTAACCTAAATTATGATTTACATTGTCATTTTCTTCGTGAAAATGCTACTTGTGATAAGTGTGGTTATCATACTGAAAATGCATTTCATTTCTTCTTTGAATGTGTAAATTTTTCAGAAATAAGATATAATTTATTTGAATCTATAAATGCAATGCAACTGCAAGTTCCTATCTCCTTAAAGTTATTACTTTGTGGAAATGAAACTCTTAGTTTTAAAGAAAATACAATGATTTTCAAATTTGTTCATAACTACATCTTTCAAAGCAAAAGATTTTAATATTTTTGTATTTGTATTGCATTTATCTCATCTCTTAGTAGTATATGTGTTTAGCCTTGTTGAACCGGTACCCCTACCCCCTGCTTACTTGTTTATATTTTTTTTCATGTTTTTTGTTGTTGTTTTTGTCATTAATTATCATATACATTGTATAAATACTCATAATCATAATACATTCATAAATGTGATCACTTTGTACCTTATTGGAGAAGGCTTAAATAGTGTCACAATTTGATTTTATTTTGTTTTGTTTGTTATTGCGCTCCATAGTTTGTTTTCTCCGTATTGTCACGGGTAGCTGGTCAAAGCTGTCAAACCGGTTTGGTGAGTGTTTTGCGTGTTAGTTCGGTCCAAGGTGCGGCAGAGAGAAGGTGTGTCCTTCCATGCAAGTTAGGAATGAAAGACCTGTGTGGTCGAGAGTTTAACCTGTGTGGTTTGTAAGGCCTTGGTGAAATACAGAACGGGTGTTCGTATGGTATTCCTGTGTGGAAATTTAGAGCATTTCGACAGCAGTGACCAGCTGTGTATGTGCATGTATATTGTATGGCACGAGCAGGTGCTCGCAACAGTCATGACGTTCTATGGGATTTGGTGGACAGAGCTGGAGAAAAACCTATGCGCATGACGTGGACGGATACGGTAACACTAACTGAATAACGGACAGTGTCGATTTGAATATCAACGCTAGTGTGTGAAGTGCGGTAATTTCTTTGTGTCATCTTATAGCCATCCTGAGTGAACTACTTTATATTTCAAGAGACATCTGCTGGTTCCTAAATTCTCACTACGTACTTGAACATTTAGATAAGTCGGGTGGACGTGTATTTGTCTGATTATTATTATTTTGTTTGCTATTTTTTTCTTATTTTTTTTTTATGCTATGTGTGTGGGTGTTGTAAGTGCGTGTGTGGGAGTACGTATGCGTGCAGATATTACTTGTGAATTTGCTGAGCACGACAATAAAGTTATTTTTTTCACTTAACTCGGCTTTTTCATTTCAAAGTCCTGTAAACAGCGAGGGTTATTTCCTAGCCATAATCACAAATTGTGACAATTGGGGGCTCGTCCGGGATGGAAATATTTTAAATACCAACTTCCTTACGCTGTTGATACTGAGCTTTGAAAATGGAAAGCGAGTTACAAAAGTTAGTAGAGATAGGGCAGAAATTGGGGTTGAATGGAGATAAGTTATTGGATTATGTTAGAGAAAAAGAGAGAAATGAAAGGCAAATAGAACAAGACAAATTGCTGAGAGAGGAGAGAGCGAAGGATAGAGAGGCGAAAAAAGAAGAATCTAACAATCAAATGGCAGTGTTAGAAAAACAAATCCAGTTAGAGAAAATTAAAGCAGACGCGTTAGCATTAGAAATTAACTCTAAACATGAAGGTGTCCCCACAGCCCCAGGTGTTCTTCAAGGTCGTGCTAAACTTCCAAAGCTTCCTCCCTTTAACGATCAAAGAGATTGTATTGATGCTTATCTACAGAGATTTGAAAGGTTTGCAGACAATGCTAAATGGCCTAGGGATACATGGTCAATAAATCTTAGTGCTTTGCTTACAGGTACCGCGCTTGAGGTATATTCTCGTTTGTCGCCTGGAGATGCGTTTGATTACGATAAGCTCAAACGTTCGTTGCTGCAGAGGTTTAGGTTGTCTGAAGAAGGGTTTCGTGAAAAGTTCAGAAATACTAAGCCAGAAAAAGGTGAAAATCCTCCACAATTTCTAGCACGTTTAGACAATTATGTAACAAGGTGGATGGAACTCGCGAGATCCCCTCCTACGTTTGACGGCTTAAAAGATCTCATATTGCGCGAACAGTTCATTTCAAGTTGTAGTAAGACACTTGGTACATTTCTGCGAGAGCGTCACCCTAGAGATGTTAAAGAAATGACGCGATTAGCTGAACAGTTTATTGAAGCGCACGGTGCTTCTTCATTTTCTTACGATCGCACAAATCGAGTCGAAAACAATGATGTGAGATCAACGTTAGCAGAGGTTCAAAACAAATCTTTTTCAAGTGCAGGTAAGAAAGAAAAGAAATGTTACGAGTGTGGCCGAACAGGTCATATTGCTAAGAATTGTTTTGATAGGTTAAAGAAAGGATATTACCCCAACACTAACAAGAGTGCAGCAATGTTAACTTCTGGTGCAACATCAACTACTGCTTCCCGATCTGGAAAGGCACAGAAAATAGTCATTGAAGGTGAGCATAGACAAAAGAATCAATGCTTGGAGTCAGGTAGACATGTTGGTTCTTTGTGTATATTGTCCGACAAGTTAAGGGATTGTTGCATACAGGACAATCAGGTAACATTACGTTGTGGGCATATATTACCTGTCATTGGTGGAGCTTGCCGTGTTTGTCACAACATGCCAGTTTCAGATGGATATGTAGGTAAACATTCAGTCGAAGTTCTACGCGATAGTGGATGCAGCGGTGTTGTTGTGAAACACAGCCTCGTTTCCGAAGATCAGCTGACTGGACGGAATGTGGAGTGTGTACTCATTGACGGAACTGTCCGGAAAGTTCCAGAAGCCTACGTCAACATACACACACCTTTCATATCAGGTAAGGTCAAAGCTCTATGTATGAAAAACCCAGTCTATGGTTTAATCATAGGTAATGTAAACGGAGCTAGAGAACCATCAAATCCTGATTTAGAATGGAACAATCATGGAAAGTACAGAGACATAGAGGAGAAAGGTCCGCATGAAATGGTGGAAGGCTTAGCCGTGCAGACAAGAGGTCAAATTCAGAAGGAAAAGGAGAAATACAGATCACTGAAGGTAAAGAATATTACTGAAAAGTTAGCATCTGTAGATGATATGAGAGTTGCACAAAAAGAGGACGCTACATTAGATAAGTATCGAGAGTACGCAAGGACTGGTACACGGAAATTTACAGGACAACAAAATGTGTCTTGGTTTGCCATTGAAGATGATCTGCTGTTCAGATATTTTCAATCTCCAAAGGTGAATAGCAATAAAATCTTTAAACAGTTGGTTGTTCCGTTACCACACCGTATTACAGTCATGAAGCTTGCTCATGATTGTGTACTGTCTGGTCACTTGGGAATCAGAAAGACAACAGACAGAGTACTGTCGAATTTCTATTGGCCAGGGGTACAAGGAGATGTAGGAAGGTATTGTAGATCTTGCGATGTGTGTCAGCGAACAGTACCAAAAGGTAAGGTCTATCCCGTTCCTCCAGAGTCAATGCCACTTATCGACACTCCATTCGAGCGAGTTGCTGTAGATTTGATTGGACCCATTTTCCAGCAACCGATCGTGGAAACAGGTATGTACCATGGTTGATTACAGCACTAGGTATCCTGAAGCAGTTGCTCTTAAAAGCATCGAAACGGAACGTGTTGCTGAGGCGTTGTTTGAATTCTTCACTAGACTTGGTATTCCTAAGGAAATTCTATCAGATATGGGTACCCAGTTCACGTCTAGCCTTATGAAAGAGGTAGGTCGTTTACTTTCCATTGCACAGCTAACAACAACTCCCTATCATCCTGCTTGCAATGGCTTGGTGGAGAAGTTCAACGGAACACTCAAGCAAATGCTAAGACGCATGGCAGCTGAAAGACCCAAAGACTGGGACAGGTATATAGCTCCTTTCTTGTTTGCATACCGCGAGGTTCCTCAAGAAAGCATGGGATTTTCCCCATTTGAATTATTATACGGTCGAACAGTTCGTGGACCAATGACAGTTCTACGAGAGATGTGAACGAAAGAACTGAATGATCCAGAGATCAAGAGTACTTACCAGTATGTGATCGACTTGAAGGAACGTTTGGAAGAAACGTGTGAGTTAACAAAAAAATCATTACAGAAATCCAGTCAGCGCTACAAGAGGTATTATGACCGGAAAACAAAGGTACGTTCGTTTAGTGTCCATGACAAGGTCTTAATCCTTCTCCCTACAGACAATAATAAACTATTGATGCAGTGGAAAGGCCCTTTCCCCATTGTTTCAAAGTCTGGTATGGTGGACTACAAAGTTGATGTTCAAGGTAAGATCAAGACTTTCCATGCCAATCTTTTAAAGAGATATGTCAAGAGAGAAACCAATGCTCCTGAGATTCTTAGTTCTTGTTCAGTCATAGAGGAAGAAGTATTCGAGAACTCAGATGGCGAGAGTGATTTTCCTCTAGAAGTACCGTCTGCCGAAGCCAAGGAAACATTTGAAGATGTGCATATCGATGAGGGTCTGACTGAGCCGCAACAAGATGACGTCCGAGAGATTCTTTCAGAATTTAACGATGTTTTGTCGGATCTACCTAATCGTACATATTTAGCTCAACATGAGATTCATCTGACAACTACAGATCCTATCCGTAACAAGCCGTATCAGATACCATTTGCTTTACGGGATTCCGTCAGAGACGAAATCAAGAAAATGATTGAAATGGACATTATTGAACCGTCTGAGTCTCCGTACGCTAGCTCTGTCGTGATTGCGAAAAAAGCTGATGGTTCCAAGAGAATATGCATTGACTTTAGAAAGCTGAACAAGGTGAGTGTGTTTGATGCTGAGCCCATGCCTGATCCCGAGGAAATTTTTGCAAGGATTGGACAAAGTAAGTATTTTACTAAAGTAGATCTATGCAAAGGATACTGGCAAATTCCTATGAGGGACAAAGACAAAGATCTCACATCATTTGTTACCCCTGATGGTTTGTTCAGATTTAAAGTCATGCCTTTCGGTTTGTCGAACGCGGCGGCTACGTTTAATCGTATGATGCGTGTTCTGTTACGAGATTTAAAAGACACCGATAGTTTCATTGACGACATCTTGATTCATTCTGAAACTTGGGAAGAACATTTGGTTGCTCTCAGATGTTTATTAGGAAGATTACGATGACGACATTTGAATGCCAAACCATCTAAATGTTTTGTTGGTTTTAGATCACTTGATTTTTTTTAGGTCATTCTGTTGGAAATGGCGTGATGCGACCTAACAATGACAAGCTTGAAGCTATCAAAAATACCCCTCGTCCTGAAACTAAGAAACAGGTGCGTTCATTTTTGGGATTGATCGGTTATTACCGTAAGTTCGTTCCCAATTTTCCTGCTGTTGCTTGTCCATTGACTGACTTAACTAAAAAGGGCATTCCGAACAAAGTTGAGTGGCGCGATGAACATGAAAGAGCTTTCAATGATTTAAAGTCGTTGCTCTTATATGCCCCGATTCTTCGACTCCCAAACTTTCACAAAGATTTCTTTCTCAGAACAGATGCTTCCGATTACGGATTAGGTGCAGTTCTATTGCAAATACATGAGAAAATATTCCCAATCGCCTATGCAAGTAGGAAGTTGAATGACAGAGAGAGAGAGGTTATTCAGTGATAGAAAAAGAGTGTTTAGCAATCGTTTGGGCTATACGAAAGTTTCAAGCATCCTTGTACGGTAGAACTTTCATCCTTCAGACAGATCATCAACCATTGGTGTATCTGAACAGATCAAAAGTGTCCAATGGTAGGTTGATGAGATGGTCAATCTTTTTACAGTCCTACAATTTTGTAGTTCAGTCAATCAAAGGTATTGACAACATCGGTGCTGATGTTTTGAGTCGGCATGTTATGTAAATAATACCGTGTCATTTTCCCATTCAAAATATGCTTCCCAATTTTGAAACTTAAAAGGGAAGGTATTGTCACAATTTGATTTTATTTTGTTTTGTTTGTTATTGCGCTCCATAGTTTGTTTTCTCCGTATTGGCACGGGTAGCTGGTCAAAGCTGTCAAACCGGTTTGGTGAGTGTTTTGCGTGTTAGTTCGGTCCAAGGTGCGGCAGAGAGAAGGTGTGTCCTTCCATGCAAGTTAGGAATGAAAGACCTGTGTGGTCGAGAGTTTAACCTGTGTGGTTTGTAAGGCCTTGGTGAAATACAGAAAGGGTGTTCGTATGGTATTCCTGTGTGGAAATTTAGAGCATTTCGACAGCAGTGACCAGCTGTGTATGTGCATGTATATTGTATGGCACGAGCAGGTGCTCGCAACAGTCATGACGTTCTATGGGATTTGGTGGACAGAGCTGGAGAAAAACCTATGCGCATGACGTGGACGGATACGGTAACACTAACTGAATAACGGACAGTGTCGATTTGAATATCAGCGCTAGTGTGTGAAGTGCGGTAATTTCTTAGTGTCATCTTATAGCCATCCTGAGTGAACTACTTTATATTTCAAGAGACATCTGCTGGTTCCTAAATTCTCACTACGTACTTGAACATTTAGATAAGTCGGGTGGACGTGTATTTGTCTGATTATTATTATTTTGTTTGCTATTTTTTTCTTATTTTTTTTTTATGCTATGTCTGTGGGTGTTGTAAGTGCGTGTGTGGGAGTACGTATGCGTGCAGATATTACTTGTGAATTTGCTGAGCACGACAATAAAGTTATTTTTTTCTCTTAACTCGGCTTTTTCATTTCAAAGTCCTGTAAACAGCGAGGGTTATTTCCTAGCCATAATCACAAATTGTGACAAATAGGCTTATAGCCTGCTGCCTAATCCTATTATGCTTTGTATATAATAAAATACTGTTTAAATAAATGGACAAATGACTGTCAAGACTCCTTTGAAAAACTCAAGTGTTTGTTATCATCTGCACCATTACTAGGATATGCAGATTTTACGTTACCGTTCATTTTAGAGACTGACGCTAGCACGCATGGATTAGGAGCCGTGTTATCTCAAGTTCAGAATGGACATGCCGTGGTAATTGCTTACGCCAGTAGGACGCTCCGGCCAAATCAAAAATCATCAAAGACCATGAGCAGTCTTAAGTTAGAACTTCTTGCACTCAAGTGGAGTGTAACAGAAAAATTCCGAGATTACTTACTTGGAAGTAAATTCACAGTGTATACCGACAACAGCCCTTTGAAATATTTGTCAACGGCGAAATTAGGAGCATACGAGCAAAAGTGGGCTACGCAACTGGCAGATTTTGACTTTGAAATTTAATTCCGACCCGGTAAGCAGAACACCAATGCTGATGCATTATCCCGACTTTCTTCAGACAGTTCTGACATTCTGGATCAGTGTGTGAATGGAACTCTCATGCCTTCTGATACCAAAGCAGCCCATTCGTCTGTGATATATATCAATTCAGTGGATATATGCTACTGTGATACGTTCCGTAGTTACACCAAAGATGATCTTAGACTTTACAATCAGATGACGCTGTGATCGGAAAGTGTAAAGACTTCATTGTGTCAGGAACAATCCCTAGACCAAGCTTTGTGCGGAAACAGAACAACAAAATTCAAACTCTCTTAAGACAACAGAAACACTTGGTGAACTGTGATGGTGTCATTCATAGACGGATTAGTGATCCTAAACTTGGTGATCTCGACCAAATCGTCCTTCCCGAATGTCTTAAAGATGCCGTACTACAAAGTCTACATGACGAGAATGGACACCAGTGAATTGAACGAAATTTCAATCTAATCCGACAGAGATGTTACTGGCCGCACATGTACAAGGATATCAAGAACTACTGTCAGAAATGTGAACGTTGTGCAGTTTCTAAAATACCACCACCAAAGACCCACGCTAGTATGGGACATTTGAGTGCATTCGAACCATTGGAGTGTGTGGCAATAGACTTTTCAATCTTAGAAAAAGCCCAAGGATATGAAAATGTCTTAGTGATTACAGATGTATTCAGCAAATGGACTATCGCAAAACCTACCAGAGATCAAACTTTACAGACTGTTGCTAAAGTGTTAGTGAGGGAACTCTTCAGTACTTTTGACGTGTGCAAACGGATACATCCCGATCAGGGAAAGTGCTTTGAAGCTGCAATCATACAACATCTTTGCTCACTTTACAACACCAAGAAGTCAAGAACGACTGCATACCATCCTCAAGGCAATGGACAATGTGAGCGCTTTAACAGAACACTGCATGACTTACTTAGATCATTACCTCCAGCCAGGAAACGGAAGTGGCCAGAATATATTAGGGAATTGGTGTTTTCGTATAACGTCACGCCGCATGCATCAGCTGGTTACTCGTCCTACTACCTAATGTACGGATGTCATCCACATCTTCCGATAGATTTCCTCCTAGGCCGAAGTACGGAACCATCTAGTCAAATCAACATAGACAAATGGGTAAAATTGCAGTCCGAGAAGCTTGCATTTGCCTTTAGCAGAGCAAAGGAAGAACTCGCCAAAAACAAATCGGACAGAAAAGAGATAGATATTATGCTAGAAAATGTGAAGTACAACTACATATCGATGACCATGTGTTGATTCGAAATCATGGCGTCAAAGGACGAAACAAAATTCAAGACTGTTGGAGACCGGAAATTCACGTCATAGTAGACAAACCATACAATTCGGTGTTTAGTGTAAAACCTTTGAATTCCGGTAGTGATCGTGTGAAAATTGTGAACAGGGTGGAACTTAAACCAGTGACTCTTTAAAGTATGGATTTCTGTGTTTTATTTTGTATATTTCTGATGTATTTATTGTTTATATTAATCTGAGGACATATTAACTTTTTTATTACAAATTTACTTTATCTTTATTTCTGATGTATTTATTCATTTCCATGTATGTATTTCTTGATTTTTGATTCGGATATTGATTTACTTTTTAGATCGAGAAGTTTATTTCAAAATATTGTCTAAAAATCGGACTGAAATTCCTGAGTACTGTTTTATACTGTCATTTCACTGGCTCTTACATTTCATTGGCTCTTCATTTTCTTTTGTCCAATAGTAGTGATTTCCCTTTACTATAAGTTACCGTTTAAACTGTATTGATCAGAGCAATATACATTTTCATGTATAGAAGACCTATCCGGCTGAAATCTATTGCATCCTGTGGTCAATGCCTAAACATTATTAAATATTACCATCAACGAAATGACAACTTCGTTTTGCCTTACTGCTCGGTTACATACAGATGGTTCAAAAGACCAAATAAAGTTGCTGCTGCTGCCGTAATCAATAACAACGTTTTCTCGGCACGACTCCCAAATAAAGCAACAATTTATACAGCCAAGGCAAAGGCTATCCAACTTGCGTTGGAGTACATTAAAATTTCTAATGACAAATTCTTCACGATATTCTCAGACTTGTCTTCAGTCTATAAGCAACATGAATATTGATTTTAAACCAGTACTATCTTCTAACTAAACTAAGTAAGAGTTGAGTTCTGCTGGATTCCTAGTCATAATGGTATCCATGGTAACAACACAGAGGCAAAGAATGCACTACAAAATGATATTGTACATTTTAAAATTCCTTATTCGGATTTAAAATATATCTTAAAACTATAAATAATCTTTGGCAAATATATTGGGATTTCTGTGACAGACGTAAACTTTATTCGATTAAAAGCAAAGGAAACAAATCATGTAACATGGTTATGAAACGCCAGGACTAAGTTATTATTTCAAGAATACAAATCGGACATTCAAAATTGACACATTTATTAAACAGAGAACTTCAACCTGAATGTATTTCTTGTGACTGTCCAATAACTATACAACACATTCGTTTGGAATGTAGTGATTTTGCGTCCACACGAAATGGAATTTTAATGGTGTGCAATCAATGCATGAAGTTTTTACAAATGTTGACTATCATATTATTATCAAATATTTACAAGAATGCGACTTTTACAGAAGAATTTGATACTTTATAATTTAACTTATTCATATACACAAAATGATATGTATTTTACCTGTTTACTTATTTTTAACTTTTTAGTCCGTCGGATGGGACGTTAAAGGGTGCCCCGTATCAAGGATTACAATCCCCTTGGCACGTAAAAGATCGTTTCCTTGATTTTCAAAAAAGAGTAGGCTCACTGGGGGCCGTCAGGGAAACTTCAACTTTCAAAACCAAACATATTTCATTTGCTTAACCGTCGTAAGATGGCTGAAATATTGCCAAGTCGGCGTAAAATCCCAATCAATTAATCAATCCGGGGTCAATGTTTGCCCATCTCTCCCATTGTTATTGTAGCCTTTTCATGTATAATTGTCATCCATAGGTTGTCGTTAAGGTATCCGATTTATAAAATTATACAATATCCGTGGCACTATATCTTTTGTAAAAACAGAATATTTATTTTTCAGTGTGATACAGATCATTCTTAGTTTTATTTGTCGCCTACCGGTAAAGCCGAACGAGACTATAGGTTTCCTGTATGGCTATTTGTCAGTTAGTTCTAGAAGGGAGCTTTTCTGATCAAAATTTGTCCGTTGTCTGTTGTTATCGCCGTTGTAAACTTTTCACATTTTCATCTTTCTCTTCAGAACACTGGATCAATTTCAATCAAACTTGGTATAAATCATCCTGAATGTCGAGATGTTTCGCGGGCGACACATGTATAACCAAACAAAGAAACATACTGAATTCTGTTTACTGAATAATATGATCATACTGCCTTTCACATAAGATAACATTTGAAATTGCTGGTGGTTTTACATGACTATATCCATTGTCACTTTCAGTGTGACTGAAAGCATTCTGTTGAACTACGAAGGCAGTTCTTAGATGTATTTGATCATAGTGTTCCTCGTTACAAGTACCTTCCGCTGTATCATCAATTCGTTTTTTCGGACATACCAGTATTTCTCTATGATCAGCTGAGGGCGTAGAGTGATATGTTCCTTGAGGTAATCTGGATTTCGAACTTAAAAGCTCAGAAGGTTGTTCAATATAACTGTATTCCCTGTCGTCAGTACCTAAAAAATAATTGAAGCTTTTAAAACATATTGTTGTAGGGTTTAATTTGATCATGATCTTTGGTATCTGCAATCTATAATTTATTTACAAGCAAGCTTTTGTATACTGAAAGCATAAAGAAACGCATTTTCTTAATTTTAACGGTAGAGATCAAATCATCAAATTAATTTTTAATATAATTAAGATGTGTGATGAAAATGGTCTCTGTATTGATACCGGCCACAAAAATCAGTCATCCATAATATTCCTTCTATTGAATTCTCTGTTCATGCCTTTTCATGAAAATGGGGGGGGGGGGGGGGGGGGGGGGGGGTTCAAACACACTCATTGCGGGTAAAACAAGCTACAATTTTCCATACTTTTTCCTCTGGATGTTCGTGTTTTCAGTTTACGTTCGGAAATGTATCCCTTTTTCATATGCCGGCTAGGAAGCGAGCAGAGGATGCGTGCTTTGGCATGGCTATCTTTTGCAATTTGATTGTCAGGCGTTTGAGAGTTTCCCAATCAACTATATTCCGAATGGGCAAACGCGTTAAAGGTCATATGAAACAATGGTCTGAAGAAATTAAGTTAAGAATAGGAATTCAATAATCATGGTTTATTAAATAAAAAATTATTAGTATTATTTTTTTTTAATGCAAGATAACGTCACAACAGCTGATCAAAGGTACTCGATCAAGAAAATGGTTTTTGATGATCGCGGCTTATTTCCCTTGCCGATGTAAACAAGACTTAGTACAACGAAGTATAAAATACTACATAGCTTTGAAAATTGCCACATTGTGCTGCATTTAATTACACTGTAAGGTCGCAGAAAGGTATGGCCATGTACTTCTTCCCAAGGGATCCAAGATTAAGAAGAAAAATACGGGTATAAAATCTCCGATGCGATGCCAGGAACACTGCTCTTCAGTATATCTGTCGGCAGCCAAACAATGTGAACACAAATAGATCAACTTAAAATCAGATTCTGTGCCAATCATTTTTCATTTTCGAAAGAATGAAACAAATGAACGTAGAAAGTCAACCACTTAGTTAAAGCAAAGATCACTGGAAGTATGTATTTCACAAAAACACGCCCCATCAATGAATGTGAACTTTGAATAAATCTAGGCCTACACAAAATTATATTCAATTTTCTTATTTGATCTACATTACAAACTCTATCAGTTCACGATATTCGTAGTTTCATGTTTATTAATTGTAATACGTGTAATATAACTACACTCGCAACCCAAAAGTATGTAACTTTTATTTATTATTTTATTATTACAATCCTGATTTCTGGTTGGGGTGGGGTGGAACTTTTTCCATGACTGCTCCAATATTTTCTTTTATCTTAAATCGTTGGGGGAAGGGAGTAGCTTTGGGTCTTCGTCTCTACCATGACCATGAGTGCCTAAAAAATTAACTTTCATCATTTTCTTAAATTGTGGAGAGGGGTGTAGTCTTTTGTATTATATCAATACTCGTACGTCGCAAAATACTTTTTTCATTCGTAACTTTCAAACTAACATTTTTTCTTCTCATTCACTACTACTGTTAAATATTATGGGAAGGGGAGCAGTCACTCAATATTTCTTTAAAATTTGCATAACAAATAATGGTCAAGTCTGTCCGAAAACAACACTTGTGAGACTCTTTACCCAGTACTCCTCCCATCCAATCTAAGTATTTTATCTTTTGATCTCATCGCTTTAATATTTTTTTCTAAGTCAAAATTTAATGATTTATAGATAAATGTATCAAGATGTGAAGAGACTGGAAATGTGAACTTGATAAATTATTAAATATGACTTCATTTTATTTGTGATACTACAATTGCTGTATGAAAAGAAACATGCACTAAGAATACTCTACATATGAATCATACTAGAACTTCAAATTGTTAGCAAGAACATGATAATACTATTTGAAATCTGTGGAGTTAATCAAGGCTACATGTACGTCATGTACATTGTCCTGAGCGTAATTGCAGCCAAATGATCTTAAATATATTATGAATATTCTAACCAAATATTCATAACTAAACAATGAATAAATAAACTATATTTGCCCTAATCATCTGAGAAGTTTCTGTGCACGCTGTGAAGGCAAATGCCGAAAACAAGACGTGTCCTGCTTCTAAGTTACTCAACGTCTTTGCTCAAAAATAGTTATAAATTTTGAATACCTATATAATATGAACGTAAATCAATAAACCTTTAATATTTTTAAGGAATGATGCCCATGGTGTATACATGTACATTCATTTAACATCAAAAACTAATTTTCGAAAAAAATATTCACATAAGGGTTTTTTTTTATTGGAACGGCTCATATAATTAAAATTGTAAATATAACCTTCATACTGAAATTCAAATATAAGAAAATCACGAGGTATCATTCAGAAACTATAACTTGTATTCCGTACACTATATCAGTACTGATAATTGATTGTACATATTTATTTAAAAACAATATTTTTATCATCTTTTTTTCTTATTATTAAAAACAATATTTGAACAGCGGGAATGTAAAGTGAGAAAGTAAAAACAATACGTGCTATAGAATTAAACGCAAGCAATTTTTAGAAATAACTTTTGATATGGCAAAATATAGAATTAAGCCCCCCCCCCCCCCCCCCCCCCCGATTATTTTTAAATAGAACGGTCTGTAAATTTTACATTTTTGGGGCACACGAGGAAACACCAGCTGATTATGGAGAACCGTGCGCCAAAACAACATATGACATCCATGATGATACATTTGCCACATTCAGGGTACTCTACGCTTACAACTTGTGGTACAAGGATATAGCGCAACTTCATTTGTGGTTATTTGCATCAAAAAGGAAATGGGATTACCATTACAGTTTTTAGAATTTTTTTTTTAAAACGATAAGTTATAGATAGAATGTACACAAATTCATAAGACTTTTAATCTTTTTAAAACACAAAATTTAAACTTCAGCATCTGATGTGATAAGGGTATTGAAATCCGCAAAATCTTCAAGATCATTCTCTGATGACGGTTATTCGCTTGTCGTGCATCATTCCTGACTGTTTCAAACTGATATGGTTAAGTCACAAAATTGGGCAGTTCGTCAGAAAACAGAAATTCGTCCATATCCATTGAATTAGTGTGAGATTTCGTTAAACATACGGTGTACAATATACACTATTTTCATTGCGTTGTTTACATGGTTGGGTCATTTGTGACGTCACGAACACACAGAATCAAGAACGATAAGAGGGTAACAAATTGATTCTATATACAAGTTTACAGCTTTATTTCTTGTCAATTCAAAGACAATAAATTTTATTAAACACTATTTAACTGTCATTCATACCTATCTTTATGTTTCTAAAGTAATATACCACTGTTAGAAATCATTTCATATGACCTTTAAAGATACAAGAAGTATCACTGAAGAAATAACAATAACACTGGCCGGAAGAAGACACGCCTGCAATTCACTTTTACATTTTCATAATGTCAAATTCAATCGAGCCTTACCGCCATTACAGGACTCATAGTGCCATTTTGTTGGTTGAATATAAGTATCAGATGAATACCGCTTATACTATCTGAACTATTGATTAAGCAACTTAAGATATTAAAATATCCCTTTCTTTTTTCCTTTCAGTATATTATATTAAATATAATTTTTGTTCAGCAATAAATGGAAATCATTAATCAAATTACATAGAAATATATATGTATATCCTCGTGAAAATTCTTTACCTTCTGACATTAAATTTACATCATTCTTTGGAGCGCCGTCTACTACTGTATTTCTAAAATAAATTATAGCACATTAATATTTCATATTGAACTGTTCATCTTATGGTTTCATAAAATAAAAAAAAACCAACTATTAATTGTGTACAGTTTCTTGTTCACAATAATATCAGGTTTCATCTTTTAAAATATTTTGTAATTACTTACCTTTTCTTCTTTTTGTAAAACCAATACGAAAGGGATACCAATAATATTGCAGAAACAACCACAATAGGAGGCAAAGCAATAACGTAAGGATGGAGAGGGTTATGGGAAGTTGTATGGACTTTATTAGCCATAGTTGTCGGCCAGACCTCAGTAGAAGCCATTCGTTTGTTATTCACTTCAACTGCTAAAAGGTTGTGGAAATATTCGTTTAGTTTTTATAAGTATATTCTATTATTTGTTGTTACAATAACAATGACTAGGGCTAATTTGACCCAATATGAAAATCCGAGTGCTCTATCTTGATGATTTGAAATATCTTAGGGCTTAGGACGCAATCGGAAAATCGCAATTACAATTTCGGCAGTCACATCAAACACAAGACGATTAATGTAGATGGGTTCTCTTACTTTCGTCGATCACCCAGCATTAGGTCTTTTGGATATAACTAAGGACAGAGGACATGGTATTGAATGGGCTCAATAAAGCACATCCATGATCACTGTTAAGGCTTTAGTCGCCATGCATGAGGTCAAAGTTTATGGCGCTTTACCTATAGCTGATATCGTGATTGAAACATTCTCGAATGGGACATAAACAAGAATTTTTTAAGTGACGTATAACTACCATATCTGTTAATACTTAGAAATAGTGTTGCGCCTTTAATTATACGTGCGGTTTTCAACCCATATCTTCTTCGTACTTTGATATTCTATTCAAAATAGATGCTAACGACAAATTAACAACTTAACTGTATGACAACAGAGATAATTTTAATTTCTCCAGTCTCGTGGGGATCCGAGTTAAAACAGATTCTCAGTACCCCTTGCTTGTCGTAAGAGGCGACTAAATGGGGCGGTCCTCCGGATGAGACCGCAACAACTAAGGCCCCGCGTCCCAGCAGGTGTGGCACGATAAACATCCAATCCTGCTCAAAGGCCCTGAGCGCCGAGCATAGGCCTAAATTTTGCAGCCCTTCACCGGCAATGGTGACGTCTCCATATCAGAGAAAAATTATCGACCGGATGTTAAACAATATATAATCAATCAATTTCTCCATTGTCAACTTCCCTTATCAACGTCTCCATATGAGTGAAAAATTCTCAAGCGGGACGTTGAACAATATATAATCAATCAATCAATGTAGCAATATTGCATCATCACCTGCATATGGTGGTTATATATCATAACTGATTCGATACGCAAGAGCTTGTTCTACACATGATCAATTTTTAAATCGAGGCAGGCTACTGTCAAACAAATTGATAATAAAGGGGTTTATACAGTCTTGTCTAAAGTCAGCATTTCGCAAATTTTGAGTTCGTTATAATGATCTAGTTCGCCAGTGTAAACTTCCAATAGGACAAATGCTTTCTGACGTGTTTCATACCAATTGTTAGGCCTTTCCTTACACACCGCTTTTGACTACGTTTACATCATCAAGATATATGGCTCACAGCAAATGTGACCGGTTGACAGGAGATGGTTACTCTCCTAGACATCTGAGTCCACCTCTGGTATGCTCAGCGGCCCGCGTTTGCCCAACTGGGAGTTATGAGATTGATCACTGTTTGTTATCTTAATCTTCACATGCATATATATTGTGTAATTTCATATAAACTAAAGTGAAGGGATATTTTTTAAGATCTGTTGAGTAAACCATTCTCCATTGCACAATGACTGATACTCGTAATTCTTGCTGGGTGTGTTTAAAAATATTCCTTCCCACTTTTGTATTGATGTTAACTTTATCCATATTGTTCACAGTATAGCCAATACAACCTGTCATTAGGTCAAATGCAGTCTAACGTATTTCATATCCAATAAGATACTGAGGACCTATTCTAACCCGGGTCCTCTCAGGTACATGATGATACTTGAACATTATATGCTACATGATACTTTAACATTATATGCTGATGCGTTAACATTACATGCCGATACTTCATTATACGATGATATTTTAACATTACATGATTCTTTAATATTATATACCGATACTTTAACCTTACATGCCCCCTTCACCGGCAATGGTGACGTTTCCATATAAGTGATTGATTGATTATTGTTTTCCGCCACACGCAACAATTTTTCAGCTATCTGGTGGCGTCCAGTGTTTATTGGTGGAGGAGAGAACCCAGATACAATGTACCCGGGAAGAGACCACCGACCTTCCGAAAGTAATCTGGCACGAGCGAGTTTCGAACCAGCGCCGACTAGAGGTGAGAGGCCTTGTGGTTTTGAGCGCTATGCTCTAACCACTTGGCCACGGAGGCCCACTTCACCATATAAGTGAAAAATTCTCAAGAGGGACGTACCGGTCGCGGTAGCTCAGTGGTTAGAGCGTTCGCTTTGTAACCGAGAGGTCGTGAGTTCGAGCCCCGCTCATGCCATGGCCGCGTCAAACCTAAGACACAAAATAGGTAGTGATTGCTCCTTTGTCAAACGTTCGGCATTTAGAAGTGAGAATCACGGGTCTTTCCGATATAACCTTAAAAACGGAGGTCCTGTGTCACGGTAGGCGTTGGCACGTTAAAGAACCCTCACTGCTACGGCCCTGAGCGCTAAGCATAGGTCTAAATTTGTGGTACTTCACATACAGCTGGTGACGTCTCAATATGAGTGTAAAAATTCTCGATGGGACGTAAAACAAACAAACAATCAATCAATCAATCAAGAGGGACGTTAAAAAGTATACAACCAACCAAGTAACCTATTTTTAGAACCACAGCATACTGATAAAGCACCATATAATGAAGAACTTCATTATCATCTTGTAATGTTACAGTATCATTGTGTCATCATATTGTGTTGAATATAAAACATAAACGGTCCCAATTTTGATGCACCAGATGCTCATTAAAGTGCCGTCATTTAATGTTAAAAGTATCATCATGTAATGTTAAAGTATCATCATATAATGTTAAAGTGTCATCATG
Source organism: Ostrea denselamellosa (assembly GCA_024699665.1). NCBI lineage: Eukaryota > Metazoa > Mollusca > Bivalvia > Ostreida > Ostreidae > Ostrea > Ostrea denselamellosa. Next base: position 297,886 of record JAMZEH010000029.1, on the reverse strand, counting down.
TATGACGAAATATCATCACAACATGAATATTATTTACATAAGACAGTTCAGGCGTTCCATGAAACTCAAAGGTATTTGTTATGTGACTTTACTTGACTTTGATATGTCAAGATGGGGTCACACAGGAGCCATATTTGGTAGAATCTACAGCATCTTTTCACTTTTAGATAATGCTATTTTCCAATACTTGCATATGCGCGAATACACTCTTCATTAGAATGAGTTAAACTGAAATTACATTCCGTACCTGTTGTTAAAGAACATCCATATATAAAGTGACATTGCTCAATGGGGCAGGAAATGCATTTTCTGCTACACGCAAATCCATATGTACCGTTGCTGCATTCTGGAAGGAAGAAAGGTTATGAAGAACAAGAGGTGGCATTGTATATCCCATGTGCCATAGGCATAATTGGTATTCAATTTGTTATTAGCACTACTGAGAGATTCAAATTGTGCTCATTTGTTAGCTGACTTGTTCTTATATATTTATGAGGCAGAATATATTCAAAAGCCTTCTGCGGCCTTCAAATCAACATTAAAATATATCGACAACATTTTATCTATCAACAATATCATCATTATCATGTCGATTCTATATATCCCCGAGAAGTCGGAATAAAGACACAACATTTTTCAACATGTGCTTCGCACTTGAATATTTTATTGAACATAGATGTTAAAGGCAAACAAACAACTCAACTTTATGACAAAAGGGATGATTTTAGCTTCTCCATCGTTAACTTCCTATATCTATATAGCAAAATTTCATTATTAACTGCATATGGTGTTTATATCTCCGATTCGATACGGAAGAGCTTGCTCTGCGTATGATCAGTTTTTATATCGAAGCAGGCTACTGACAAACAAGTTAATGTCATATGATTCAACAGTCTCGTTTAAAGCCAGCATTTCGCAAATTTTATGGTCGTTATAACGATCTAATTTGCCAATACAATCTATAATTATGACAAATGCTATCTGACTTGTTTCATACCAATTGTTAAGCCATTCTCTACACACTGATTTTGACAATAGATCACTCCATTAGGATAAAGGGCTTACGGTAGATGTGAATTGTCGACGGGGGATGTTTACTCCTTCTTGGCACTTAATCCCACCTCTGGTCTATTAAAGTGTCCATGGTTGTCCAACTCTTAATTCTACATTCCTAGTAAGAGTTACGAGATTGGTCACTGTTCGTTATCTTCACCTTTTCATGATGGTTGTTTCTAAACTGATTCGATACGCAAGGGCATGCTCTGCGTATGATCAAATATTAAATCGAAAAAGACTGACAAATAAGTTAATATTAAAGGGTTCAACAGTCTCGTTTAAAGACAGCGTTTCATTTCACAAATTGTAGTGGGATCCCCGTGGCAGTGTAGTTAGAGCATCGCGCTCAATATCACAAGGAATCTCACCTCAAGTCGGCGCGGGTTCGAATCTCGCTCGCACCGATATATGTGAGAAAGTTTGCCAGTTTACTTTCGGAAGGTCGGTGGTCTCTTCCATTGTATCTTGGTTCTCTCCTCCACCAATAAAAATTGGACGCCACTAGATAAATGAAAAATTGCTGAGTGTGGCGGAAAACAACAATCACCAATTCTGTGACCATTATAACGATCTCATTTACCAATATACCTTGATATTGTTTAAAATGCTGTCTGGCGTGTTTCATACGAATTGTTAGGTTATTCGTTCATTATCTTAAGTCGTATTTTAAAATTGTCATGATAATTATTTCCTATACACTGGTGAATATGAAAAAAGCGTTGTTGGTACAGGCCAATAAATCAATCAAACGTTGTCGTGCTACATGCTTCTTATGTATATAGATGCCAATTGAAATACTTTTAGAATACACGATCACGTAGATGTATCTTTTCATAACATACTGTTTGAAATGCCCATACCTCATCTAATCAAAGAAAAGGTGAAGATCGCAAACGGACTTTTTATAAAGAATACAAAATCAAGAGTTAGGCAAACATATACCTTTGGTATGTACCAAAGGTGGCATCAGGTATCTAGGAGGAGTAAGCATCCCCTATCGACCGGTCACACTAACCGTGAGCCCTATATCTAGAAAGGTATACGTAGTAATCTGTTTCAGAATCAGTGCGTGAAGAATGGCCTAACAATTGGTATGAAACACTCCAGACTGCATTTGACCCAATGACAGGTAGTATTAGTAAATTAGATCGTTTTAACGACCATAGAATTTATGAAATGCTGATCTTAAACGAGACTTTCAAACCCCAGTAATCTGCCTCGATTTAAAAACTGACCATACGCAGAACAAGCGCTTGTATATCAATTCATTTAAGAATCATACATAACATATACAGGTGATAATGGAATACTGCTACATAAATACGGGAAATTGATGATGGAGAAACTGAAATCATCAAGTATGTCATAAAGCTGAGCTACATACATTGTAAATTTCAGGACTCCTCCACCCCCGGGGCTTTAAGGGCAGGGCAGAAACGTTCAAATTTCAAAACTCTTCTCTACAACCGCACACCTGTAAGAAAAACTAAATGCATTGTGATATAGAGCAAGAAGACCTCCACCAAAATTATAATTTTTTGTCCACGGGGTAGAAGTTCTGTCTCCAGGGCGGGATAAATCTTGCTATACAGTGTTTATGTGTTTATTAACATCTTCTCAATGGTACGTAGATTGATACTAAACTGAAACTAAATGAATTATTATTTAGAATGCATACCAAACTTCTCTGATTTACAAACCTTTTCCATGTTCAACATTGTGCCATGTTCAATAAGTGAGCGTTGTACGCTCTATGTATGAGCTTTTTGTTTGTTTGCTTGCTTTTTGCATCAACACCTTATCAATGAATTTTGTACACATTTATATTTGATGAATTTATAAAATATTATTTATATAAAATTCCATTTGATACAGAACAGGTCAAAAACGGAAATCGGTTAAACAAAGATAACGGGTTGAAAGCGATTATGTAATGATTCATAATGGTTTTTTCTATTTGCGTATGGAGTTAAAATATAATGCTCACGAAATTATTGTAGTGCAGGCGCACAGTTCAACCCATAGCGAAGTTATTATTTGCTCTGGCGCTGCCTGCACTTACATTATTTAGCGTACGAATTTCCTATTGTATCAAAAATAAAAGGCGGGACGTAAGGCGAGAACCTAGCTCCGTGTTATATCTATGATACGGTACTTGACATGCCTTACATTGGTACAATTCTCATTGGATCCCCGTGGGGATCCAGGTTGTTAAAATAGATCCTCAGCACCCCTAGCTTGTCGTAAGAGGCGACTAAATGGGGCGGGCGTTCCTTCGGATGAGACCGCAAAAACCGAGGCCCCGTGTCACAGCAGGTGTGTCACGTTAAAGATCCCTTCTTGCTCAATGGTCATAAGCGCCGAGCATAGGCCTAAATTTTGCAGCCCTTCACCGGCAATGGTGACGTCTCCATATGAGTGAAAGATTCTCGAGCGGGACGTAAAACAATATATAATCAATCAATCGATCATTGGAGCAATTCTTTGATATTCAAAACACTCACTATAACACTATAAATTTTTCAACAGAACTTTATTTCTTATATTTACTTTTTACTTTCTGTTCGATTCCCAGTCCGACCTACTATATATATATATTTATACGCGCATTGTTTATAACGGCAGAAATGAAATGTTTATCACATCACTTTGTGGCACACACACACACGCACACACGCACGCACACACACACACACACACACACGCACACACACACACACACACACGCACGCACGCACGCACGCACGCACACACACACTATATATATATATATATATATATATATATATATATATATGAGAACTTACTGTCTTTGCAGGTTGATCCAGTGTAGCCATCATGACACATGCACAATGTTGTAGTCTTGTTTCTGTATCCGTTCTTTGGACACTTATCTTGCATTGTCTTTTAAATCTACGAAAGAAATTTCTCCAATAATGGATTTTATAGCAAGTAATATAATTGACAGTAGAATTTATTTGCTATGTACTCCTCAGATAACATGACTAAGTTGGGCCATTGTTGGCGAATGGCCGTATGGATGGTGTATGTTTGCGTTGGACAATAAACGTTGGTCAACGTCTTGTCTTCCAAGGATGCGAAATGGTTTACGTGCCTTGATTAACATTAGTATCATTTCCAAAATATATTCATTATCTATGATAAAGTATTAAAAATGTAGTCGGAAACAAACATGATTCATTGATTGATTGTATATTGTTTTACGTCACGCTTGAGAATTTTTCACTCATACTGAGACGTCACCATTGCCGGTGAAGAGCTGCAAAATTAGGCCTATGCACAGCGCTTAGAGCCTTTGAGCAGGGAGTTATGTTTATCATGCCACACCTACTGTGACACGGGACCTCGGTATTTGAGGTCTCCTCCAAAGGACCGCGCCATTTAGTCGCCTCTTACGACAGGCAAGGGGGCACTGAGGACCTATTCTAACCAGGGTCCCACGGGGCGAAAACAAGCATGTGTTGGGTCAACGTTAGATTACTTCGCATCACAGTGTATATAGGTAACATATATCACAATACAACAATATCCCAACGTTGGCGCAATGGAGATAAAACAAGAAACAGCTTTTACCTCCAGAACGACATTTTATCAGTCCCTGCATTGACTGATTGATTGGGGTTATCCGCCGATTTGGCAATATTTCAGCCATTTAGTCTCTGCATTGATAGTCATCAATATTTTCATATTTCTATAACTACTTTTCCAAAACAAACGAGTGTATCCATGTTTACTTTGCATCGTTGGCTATACATCATTTACAGATAAACTTTTTTATCACCGTGTGAACAATTCCTAGCGTTAAGTGGTTGAAAGGGACAGCGGTATAAATTCTTACATTTTATATAGAATTTTAAGACAAAATAAATATTTTTTTTTCTCTCTGGTTCTCTTGATTCCCCTCATATCTAGATTGAAAATTGTAAATCGTTTCATTCTAACAGAATTACAGATCGCATATAGTTTTGGAAATTATATATTTCATTTCCAAGAATGATTTGAAATACGCCATCTGTTTCATACAACAGAAAAAGTGTCCGTTTAGCAAGCACAGTTGAGATAAGAGAGCAATTACAGTGATCAAATCATCCTTTAGAATAACTCATCTTCGCTTTTAAAAGCTGTCTCTAATCGTCTGAGTTAATATATCGGTAATGTTGTACAATTTGATATAATTGTTAGAGACTCAACTTTACTGAAATTGTCTGTTGTACAAAGACCAGTCATGGTAGTGGATGAGATAAGGAAAAGAGAAATTTTGTGTTGAATTACCAGAATTATACATCTTTTTAGTTTAAAGCTTTGGAGGCCTTTGAATTTGTCAACTGGTTATTTTTCTTTCTTTCTCAATTCATTTTTTTCATGTCATGTTTACATAGTAAATTGGTGATGATTAAACTCGAAAGTCTAGTTTATGATGGGATCAAAGGAAACAGAAACCTGAAATAAGCCTAGACAAACCAACCCGTCATCTGCAAACGTTGCATTTTGGAATAATGTTTAAATTTTTTAAAACTGTGTTGGAACAACGTTAGAACAGCATGATTTTACGAACAGTTGGTTTGCTGACGTTTGTCCTTTCTTAACTTTTAACGTTTTTTTTTAGTATATCTTTCTACGGTTTTCTAACATACACTATACTGGGCCAACGAAGAGCCACATTGCACTTGTTGGTCCAACGAAAGTGTACAACATTGAAACCACACTGGACCAATATAGCCATGCTATCTTGGTCGGTAATGGCTGATTATTGGTGTATATAATGAAATTATTGTGTTTAGTGACCTATTTTGTCAGAATGTGCTACACGGGCAGATGAACACAACCTATAGTCTCACGTGGAAGTGAACGAAATGAAGGAGACGTATTCTGTAAATAGTGTTTTCCCCGAATGCTAGTGCGTAATGGCAGCATAAACAAACGAAGCGCGAGTGGGGACGTTCAAGGAAAAACTCTTTTCCTTTCTTTCGTAATGTATAATACATGTTATAACCCAATCACTACTTATGTGAGCAACCTCCGAAAATCATCAATGTTTTGTGGTAACGGAGAAGAATAAGTTATTATGAATCTGTAACAGAGAAAAGATCTTTAGATCTACCCAGATTATATTCAATAAGAATTGAAGGTCAAGGTCATAATGGTAACACAAGCCACTTCATTTTCAAGGCATGTTGATATGTAAAAAAAAAAAAAAAATTAAAAGAATCCTCCAGCAATATCCACACTTTGCTCATATGTGAAATCAGAGGACAGTCCCAATATTCAGACAGGTGGAAACCAGTGTAAGTACCGGTCGCGGTAGCTCAGTGGTTAGAGTGTTCGCTTCGTAACCGGGAGGTCGTGAGTTCGAGCCCCGCTCGTGCCATGGTCGCGTCAAACCTAAGACGAAAAATAGGTAGAAATTGCTCCTTCGCCAAACGCTCGGCATTTAGAAGTGAGAATCACTTGAACAATATAAGTATTTATTTATTTCCAGTATTTTAAAGTAAGAAATTTTAATATTTTATTTCAGGAAACAAAGCGATTAAGCCTACTTGAACCTCCAAATAACATTTCTAGAAAGCTGAAGGTCATTGAAGAAATAGCCGGGAATGCAAATAACCTCTTGCAACCCATATTTCCTTCCACTGAAAAAATAGTGGGGGAATTGCAAAAAGCAAAAGAAGAGGACTTGAAGAACTTCTAAAGTCTTTATTATTATTATTATTATTATTATGCTAAAATGTCTTAGAAGAAAAAAATATTGAATTATGTAGTGAATAAAACTATGATTTTCTTTATATTTGTAAATTCAAGAAATGAAGGACGAGGAAATCCGACATCTGAGGAAGTGGCCACAGCAGGTTTATCTCATCAGTCGATCAGTGGCATCATATTCGACACTGCAGTTGGTTCCTCTCCAACAACCAAAATATATGCCCACCAATTGAGAATAATTTGTGTATACATTTTATAATTCTTGATATTTGCATTCACTGATAATCCATTGATATTGCATTATTTACATATCGTCATATAAGATAGGAACTCATCCTAAAATAAGAAATAGATCTGCTTCGTATGGAAAGCAATTCAGAACACAGAAATCTAAGTTTTAGATATTCCATATCGCATAAGATTAATATTGGTAAGGGTACTGTGGGTCAGCCATCTTGGATGAGAATCCCTTCTCAATGCTAGGGAAAGGATTACAGATACTCAGAATGGAAAACAGTGCCACATAATTAAAATTATTCATGGTGTAATACATGTAATTGAATTTGTGTTATATTATGACATATTTCATGGATCTTTTTATTTCAGTAAACCGATGACAAAGGAGTTCTTGATCTTAAGTAATAGCAGATGTATTTAGGAGCTTTGACATCATGTCAGTCCAGTAGCAGATTGAGGCAACACCAGAAAGCTCAAGTGAAGTGTATGAACAACATTCTTCATCATTATTTTTCTATTATGCAGGGTGCAATTTTATTTTGGGGTGTACAGTAAGTGGGGTAATTAATTGGTTCAAGTAAATTTTGACCATTTTTAATTTCTTGATAACCACCATTCCAGTTCTTTTCATATTTGGTTTTAATTTTGCTGATACTGTATTGTGGCGTCGGTGACCTAGTGGTTAGCGGTCTTAAAAAAATCATTCTGTAGTTCAAATAGTGTTTGTATGAAACATACTAGTTACCTGATGTAAATTGGCATCATTGTACATACCAGGAAATATCTGACCGTGTTAATAATACAAGTACTTCAGAATTCTTAGTATTTTAAATTTTAATATTTTTCATGTATTGTCTTTTTTTTTTTTTTACATTGATGCAATCATACCAATAAGATGTGAATTTGAGTCCCACCTGTGGTCATGGTTGCATCAAATTTAAGACATAAACTTAAGTAGTGATTGTTTCTTTGCCAACACTTGGCACTGAGAAGTAAGAATTGTGGGACTTTCGTATATGCCTATAAAAACAGAGGTCCCATGTTGCTGCAGGTATTGACACATTAAAGAACCCTCACTGCTGCGGTTCTGATCACGAAACATAGATCTAAATTTTATGGGATAGCGATTTCTCAGTATGAGTGAAAAATTCATAAACGAATGTTAAACAAATGAACAAAATTTATTCTATATGACATTCCTTTGAAATTAGTATAGATGTTGTTTAAGATGCATGTCTCACTATGTGGTGTTTTTGCATTGATTTTTTTTTTTCAGAAATGTTGGAAGGTGACGAAGATAGAGAAGAAACTAAATGCATTCCAGTTCATATGCGTGTGGACCCTGGGTTAAGATGGCAGCAGATGGTGACAAACAGGAAAGTAGCAGACAGGGTGGTGGACATGAATGCAAAAAGCAATGAGCTGCACAGACAGCAATGGAACTGTATAAGCTTACAAGACACGTACTGCATAGGGAAGGTGACCACATTTGTGAGATAGCATTAGTGTGGACACCTGAAGGGAAATGGGCACCAGAGAGACCAAAAACAGCCTGGAGAAGGACAGTAGAAGCAGAAAGAAGTGTAGGATGGAGAAGCTGGAATGAGGTCAAGATAGTAGCAAGAGACAGTGGTTTGGAGAGAGGGTGGTGTGGCCGTATGTGCCTTCTGGTGTGCAGAGAATTAAGTGCTATGTAATGTCTAGATCATTGGAAATAGGGTGACCAGTAATATGAATGGATGTGCTGGAATCTGCATGGAAAAACTGTACTAAGACCATCATGTATTTGAACAGATTTCTATTTTGCTATGAAAAACTTGTGCTTATACTGTTCCCTATACTTATTAAGAGCTCAAATGAACCTTAAAAAATGTATGTACAATAGTGTGTATTAAATCTATACTTAACGAGATATATCTCGATTTATTTCAATTTAAAATTTTCAGTCCACTACTCAGTGGTTAGAGCATTCGCTTCGTAACCGGGAGGTCGTGAGTTCGAGCCCCGCTCATGCTATGGCCACGTCAAACCTAATACAAAAAATAGGTAGTGATTGCTCCTTCGCCAAACGCTCGGCATTTAGAAGCGAGAATCACGGATCTTTCGGATATGGCCTTACAAACGGAGGTCCCGTGTCATGGTAGGCGTTGGCACGTTAACGAAAACCCTCACTGCTACGGCCCTGAGCGCTAAGCATAGGTCTAAATTTGTGGTACTTCACCTACAGCTGGTAACGTCTCAATATGAGTGAAAAATTCTCGACGGGACGTAAAACAAACAAACAAACTTATGGTGTTGATGTTGTCAGTGAGTAAATTTAAGACTAGCCAAAACCATTTTATCTCCTATTTTTCTTTTAATACTTTTGTGTCAGTGAGAATTTTAAACAGGGTGAAACCATTTGCAATATTATGATTAATGTGCTTTGTGATGCCGTATTATTGTTATATTTTATCTATTTCAGGGCTGTACATCTGTACATTTTACAATACAATATTCTGCACTGTGATTTTAAATTCCCCAAACCTAATTCGGGAATTATTGTCATTAACAGCAAGTTTATTATGATATACTATGGAGTTTGTTAATTTGTTTATTGCATATCATAATGAACTTGTTTAGCATTAAAAATATTGCTATAAGGACTCTTGGTTAAAGATTAAAAGTATTTTTTAATTTATTTCTCCCACGGAATTCTTTATAAACAAGCTTTACTTCAATATGATTACAGTAGATTTGTGTGTGTTTCATTTTATTAGACTTTCTCATTTAATTACATTTCTTGCAACTTGTAATGACAAAATTGATGGTCTTTAAAAACATTGATATAGTGAAAACCAAAGATCAACTGCCATCCAGCAATTTGTGTACTCAGTTATCACGCGCAGAGGTCATGTGGTACAGCAATCAGTAGCATCAGGAGATACCCTTCTCACAACCCCCATGCCATGTCCAGGTAGAACACCTGTAGCACAGTCCTTTCTCCAACTCAATGTAGATAGACATCATAATTCCGTGGTGACATCACTGTCATTATCTCCCATGCAGTTTTTCATGTGTCTTATAAAGCTGTCACAGACACTAGTACTTGTGTGGTGCCAGGAGTAGTGCAGTGCACAGGCACCTGAAGTGTGGACAGTATGTATAGATCTTACTTGCGTACCCCTTTTCATGTCTACCCAATGAAAAAAATATTATAATTTATCCAAAGTAGGTGATTTCCCCGCTGATCTTCATAAATCATTCTGAATGGTCTGTTCTAATTTTTGCAAGCTTTTGAGATGACCTCTGGTGAGATACTAATATCCATAACGGTATGATCAAACTGCACATAGCGTGGGCCTAAGAGATTTTTTTTCTTTGTTTGTTTGTTTGTTTATAGCCGCCTGAGCAATTTTTCAGCTATCCGGCGGCAGTGCCTAAGAGAAAGCCGTTCTTAGTCTCCATAAAGTTGTTTTACTGGGTAATTACTGTCCCATTCGATATCCTTATAAGATGATATCTTATACTCGGGCATATTAAACCAGAGAGGGGACACTTGATTTGAATAAAGTTGATTTTCCGTAATGTTTATTTCATTCATTAGATGCATTACATCTTAAAGTAAGATATATTGGCTGACCCCCCCCCCTTCTACATTGTAGAACTGATGAATTGAAGGACGAAGCCACTGCCCCCCCCCCCCCCCCCCCCCCCCCATTTGTTTTTGGAGAACAATTCGTGTTGGGGTTTCTTTTTCTTATTATTATTATTTATTTTGGTCCCAGTTTTTTTTTTCCTTTTGATTGTCAAGAATCTTGGATACCCCCCCCCCCCTTTCAATGGTATGCGTTTGATACTCTCTATGATAGTTAAGTGCAACACAAGTTCAGTTAAAATTTTGAAAAAAAAAATATTAAGATCTACCGTGTGATTAAAGAAACAAATAGCCTGTACAAATAACGTGGAATTCCATTCCAGTTGTACCTCAAAAAATTGGTATAATGTAATTAAATACGTAAGGTACTTTATATTCAATAGAAATAATTGTACTATGATTAATATTTCATAGTTTGATACGATTTATTATTAATCATAATTATTCCGGAAATATACTGTTTATTGGTGATGTTTGACCCTAGTACGAATAATCTCGCGAGTATACCACTTGTGTTCATCTGCCCGTGTAACACTTCATTTTGTCATGACTGTAAATACGAAAACCCCGACCAAGAAACAATACATCATATAACGTAACAGATACTAACTGTGTAAGCGAAACATTTAGTTAACACATTCGCGACATTTATTTCTTAACCTAAGTATTTTGCCAACCACATCTACAGTAAAAGGATTCATGACTAGGATATTTTTACTGAAACAAATCTTCCTGTTTTGAGAATAACAAATCTTCCCATTTTCATAATTGAGATTAACATACTCGTCTTTACAGTACTTTTCGGAATAAATGCGTTATGTAAATTAATGAAAAAGAATTTTAAAAAAATATCAAGAATATGATAGTAAACATTAAATTCTTACCACTGAATATAATACTAAAATGTGGTCTTGCTCTCTGTACAACTAGAGACACTGGCGATTAAAATCTTGGATGAACTTAGTCATACAGGAAGTCACTTGCGATAATAGAAGTACGTTAAAAGTTCATGTACATTTAACAAATTAAATCGTGACCATAGAATCGAGTGACTATTTAATACCCTAAAACGTTCACCTTACATCAATCCTTTACAAGGGAACCAACTTTCAAATTAAGTAATGTGTAACAATTATTGGATCAGAAAAGAAGGACAATTATGATACAAGTTGTATGGTCCGAATTTTCGATAATTTTTTTCCACCTTGTTAAAAAGCTGTTGTTATAGTATTGCACGTACGTATTTACGAGGCTGTACGATATGGTTAGCATACATTATTGCCCCGTGGGAATTCGGTTGTTAGAATAGATCCTCAGTACCCCTTGCTTGTCATAAGAGGCGACTAAATGGGGCGGTCCTTAGGATGAGACCGCAAAAAGCGAGGTCCCGTGTCACAGCAGTTGTGGCACGATAGAGATCCCTCCCTGCTCAAAGGCCATAAGCGCCGAGCATAGGCCTAAACAGTCCTTCACCGGCAATGGTGACGTCTCTATATGGGTGAAAAATTCTCCAGCAGGACGTTAAATACACACACACACAAACATATATATATAGTTTGTTTGTTTTACGTCCCGTCGAGAATTTGTGACTCATATTGAGACGTCACCAGCTGTAGGTGAAGTACCACAAATTTAGACCTATGCATAGCGCTCAGGGCCGTAGCAGTGAGGGTCCTTTAACGTGCCAACGCCTACCGTGACACGGGACCTCCGTTTTTAAGGTCATATCCGAAAGACCCGTGATTCTCACTTCTAAGTGCCGAGCGTTTGGCGAAGGAGCAATCACTACCTATATTTCGTCTAAGGCTTGACGCGGCCATGGCACGAGCGGGGCTCGAACTTACGACCTCCCGGTTACGAAGCGAAAGCTCTAACCACTGAGCTACCGCGACCGGTATATATATATATATATGCTACCGCGACCGGTATATATATATATATATATATATATATATGAGCTACCGCGACCGGTATATATATATATATATATATATATATATATATATATATATATAACCAGAATTATTTAGTTTCAAATAGGTGTTTACAAACAATCCTTAATCGGTCATTATAATACAAATCCACTTACCGGTCGCGGTAGCTCAGTGGTTACAGCGCTCGCCTCGCTCGTGCCATGGCCGCGTCAAACCTATTTATGAACCTGTACGATTTATGAAACTGTCATTAAAATTCAATTAACTATAAATTAATTTATTGATAACGTTATCCTACATTATGGTTCAAGAACAAGCCTAATTCAGCTAATTTTGAATGAAACCTCGAATGCGTCATGCTAAATAGGATTTTATTTAATCAGTTTGATTAATTAACTAATTGATATCACGAAATATTAAATGTTAATCAGGTGTTAATTAGTAATCTTTGTTTACATAATCCATAGACCCCAGCCGTATCATTGATATGTTTGGACCACTCTTTAGCATACAAAAAATATATTTACAAAATCATGTACAAACGCAACCCACCAAAATAAGAGATAATTTAATCTCCCTATTACAATGAACAGGGAATTTAATCTCCCTATCACAATGAACAGGGGATTTAATCTCCCTATCACAATGAACAGGGAATTTAATCTCCCTATTACAATGAACAGGGTTAATTGATTCAGACACATTCAAGACAGTTAACTTCGAATCAAAGACAAGAGACCATTAATAAGTTCATTTTTTTTTTATTTTTCCCGTTATGATAATGAAGCATGGGTTGAAGAGCCATCCCACGTCCATTTTACAATGACCTAACCCCTAGCCTATAATGTACAGTATAGATATGTACACTGTGAGAGTCGTCTACCATCTATCATATTTAAGCGATCTGTGTTTATGTACGCTCTTTCCGATAAGATGGATTGATTGATTGTTTGTTTGTTTTACGTCCCGTCGAGAATTTTTCATTCATATTGAGACGTCACCAGCTGGAATCTGATGTTGGACCTTTCCAGGGAAGGGCACTCTCCTATATCATAAATTAGTAACATCAGAGGCATTAACCCAAGAATTAAATCTCTTTGGATAATAAAGCCATTTGACAAAATGTTGTTTGTTATTTCCCTTTCCTCTGGACTTTAATATTTTTTCAACCTCCCAGAGATTGTTGTCTTTTACATCCAATTTTTGAAGTTCTGATTGATAGAAAGTTCCTTTGATTTCATCTCCATCAAAATCCTCTAAACTGTAGACAGGTAAACAGCCACGTAAAATCCTCTGAGAAATGATAAATATTTCACCTGTCCAACTCTGATTATATTCATGGGAAAAATGGATTCCTGAGAAGAGTGAGTCGAACGTGATAACCGATTTTGAAGCTAAAAGTTTTTCTTACAGTCTTTGTCTTTTTAATAATAGGATAAGCCTTTGGCCAATGCATTCCCCACCATACAGCTCTTTCATTTCCATTGTTGACAATTTTAGGAGCCATGCCAGCGGTCCTATGATATGTGCCATTATACCTCTTGACAAAAGTTTTAAGTTTTTTAATATATGCATACGACTTTTGATAAGTCATAAAACGATAAATCCTCGTTTTCATAGTTTTGATGACCCGCTCGGCAACAACAGCTTCGGTTTCATTTTGAGCATAAAGATGTGTAATGTCAAACTCCTTGAAGAGTGTCTGGACTTCCTTGGCTCGAAATTCTTGCCCTTTATCTGTTCGTATTCTTTTAGGTACTCTACCCGCCTTGTAAATATTCCCTAATGCAATGGCTACGGTAACCCCTTTTATGTTTTCCAATGGACACATCCACAAGTACTTTGATAGAATATCGATCACAAATAGTACATATATGAATCCATCGTTGTATTTGACCATATACACGAGATCTGCAGACCATTCATCATCTATGCCAGTCACCATTATTTTGTTTCGTTGAAAACGTCTCCGTAGAGGTCTTTGTAAGCTGTAAGCCTCTTGTTTTTGCAACCATTTTCTGATTTTATATTTGCTTATAACATATTTACCATCTTTTCTAACATATCGGAACAATTTATCTGGTCCCAAAAAACTGCCAACACTATTTGGATTGTAATAAATTTCAATTCTCCCAACAGGTGTTCAATGTATATGCACATACATGATCAGATTCCTGATTTCTATAAAATGCAAAACCCCTGACCAGTCAAGTATTAACTACAGGAAAAATTTCGACTCTGATATTTCCCTGATTGCCAGAAGAGAAGTGTGTCGCATTCTGTATATAAGGGAATGACAACGTGTTGTGAAGATCCGTCGAGATACAAATGGTTGATTGATTGTTGTTTTTTGCCACACACAACAATTTTTCAGCTATCTGGTGGCGTAAAGTTTTTTATTGGTGGAGGAGATAACCCAGATACAATGTACCTGGGAAGAGACCGCCGACCCTCTGAAAGTAAACTAACAAACGTTCTCACATATATCGGCGCGAGCGAAAATCGAACCCGAGCCGACTAGAGGTGAGAGGCCTTGTGATTTTGAGCGCGATGCTTTAACCACTCGGCCATGGAGACACAAATGGTGTTTATTATTTTGTTTTGTGGATTTATCAGAATATAAAAAATTTAACACTTTCTGTAAGTGCACATCTGCGGTCCCGGGTAAAACAGCTTTCCACATTTGATGCAGTTTCTTGGCAAAGAATGACAACGGAAGATCTATAACGAATGATACAAAACTTTTAAGTTACATTATATGATTGTGTGCAGAATCTTATGTACCAACAAATTGTTATCTTTGTTAAATATAAGAGCAAGTCCATTATACAATTCTGTTGCAGAAACCACTTCACTTTTTATCATTGTAAAGTGGTCAAAAATGTTTGTTATGTGCTGAAGATTGGATTTCACAAAACACTGACAATTTTGTTAGTTTCGATGCTTCAACTGCTCTGTTTGTCAGCACTTGCACTGACCTTTCAGCTCAGGTGAACTGAAAATGTTCTAAATACAAGACTAGCAATAATACAGCAAGTCTTCAGATTTTACCTTGATTTGCAATTCAGCAGCAGGCTATACACAACCCACGTTTTTCAGCTCGATTGATGTTTGCATTCGGCATTCGTGTTTACTGTTCTCTTTAGTTCCCATAAAGTTATAAAAGATAATTACGAAATAGGGAAAATATGTCGGAAGCTTTTGAGTATAGGCTTGAAGTCTTTTTGTACCATAAATAAATGCGAGTTATCTCCCTAATTTTATCGCTAAGGCAGAAAACATTAAGCTTTTGTAATGGAATACGTGTTTATTATAAAGCTTGTATCGGAATATCAAAAAAATGGACCTATAGGAGAGAACGATTTACCGACAAAATTCACTTGTTATTTTTATATATTTCTACATTTTTCAAATTTGCATGTTGAACCTAAAATTTCGTATTAGCAATATTTAAATTAACCTTCAAAGTTGGAAAGAATAGCATTTTCTCAGTAAAAATGCCTATATTTGCATGGATTTTGGCCTAAAAATCCTTCTGGGCAGACTTGTACCTAATAAAAACTATGGTATTTTGATAGGTTTTTATCTAAGGAATAATTTAAAATAGGATGTTTTTGGCAACCCTGCCCTGGGGTCGAAATATACAAACAAACAAAAAATAAATAAATAAAAAAACCACATAAAAATACAAAACATGCGAAAACGTAAGACGCTAACGATTAACACTTTTAGTGTCCTGGTTCGAATCCACCTATTGGCACACTTTTACTGTTTTAAACATTTCGTCTGTATACACACCATATTTGTATACAGACTTATGTATTTTACTTTGATTTCCTTCCAGTCCCGTGGGGATCCGGGTTAGAACAGATCCTCAGTATCCCTTACTTGGTGTAAGAGGCGACTAAATGGGGCGGTCCTTCGGATAAGACCGCAAAATTCGAGGTCCCGTATCACAGCAGGTGTGACACGATAAAGATCCCTCCCTTCTCAAAGGTCCTGAGCGCCGATCATAGGCCTAAATTTTACAGCCCTTCATCGGCAATGGTGACGTTCTCGGATCTGTTGTCATTGCGCGGTCATACGGTCTGGCCGATGTATTTCTCACCACATGCGGCTCAGATAATTACATACGAGATTTCAACCAGCACATATCGTAAATGTTTATTTCCATTTTTGAAGAAAATTTGGAACCTTGTGTTATGTACGGGAACGTAGCGCACCTTGGTTTATTACATCACTCAGGCGACCTATTGCAATTGATCTGCGTACGTCGTCGTGCATTAACATTCAACTTTTTGGTAACTACCATTCCAATTCTTTTCAAGTTTGGTACGAAGCATCTTTGGCACGAGGGGGAAATATGATATCATAAATTTCATGACCTCTACACCCCCGCATCTTAGAAAAGGAGCAAAATTAATTTTTACAAAAGCCCAAATATTGACCAATTTCCAAAGTTTTGATGGAGACAATTTGGCTGACTTTTTTTGAAAATTAAGTATTGCTCTGAAATTCCAGCTTTTTTATCAATTGAAACACAGCTGGTCTCTGAAACCCACAGAACATTTTAGGTATTGTGAATAAAACATATAAAGAAGTCAGAATATTTATTCATTTATGCTTTATAGTAAAGATCAGATGTTATATTTCCGACATATTCAAGGACAGTATATTTATTTCCCCAAAAGTGCACCCATCCCACTTCGAATAGAAAAAATCAAAGTAATTGAGCATTGACCTTGAAGTCTGTGTGATACCATTTACTATTATTCTATAGTAAAAGGAAAAAAATAAGTTATCTTGATCGTTCAAAATTTTGAATTGAATTGTCAATCAAGATTTATTTTGACAAACCGTAGATGATATAATGCTTTAGAAGACGTCCTATTGCAGAAGCCTACAACCCTAAAATTGCATCACTCTGATTGATCTTAAATTCTATCTTTATGCATTCCGTCATTTGACTGCTTAATATTGTCCAAGTCAGAAATAAAATGTAGAAAAAAAAACAAAAACACAGTGAGCTACATGACCTTGGACCCTTAGATGGTCAGTGTATGGGCTTGTACGATAAGATGCATTTACTGTCAACAAATGTATGAGTCTTTGATTTTGCCTCCTGGACAAAATATTGATGATATCTGTTATTCGTCACTGAAGTAGAAAATGGGCAAATTAAGTGAACTGTAATCACATGATATGTACTTCAATATCTCTGTTGTTTCCATGGCCACAATAGTGAGTGCAGCGAGCTCTAATGGTAGCACGTGTATAAGAGAGATCCAGAGTTTGTGCTACATTGTTTACCCTCACTTTCTTTCGTTCGCGTGATCTATGCAAGATATCACCGAAATGCATCAGTACAGTTTGTTTGTTTTACGTCCCGTGGAGAATTTTTCACTCATATTGAGACGTCACCAGCTGTAGGTGAAGTGCCAAAAATTTAGACTTATGCTTAGCGCTCAGGGCCGTAGCAGTGAGGGTTCTTTAACGTGTCATGCCTGTCGCGACACGGGACCTCCGTTTTTAAAGACCCGTGATTCTCACTTCAAAATGGCGAGCGTTTGGCGAAGGAACAAGCACTACCTATTTTTCGTCTAAGGTTTGACACGACCATGGCACGAGTGGGGCTCGAACTCACGACCTCCCGGTTGCGAAGCGAACGCTCTAACCTTTGAGCTACCGCGACCGTTAAGTATTGATTGTTTGTTTTACGTCCCGTCGAGAATATTTCACACATATTGAGACGTTACCAGCTGTAGGTGAAGTACCACAAATTTAGACCTATGCTTAGAGCTCAGGGCCGTAGCAGTGAAGGTTTTTTAACGTGCCAACGCCTACCGTGACCTCCATTTTTAAGGTCATATCCGAAAGACCCGTGATTCTCACTTCTAAATGCCGAGCGTTTGGCGAAGGAGCAATCACTACCTATTTTTCGTCTTAGGTTTGACGCGGCCATGGCACCAGCGGGGCTCGAACTCACGACCTCCCGGTTACGAAGCGAACGCTCTAACCACTGAGCTACCGCGACCGGTAAGTACAACTCGTACCTTTTCCATTTACTTCAAGAACGGGGCAATTAGGCTGTTTCACCACGCATATAACTTTACAGAATTAGACACAGATATCCAGGTGACTACAAGCTGCTACAGATTGTGATGATAAAACGCGAAATATAAATGTACTATTAAAAAAAAGTAGGCATACTGTATTTTGTTACCAAAATGTTCACATATGCAAAGGGATACGAAACCATGTTGTATAGTTCCTTAATGAGGAAGCATTTCCAAAGAAATTCATCACCTAAACACATCAATCACACTCAGGATCTGCACGGAATGTTACTGATGATCAAGGGCGTTGTGCTACAAATTTGCATGCAGCTGAATTGGAAGGTTAGAGCCACTTTAAAGGAAGATTTGAAGAGAAAGCATCAGATTATCCGTTGTTAAAGTCGTTAATTGAACAGAGATCATGCGCCGTCTAACACAGGATTCGAGGTTACGTGCCTTTGGCATGCTACAGGTTGGCACAAGTCAGGTCGCTGTGGCAAGGGCAATGCATGTTTCCCAGTCTGTTGTCAGCAGATTATGGTCCAGATATCGTGCTAGAGGGTCTGTTCGAATCGAGATTCACTGTTGACTTCCTGGACAGACGCAGGAGGGTTTGGTGCCGACGTAACGAACGTTTCAATGACATTAACGTCATTAGACATGATAGGTATGGGGTGGATCTGTAATGGTTTGGGGAGGCATCACTGTTGGCGGCAGCACAGACTTGCATGTTGTTGCTGGACGTGTCACAGGGCAGTACTACCGGGACACCATCTTGGCACGGAAATAGACTTTTTAATGATGTGGAGTCAATGCATGGATTTTTTTACAAATATTGACTATCATCTTATTATAAAATATTTACAATAATGCGACTTTTACAGAAAAATTTGATACTTTATAAAATAACCTATTCATATACACAGAATGATATGTATTTTACCTGTTTACGTATTTTTAACTTTCATATCCGTCGTATGGGACGTTAAAGGGTGTCCTGTGTCAAGGATTACAACCCCTTGGTACGTAAAAGATCGTTTCCTTGATTTTCGAAAAAGAGTAGGCTCACTGGGGCCGTCAGAGAAACTTCAACTCTGAAAACCAACCATATTTCAGTTGCTTAACTGGGACGTCTTGGCACCCCATGTTGTGCTGTTTGCACGTCGTTATGACCACCGTTTCATTTTTCAAGATGACAATGGCAGATGTCATAGGGCCAGGATCGTTACAGATTGTCTGCAACAGCAGAATATCACCACATTACCATGGCCCGCACTCATTCCGGATCTTTCTCCCATCGAGCACGTCTGGGACATGCTTGGACAGCGGCTACGCCAACGTCAACAACCTCCTGTCAATGTCCGAGAACTTACCGCAGCATTGCAACAGGAATGGAATAACCTTCCCCAAAATGACCCGGACGTCTCGTTAGGAGTATGTCACGCCGAATCCGAGCTTGTCTGGCCAACCGAGGGTTTTTTTCCCGCTACTGACTCTGTTTCACAATGGTGGTAAATTTGCTGTGTGACCCTGTGTTGGTGTCGACCCTTATTCTGGAGAATCTGTCTTTTTCTCACAGTACACAGGTTTCGAATAAATTGACAAAATGTTTCCTTGATGTTTTTCTGTCATTTGTTTCTATCTTGACCTCATGATCTGCATTTCATTGTCCTTATAAATCCAATATCCCCTCCTTTTTTTGATAGTATATTTCAGTATCAACTTTACTTTCTATTTCCAGAATATGGGAAACGATATACCAATTGTTTCATGATTTGATTATGAATAAATATTGACAATATATGTGGCAGCGATGTCAGTTCTTTTCTTTTAACCGTAGGCAAAAGATGTAAACATCCATGACGTCAATTTAAAAAATTCCCCTCGGATATAAGTGAATTATTTTAAACCAATACATTTTGGAAAAAATCACACGATTCAATTATTTATATTAAAGACAGCAGCAGCAAAAAAATCTATATTCCTGCATTTTATTCAGTTGACAATAAGCTATACTGAATACACCTAACTTGAGATATATAATGTTTGGCACCAAGGACGTTTTGTTGATAACAGCAAAGATGAATGTGACGTCACAAGGTACCGTTTATATCAACTGCGTTATATTTTCCATGTTAAATGAATAAACAGATGTCTAAAGTCTTGTTGCAAATTGTACACGTCAGAATAACTTCAGAATTTTCTGATTCTATGATTGTGTCTATTTACATAAAGGTATACACTGGCAGCGCTCATTCCAACGGTAACACCGTAAACCTGTGTTACAGACGTACACATCAATTTAAGATATAAGGAAAACAATGGCCGTCATGAAATTGTTATTTCATATTCTCATGCTATTACATACAAAATATTTTAATATCTACAATATAATCGTTTTCAAACCGCTATAATTAGACTAATAAATAAATCCATTTGTTGGCTCTAGAACATTTGTTTGCATTACAGTATAACATGGTGAGCTATGAACGCTAATTCACTCAATTGATACGTGTACAATAGTAATAATAAAATTTCCGTCGATATTAGAATGGTTTATTACATCATCAGCAAAAATACATATAGTAAGTCAATGTCACGTCAGATGTATGATGGAAGGGTATCCAATTTCTAGAGGTATATGAGCACAGTTCCTTTCACACCAAGCACTTTGATTAACACACATCAGATTTTTAAGTTTTTACTTTCTGTCGTAACTCAATAGTCCAAAGAGTCTGAAGCTGCCAAAATACTGACTAAATCGTGGAGTCGGGCCACCCTTCAAAAACACAAAACAAATGATTTTACGCATGAAAAATAATACATGGATACTAATTTACATATTAATATATCAATCTTCTACACATTCGTGTCGGTTACATGAAGTCACAAATCAAAACTTTTGAATCACTTAAAAGTTGCTGAATGACAGACTTTGCTATGGTTGGTGAACTTCCAGTGCAAATGTGCCTTAATCCACTAGTATTTTCTGAAAAAAGGTTACGATGATTTGGGGTTCTTCTGTCTTTCCAGAACTGTATGCTTTGTAAAAGTGTCGTATTTAAACTACTATCAAAGACAGTGCTGTAGAAAGAGGATGTATCTTAATGGCGGGATCTTCTGTCTCCAGGATTGGTTTGGGATTTTTATCTTCTGCCATGTGAATTGATATATCTCATGCCCTGGGGATTAATATCTAACACCCGTGGATGAGTTGCATGTAAACGTTACACCGGTCAGTTGATGACGCTAACTTATAATCATTTGTCCTAAAACGTTCTGACAAATCAAAGTTCCCTTCTTGGATATTATGTGTTGTCATTGATACATGTACCTGTGGATCTGAAATATCTACCATTCTACTTTATGACCAAATAATTATCGTGTCGAATCATCCCTACGAGCCCCGACCAGGGTTAGAATAGGTCCTCAGTACCATTTGTTTGTTGTAAGAGTCGGCTAAATGCAGTCCTTCGGATGACACCGTTACATAGCTGTGACACGATAAAGATCCCTCCCTCTCAAAGGTCATAAATTTTGCAGCCCTTCACCGGCAATGGTGACGTCTCCATATGAGTGAAAAATCCTCAAGTGGGACGTAAAACAATATATAATCAATCAATCATCTCTACGGCTCAATTTTTTCTCCTTTAATACCTGCTAATCGGGAGAGAGCTGTCTTTTAATATGATAAAAACTGTACCTTATTGTAGTTCAATCGGCGAATATCATTTTTGGGGGGGTTAGGTTAAATTTTTTAATAGGTGGGGTTGGGCATAAGATCTATATAAGCTATCTTTACGGTAATTCTCATTTTATCATAGTTCAGCACATTAATCAAAATGCACGTCTTGCGATCTGGCATGGTTCAATATGTCAAACACTTCTGAAAAACTGATAATCTTTAAAGTCATCCGTTAAAATAAGTATTCTGAAAACCTGCTTACCAAATCGTACATGTTCAATTATTATTTGCATCATATTTTAATTTTCAACCTCTGCATCATTCACAGATTTTGGCATACTTTCGACTGCAAACATAAATTTCAATAATACTATATGCATAATATACAATGAATTCGGAATACAAAACCAACATGATATATAATTCAAGCTATATTTTGTTGAACAAAATTTCTTTACTCGCTTATTCTTATGTTCAATTGATTAACTTTGATTGATTGTTGATTGTTTGTTTGTTTTACGTCCCGTCGAGAATTTATTACTCATATTGAGACGTCACCAGCTGCACATGAAGTACCACAAATTTAGACCTATGCTTAGCGCTCAGGGCAGTAGCAGTGAGGGTTCTTTAACGTGCCAACGCCTACCATGACATGGAACCTCCGTTTTTAAGGTCATATCCGAAAGACCCGTGATTCTTACTTCTAAATGCCGAGCGTTTAGCGAAGGAGCAATCACTACCTATTTTTCGTCTTAAGTTTGACGCGGCCATGGCATGAGCGGGGCTCGAACTCAGGACCTCCCGGTTACGAAGCGAAAGCTCTAACCACTGAGCTACTGCGATCGGTCTCACATATTTGACTCGTGTATCAATTTAAATTCATTTATTAAATTTGATGTTTCTTTAATTGGTTTTGGGATGTGTTCAGTAATTCGAAGATAAGTGTTAATTTTAAAGGATAGTTTAATAACATTTTTAAAACTATTTCACCGATAGGAGAGATCACGATTATACAACTTCAGCTTTCAAACAACAATACCTCACGTAATTAATAGCAACACATGTACTTTCTACTTTTATTCAATCAAGGTTTCAAAACTTCAATGTCTAAATTCACTATTATAATTACACATTACAATTTAATCTTAAGCTTAACCTTGCCTGCTATAAACGGATACTATTTGTGATGCGAGACAAATTTATCAATTAATAGTTCGCTTTTAATTTTAGTTCGTTAATACATGCACCAGTTTTGACACCGATAGACGTTTTCGTTATTCCATTGTTAGTAGAAGTACGTGCCGACTGTGACCCGCGATGACCAAAAAGGAATAAAGATATCTCAAATACATGACTCCATAAAAGTTATGAAAAGACTCCTAGAAATTCATTGTGATATGTCATTACTTTGTTTGGAGAAAATCGATATGATTTCAATTAATATACATTCATCCGCGTGAGTTGAAAGACACATGCTTGTAGGTATGTATGTATATATATATATAAACCTGCATATATTTAATAAGTACAAACTACTAGTAAATTTTAGTTGAGTAGTTTAAAAATTATTAAGAGAGTATGCTGATCAAGATATCATGTAGCAAGTGGATAATTAATAGTAACCAACGCGTACACTATATATATATATATATATATATATATATATATATATACATATTCCACTATTGATGAAAATAAAGTATAATTTTATCTTCCATCTTAATTTTGGAATAAATGAAATATTACTTGAATTTTTTTTTATTTTAAACGTTACAATTCATATGGAATTGTAATTGAAAACAAAATATTTCAATCACCATCAGCTTGAACTTATTTTCCTTAAGATGGTAGCTTTATTTGTGAAACCAGAATTACATATACAAACGTCCGCGTTATATATAACAATGTCTGCATCACTATGGTTTTTGAATGAAAACAGAAATTACTTCGGTGCCTTACATATAATGAAGTTTGAAGAATTAAATTTGCACATCTACGCTTTTGTTTCACAGCTGTCTAAATTATTGCATGCAACATTTCATCGCGAAAAAAAGGTTACACATGATTTGTTTTCCCTATATATTTTTTTGGTAAATGAATCTTCCCTTCATATCTACAAACATTCAAACTTTTTCTATGTGGTTAATGATTCTTTCATATAATAGTATTAAATATTTATCTCACCTTTCGTCAGAATAAGAATCCGGAGTGGAACTTCGTTTTCCAAATCTGAATGGAAGTCGAAGTGTAGAACGTTTTCCCCAACGGAATGGAAGCTTAACATTGCAGTTACAACTTTCTGATACAATTCCTCGTAAACAGATATCATTACAGTTTAAAGCTTTCACTGGGTATAGTTGAAGACAAAGAAACAATCCTGTGATTGCGAGTATCAGGCTTTTGGTTGGCGACATCCCTGTGTGGCGATCTGTAAGAATGAAAACATCTAGCGATAGAATGTGACATATAAAGGCCGATATTCCGTGAGATGGGGCGCGAATGTTTGCATTTCTATGAATGTAACGTGGGTGTATACATAGCCATTTGCTTTAGAAATCACTAACACCTAAAGTAAATGAGATTTTTCATCGAGTAATGGGACCAGGAAGTGACACAATCATTACGTCAAATTAAGGGACTGTTTACAGCTGCCTATTATGACATCATATACAAGCTAGCTGTCCTTACAATATGTGAATTGCCACAACAATTGAAATGGGTTACTTTAACACAGCATATTACGACTAATTTGCTTTGAATATTAATAGATGAGTGTACTAATTGCCATAATGTCCTGCCAGTCGTTTGACGTATTTTGTTGTGTAGGGTTTTGTTATATATTACAATTCGTGTTCCAAGAACAATATTTCTTGTTGAATCAAATTTACAAAGATCGACATGATAACACCATGCACGACTGTTGAAAAAATGATATTCTACTTTGGAATCGCATCAGCTCATACAGACATGTCTCCGAGACATATATTATTGGTTCTTATAAGAATCAATTTGGACTTGCGTTCACGTTTCATTTTTGTACCAATGATGATTAGATAGTAAGGAATAAGATATTGAGAAGCTCCGACACCTGAGAATATGGAATTAAAATCTAACTCAAAAAGCATTAAAGTAACTGACAATTGAAGTATGGGTATGTTAGGAAATATATCTTGCCTAAGGAAAGATTTACTATAGACAACCAAGTGATACAGTAAAACATTAAATATGGACACACAAATTTAATTATGCAAATGTCAGATGGAAATATTTAAGAGAGAGTAAAATTTGATTACAAATAGATACAGAAGTACCAATACGGGTATGTAAAGAAACCAGTACACCATTCTCCTTTTACCTGCATAAACCCTCCTTGATTAGAAGAGGAAAAGTCATTTGTAAGCATGATTGCGAATACAGTGCTCCCGTTGTACCTACTTCCGTTAACGGAAGTGGGAAAAAGGTTAATATCAAATGCACGCACACATATTTGTCTGTTTGAATGATACATGTACCACAAAATATGTTAACAACGGATTTCAATTAAATTTCCGGGAAATATTGGATAATGGGGATGATTCTTGTGTACATGAATATTCAAATTTTATTCGTTTTTCAGTTTAAAATTTTAATTGGATACAATTATACCATAATTATTTTTGAATATTTAGAATTGAACTTGATGATGTTTTCAGTTTTATATGTATTTTTTTTAAATGAAATCTAAAGCAAAAAAAAAATTATAACCAAAAATCTTATCTGAAAGAACAGTGGAAAATTGGACCCCGATGTGATTTCTCATTCATCTAATCGTATGACACTGGTTCGTTTGACATCAGCATTTTCGATGGGATGAACAATGTAACTATACATGACATTAAAATTAATGACTTGTAAACAGTGTCATCAAAGATGTATTACCCGTGTTGTTCGTTCGTTATTAATTCAATAACTTCTGGTCAAAATATCAGAAAATGTTGACATAATTCCATTTGAAATTAACAAGGTATTCAGGCCCAGTATTTACCTTTATATGAACGGAGACATACTGCTCGTAAGCTGATTCACTAACTACAGGCATTGAGAGACAGAATATGATCGCGATGAACGGATAATGCTTGAACTCTATAAACACGGTCAAGATGGGAATGGTTAAACATGCATTGATTGAATACGTATACACTTCTTAATGTATATAATTTGGCTTAACATTATGAATAGCGTACATGTACACGAATGTTAACACATTGTCAGAAACTATATATATACCGTAGTCGCAATTTACTGTCATCTGTACTTCGGGAGAGTTAATTGTCGTTAATTATTATTTATCGAAAATAAACGTGCATGGATATGTAGTATGAATAAATCATGAATCATGGGAGTACACGTAGCAGTTCGTCCATGATTCACCGATAGAGTGACTTCATAATGCGTTTTCTTTTTATTGTTAAGTTACTAGGGTTACATACATGCAAGTGGCCAGTTGCGATTGGCGATTGTCCTCTGTCGTATCTTAACTATTGAACAAAATCAATTTCATTCGAACATCCACAGGTATGAGGAAGGGCAAGAAAACAACTGAAGCCCCCATCCTCCCAGGAAGATGAGTGGTACAGCCAAAACTGATATTGTTTTTCCAAATAATTTACCATTGGACATCTAGCAAACAAAATACATGTAGGATGCCTCAACCAATATTTTGAAATATGTGGATAACAGGTTCTGGGACTATTGTGGGCTTTTTAGTTCATATAGTGCATTTATTTACAAGTCTCTTTAACACACTGGACATTAAACAACCTAACATGATCCATTGTAAAAACAAGAGAAACTTTTACCAACGTTGTGAAATTCATAGCCCCTGGGTCCGGGTATATAATTTTTTAAATAAATTTAAACTAAAAATACAAGCTTACTCAGAGTAATCTCATAATTACTTTCCTTAATGCACAATTCTTTGAATGCTGCTTTTCTCTGCTTAATTTTTTTTCGTATTACATTTTAAGCACAGGTAATGACATTGACTTGAAAATTTCATTCATGTGTGAGTGTGCGCGCGCGCTATAGAAGGACGGTGCCCATATCTGATGTTTTATTATATTAATAAAGGTTTTCATTCAAATACAGTATTTTCATTTAATGTACTAGATTAATTTTCTCATCCATTTGTATGACGTTGGTCTTTTCCTACTAGCTGAAATAAGATATACAAAGATTTGATTCTTTCTACTAGAGAAGCATTTTCACAAGTGTTAGTGAATTTTTGTCCATTCGAAGAGCACATTTTGTCATAATTGAAAACAGCACTATTTGTTATTAATACAAACATATCTTCAAAACAATTGATAATTGATGTTGTATTGATTGCGTCAGAGACTTATAAAGTATGATTTTTTTGTGTACAAATACTGCTGCAAAGTTGATTGGATGCCGTTTTTTACGCAGCATGTAATTTCTAATTAGATTTATTTTATGTGGACAAAGCTAACATACATTCAAAGTGGGAAGGAATATTTTTAAACACACCCAGCAATTTTATTTATTTAGTTATTTATTTATTTATTTTGCTTGGGGTTGGTTCATGTGAAATTACACAATACATGTACATGTAAAGATGAAGATAACGAACAGTGATCAATCTCACAATTCCTATAAAAAATACAAAATTACGAATTTGGCAAATGGGGACCGCTGGACATACCAGAGATGGGATCTGGTGTCTAGGAGGAGTAACCATCCCCTGTCAACCGGTCACGTCCGATGTGAGCCTTATATCTTGATGAGGTAAACGGAATAATCCTAAGCAAAGTCAGTGTGTAAGGAACGGCCTAACAATGGGTATCAAACACGCCTGACAGCATTCGACTTTGGCAGGCTGTATTGGCAAATTAGATCGTTAAAGCAATACAAGCTGTAACTGACGGTATTTTTCAATTATAGAATTATGCATCAATTGACACCTATTGGTATAACTTATAAAATCCTCCAAGACCTTAAGAAAAATTTAGCAAAATAAACAAGGGAATATTGTTTGAGAGCATACCTACAATAAGCGTTTCGTAAAAACCGTCACTGCATCGTATACACGAACATGGGAACGATGATTTCGAATATAATCGGGTTGCACTGATACCGAGGCCATACAAAGACGGAGACCGACGTGAGTAACTAAACGTTTCGTTTGTTTTAAACGTGTCAAGAATGACCCTAAGTATTATAAGTGTAAGAATATAATTGAATTATGCAAATAGGCTCAAATGAAATTTTATTAATAAATTTGCTATAATTTGGCATATTAAATTGTTTACAAATCTAACACGTGCGCACCGCCCCTCTTTCGCATTTTCCCGAAAAGCCGACACTTTCGAGGTCAGTGCACATCGGAGATCAAGAGCAGGGTTAACTATCGGGATGACAGTGATTCATGAATCGACATTTTTTGCTGATTTGACGGGTTTATTTCTTCAGATTCCCTCTGATTCTAAGAAATTGTGAATGTTCAATCACAAATATGTTATTATATTTGGTCTTTTATTTTCCAGTTTATCTACCGTCAGTTACAGCTTGTATTGCTTTAAACTGTGAAATACCCTGAAGTGTGGAGTCAGCTTTATCTCCACGAAAGATTCAGTGAATAGATGCGATTGACTGTTGATTGATTGTTTGTTTGTTTTACGTCCCGTCGAGAATCTTTCACTCATATTGAGACGTCACCAGCTGTAGGTGAAGTGCCAAGAATTTAGACCTATGCTTAGCGCTCAGGGCCGTAGCAGTGAGGGTTCTTTAACGTGCCAACGCCTACCCTGACACGGGACCTCCGTTCTTAAGGACTGTGGTGCAATCAATACGTAGTGGATGGAGCCAAGACATATAGTGGGACTATATATATATATATATATAGAATATCAACACAAGTTTTGATATAATAAAATTATCACACAGCGGATTGTATACTCGACAAGTTTCTTCAATTCTTCACGGGAACGTACACGTAGAAAGACAGATAGATAGATATATTCTATATTCACTTAATTCTTTTTGAAAATAATTTTTTAGATTGCACTTACTGAAGTTGGGGAAAGAAATCACGGAAATGGCAGGATTTTTTATTATTATTATTTACTTGTGGTCATTTCCAAAGAATTTTCTAGCATTGTTTCCCTTTACTTTGCATGCATTTGCGAAACTCGTGCAGTAAGCTACGGTACATGTAATAACCGGTCCTGGTAACGAACAGAATATTGTCTACAAAATGTATGTCACATATATTTATGCGAAAAACGCAATATCAATAAAATAGATCATTCAACCATTCTAACTGTTGAAAATAATAAAGAAAAGATTATTTTAGGGCACCGCAAGAGCAAACTATACACATTAACCACAAAGCCACACCGATTTCGCAATCAATGTTGGTCAAAGATACAGTGATTGGTATTGATAATTCCTGGTGTGAAGAAACGTCAAATCAAAAAGGCTTTGAAATAGAAGAAATCAATCAAATTTTATTCTGTGAATATATAAGATATCAACCTTGTGTATTGATTTGATTTACATTTATTACTTTTTCTCTCTCTCGCAATCATGTAGAATCAGGGGGATTGGAGGTTAGGAGAGCCCCCTCATTTTTTTCACAATGACTATTATTTGAGTGACTGCCCCCACATTTCTTTACAGTAGTAAAGAATGAGAATAATGCTGGCTTGAAAGTCACGAATATAAACTATTAAGCGAAGTATGAGCATTAATAGTAAAAGACGTCACCCCCACGTGATTTACAAAAATGAAGTTTGGGGAGGGGGGTGGGGGACATTTACGGCAATTGTTGTAGGGCGCCACCACTCCCTTTTCCACACACATATCATATCACACATATCATTTAAGAAAATTAAGTATGGGGGGAAATTTTATGGCGGGATACACAGCTGAAGAACGCCTTCACCCGAATTAGGATTTTGAAGATCGAGCAAAACACTTTGGTTTGTTTGTGTTGAGAAGCCAACTTCAACTTTCTTGCCCAACTCTATCCCTGCCTGACTCTTTGCTTTCTCACGACAATTCAATGAAGTGGTGTCTTGGCTTTCTGCGTACCGATTGGACGACAGTCAGTCAAAACAATTCGCTGAAACTTTTCGGGAGATAACGTCACACTTCAGGGTATTTCATAGTAACGGCTGTAGAATTTGTGAAATGCTGACTTTAAACGAAACTTTCGACATCCCTGTAACATCAACTTATATTTCAGTAGTCTGCCTCGATTTGAAAACTGATCATACGCAAAACAAACTCTTGCGCAACGAATCAACTGAACGATATAAACACCATTTATAGGTGATAATGGCACATTTCTACATAGATATTGGTAACTTGACGATGGAGAAGCTGAGGTCATCCCGTTTGTCAAAGTTGAATTGTTAGAATACTGTTAACATTTAAGTTCATTAAAAAAATCTTAAGTATGAAGCAGACGTTGAAGACTCTGTGGTGTCTTTCATTCCGAGTTTGCTGTAATATATTGATTGATTGATTGTATATTGTTTAACGTCCCTCTCGAGAATATTTCACTCATATGGAGACGTCTGCTGTAATATATCGAATCGATATATACGAATAAAATAGATAATTACTGTTTGATAAAACGTCTTCGATATATCTAATGTCAATTTGAAGGTCACAGCAAGATCATTTTTCTTCTCATATCAAAGCTTTTGAATAAATTCTGCCTCGTAAGAATATAAAAATAGGTCAGCTAACTAAGGGGCACATTTCATGTCTATGAGAATATTAACAGACTGTTGGAAGACCCGATCACCAAAAACTACAAAGATATCGTCAATGAGGAACTCCAGTGTTTTTTTTTTTTATTTCAACGTCAGGGTACTTGTGCAAGGAATCAGAGTGGTGTTTAACAAAGGAATCTAGACATGAGCATTTCCTTTTTCCATTTTTTAATCACTAGATAAGAGCATTTCCTTTTTCCACTTTTTAATCACTAGGTAAGAGCATTTCCTTTTTCCATTTTTATTGAAGAAGCAACTGTCTATGATGTCAAAAAGTCTAGTCATTAATTCATCGTGAGGAATGGTCATGTAGAGTGTTGAAAAGTCACACGTTTTGATGTTGTTGGCTTAGAATTCACCTTTTATTTACACCACTTATGGTATATGCTGTGGCAAAATACATTTTATCATTCACAGCTGTTAGGAGCAAAGATGGGGACATGGTAAAGCATTTTCTGGATTCAGCAATGTACTAATATCTTTGTAAGGGTTTTTGATAAGTTTAGGAATCCAGTACAGGTACGACAACTCATTCCGTCGTCCCATTGACTGGGATATGAAATGTGTTTAAAACTGAAGCATGCTTTTGAAGAAATTCATGTTTTGGTTGATTTATATTGCTTTATGTCGCGCTGAGAAATTTTCACTCATACTGAGACATCATCATTGCCAGTGGACGGCTGCAAAATTTTGGCCTATGCTCGGCGCGTAGGGCCTCTGACTAGGGAAGAATCTTTATTGTGCCACACCTGCTGCGACACGGGGCCTCAATTGTTGCGGTCTCATCCGAATCGCCTCTTACGGCAAGCAAAGGGGTACTGAGGACTTATTCTAACCCGGATCCCCACGGGGCTATGCTTTGAAAGGGCAGCTTAAGTACACGTAGGATGACCAAATGTAGAGTAAATGCAAAATTTGTTTGAAATGCAGTCCTAATAATCAGCCTTAAAAACTTAAACAGTTTGTCAGCTTGACCCAAAGCATATTCCTCATTTAACCAATCTAATTCTTTTATCACTTCTGGTTTATTAAACACAGACGATGAGATGATACGTATTTTGGTTTTGATGTGTTTGGTACATGCTTTTAATTTTCCTCTTATACCTTCTATCCATTCTGACAAGGTATCAACTTGTTCTGTTTTTACATTTGGCCAATCGCCTGGCATAATCTTCGATGAAATTCATAATGCATATGAAGTTCTGTCGCCAATTGAAAGATCCGAGTTTCCTGAATAAATAAAGTGACTTCAGATCTTGAATTTCCATTATATCATCATAACCAGTAATGATACGTCC
Source organism: Ostrea denselamellosa (assembly GCA_024699665.1). Classification (NCBI taxonomy): domain Eukaryota; kingdom Metazoa; phylum Mollusca; class Bivalvia; order Ostreida; family Ostreidae; genus Ostrea; species Ostrea denselamellosa. The sequence goes on along the minus strand of JAMZEH010000029.1, from coordinate 265,482 downwards.
AATTGACCTGTGGAAAAGAACACGAACAACAAGAACACGTAGGTAGATTATTTATATAAGGTGGTCTATACCTGGGCTTTAATTCTTGAACTGAGAGTTTTCATATTTCATTTTCCAATTTTCAATGTTTACAATGCTTAACGAAGGTATATCTAATGTTCAGCAAAAATTTGATTGTCAGTTGTTGAGTTACAAGCGAGATACAGCACTCACAATACTTTATGATGTAATCGATTACCGTTGATTATATGTAGTTTAACGTCCCGCTTGAGAATTTTTCATTCATGTGGAGACGTCACTATTGCCGGCGAAGGGCTGCAAAATTTAGGCCTATGCTCGGCATTTACAGCCTTTGAGCAGGGAGGGATCTTTCACGTGCTACACCTGCTGTGACACGGAGACTGAGTTTTTGATGTCTCGTCCTAAGGACCGACCCATTAATCTCCTCTTACGACAAGCAAGGGGTACTGAGGATATATTGTAACAACCCGGATCCATACGGGGCATGATGTAATCGAGGCGCATTCCATGTTTTTGTTTACATATAGATTGCTTAATAGAAAACATCATATTTAAAACAAAATGAGATGTAACGCACACCGAAAACTGTTTCGCAGTGTAGAGAATTAACATGTAAAGGGGCCGGGTGGTTATCACAAGGCCTCTTACATCTAGTCGACGCGGGTTCGATTCCCGCTCGCGCCGATGTATGTGGGAAAGTTTGCCAGTTTACTTTTGGAAGGTCGGTGGTCTCTTCCCGGATACATTGTATCTGCGTTCTCTCCTACACCTATAAAACTGGACGCCATCGGATAACTGAAAAATTGTTGAGTGTGGCGGAAAACAACAAACAATTAACAACATATAAATTGACAAAATCTTCTTTACATTAAACTTCTGTTAGTATATTAACCCATGTAAACAAAAACGTTGCACGAGCCTTGTCTACATAACAAAGAATTGCGAATTCTGTATCTCTCTTGTAAATTGATAACTGACAATTTTAAATTTCTGCTGACCACTAGAAATACCTTACTTACGCATTTTAAAGATTAAAAATATAAGCTTTGAAAAATTTCGCTCAAATCGTGTCCATGCCCTTTTAAACTCGAAAAGAATGATTAATTGGTTATATATTGTTTAACGTAGGCGTTGGCACGTTAAAGAACCCTCACTGCTACGGCCCTGAGCGCTAAGCATAGGTCTAAATTTGTGGTACTTCACCTACAGCTGGTGACGTCTCAATATGAGTGAAAAATTCTCGACGAGACGTAAAACAAACAAACAATAATAAACGTCCCTTTTTCACTCAAATGGAGACGTAACCATTGCCGGTGAAGGGCAGCAAAATGTAGAACTATGCTCGGCGCTTAGAGCCTTTGAGCAGAGAGGGATCTCTAACATTCCACACCTACTGTGACACGGGGCCTCATTCAACGGACAGCGCCATTTAGTTGGTTCGTTGGTTGTATAATGTTTAACGTTCCTCTTGATAATATTTCACTCATATGGAGACGTCACCATTGCCGATGAAGGGCTGCAAAATTTAGGCTTAAGCTCGGCGCTTGTGGCCTTTAAGCAGGGAGGGAACTTTACCGTGCCACGGGACCACGGTTTTTGCGGTGTCATACGACGAGCATGGAATACTTAGGACGTATTCCAACCCGGATCCCCAGGTAGTCGCCTCTTGCGAGGGATACTGAGGATATATTCTAACAACCCGGATCCCTAAGGTGTAAAAAAGAATGAACTTTTCTATAAAGAAGAATGTTTCTTATGTTGACGATAGACTTAAACTCGAAAAGACGGAAGTTTTCTATGACGAAATCAGTGACCTAGCTAGCTTGGAAGTGAAGAGTACGCACAGTAACAAATCCAAAATAGGCTGGGAGCCGTCTTAAGGCCCCAGTTTGTCCAGGGCAAGACCCTGGTGGGCCCAGAAGCCGAAGCGCCCGGAAGCTCATGGGTTTTGAGGCTTTTTAGGGTACATTTATAGGTTTTTCTAGGTAAAAAATCATGCATAATAAAATGAAAGATTAACAATCATTTTCGTTGTTGTCAAATTGATGTGTACGCGACTGGTCGCGGTAGCTCAGTGGTTAGACCGTGACACGGGACCTCCGCTTTTAAGAAAGACCCTTGATTCTCACTTCTAAATGCCGAGCGTTTAGCGAAGGAGCAATCACTACCTTTTTTTCGTCTTAGGTTTGACGCGGCCATGGCACGAGTGGGGCTCGAACTCTCGACCTTCCGGATACGAAGCGAACACTCTAACCACTGAGTTACCGCGACAAAGGAATATTTTAGACGTATTGTGGGAGAAGAGACAGTGTGTGGCAAATTTTTGGCATTTTATTCGATTAAAGTATCGTGGTCCGAATTTTGTCCACCTTGTAATCACAGCACGTACGTATTTATGAGGCTGTACGACACGGCATACATTATACGACATGGCATACATTATTCCAACTGTTTACATACACCAGGGTTATTTGGTTTTAAATCGGCGTTTACTAGCAACTGTCACTCAGTCATTTCAAAAGCATATTTTGATAGCAAGTCAAGTAACAAGTCACATTCAGACGTAAAGCGCAATGCCGTATATTGTATTACTACAGTACCGTACCATAAGTTTAAGAGAATAAATATATCGAATACCTCTTGCAATTCGTTGTTTTAAGTTCTTTCAAACCAAATTTAGGCAGCGTTTCGTCCGTCGTAAGTACATCATTTTGGAATTTCCCTTACCGCGTTGGGCTATTTATAGGATGTTCCGATATAACAGCAAAACTTGATTGTTAGCGAAAGCTGTCATTTGTTGGTTAAGTGTGAAAAGTTAATAATTGGTCCTAAAATGCAACGCTGTCAGATCCTTCTTCGGTGTAACGGTTAAAGAAGATCTGGTTTTAATTAAATAGGAGCTGACTCATACATCTTGTGTATAGGTGTACTATTGAGAGAGTATTGTTATCGAATTTAGTAACCATCCCTAAGGTAACGGTGTAAATCTGACATTTTAATTTGTCACAGTTTAGCTGTGTAGTCATTATTTCGATCAAATGCTTGATATCTATCTGATAGTTTACAAGAGAAAGAGAATTAATGGCAAATTTGATTTCAACATAATTATATAGAAAATGAATTTATATGCTGAATGAGAATCGATTTGTGCACGAATGTTTAATTTCATGGTTTTGATGGCTTTTTCATGCAAATAAAATGTTCCAAAATAAAGTATTTATTATAGGCATCATATGCCAGTGTAACTCGCACCCTAGAACGTCTCTTGATTATACATGTGGAATTTATTTCTCTCAACTGATTCGATATACGAGAGCATGCTCTGCGTATGATAATTTCTTCAAACTAGAAGACTCATGACTGTGATCAATGAATAAAGACTTACTCCAGATATGCACCTGATCCAACTTCTGATGTTTGCAATTGTTCGTGTTTGCCTACTCTCAATTTTGTATGAGGATTCATTGTAGGATTGATCAATGTTTGCTATTTTCACATTGTTAATTCTGTAGTCACCCGAAGGACGATCATTGAACCTTTCAGCCACAAGGAACAACAACAACAATAATAATAATAATAATAATTCCCTCCCTCCATATGTTAATAATGCCCACATTTACTCCATCGAAACTCGCAGATTCTCGACATTCCTTTGTGTGAGTGAGGAGTCTCTGACTTTAGTATGAATGTACGTTTCTAATATATATATCAGGTATATCTTTAATTTCCGTTTAATTAAAAATAATGTCAATGTTCGTCAAGGTAGTAATTTCCTGGAAGGAAGTAGAATACCTTTAAAAGATATATTTAATCTGCCCACTAATCAAGATGACAAACAGGTATTAGCGAAAATTCACAAAGGAAAGTGTACACTGTCAGTTTATAAATGTTGCTATCAGATTTCTAGTGATAACAAATGAGCAAAACCAATTCACCAATCTAACACAGCAAATCGATGGTTTATACTCGGCGAAAAGGCAAGAAAATTGTGTAAAATGGTAGATATAGTAATTCATGGGGTTCAAATCATCGTTAATCTCTTGAAATCAAACGACATTGACTGTGCAATATTACCAATCAATTCAGTGACTTGTGCGTCTGTTAGCACATTGTTTTCGAGTGTCAAACGTTGTTCTTCTCCCCTATAAAAAGAAATTTCCACGAACAAAAAAATGTTATCAATTTTCAGTAGTGACCCTCTTTCCACTGCGAGAATTCCACACTGTAGCTTTGTATTCGAGATCACTCCACTCAATAACGATAGGAAACAAGGAAGTGAGTATCAATATCGAATGGTAAAGTTAACAATGTGTTAATCGTAATCATAAATACCAAAGACATATACAAGTTCGAGTATAGGGTAACACGGACCTCCGAAAAAGCGAAGGTAGGATCAGGTGCCATGGAGGAGTAAGCATCCTCTGCTGACCGGTCACACCCGCCGTGAACTCGATATATGGTATATGTGGTATTTTTTCTATATGAATTGTATATTTCTTCCAATATGAAATACGAATCGGAGGGCAGTTATGTTAGTTAAAGAGCAATACGATAATCAGTGCAGTGTGTGTACTGTTAAAATGAAAGGTATCCTTATTTTAATAAACGTTGTACTTTTTAGGACATAACACTACGTGGATTGATTGATTATTTATTGCTTTCCGCCACACTCTACAATTTTTCAGTTATCTGGTGGCGTCCAGTTTTTGTTGGTGGAGGAGAGAACCCAGATACAATGTACCTGGGAAGACACCACCGACCTTCCGCAAGTAAACTGGCAAACTTGCTCACATAACGCCGCGGCCGAGATTCGAACGCGACAGAGGTGAGAGGCTTTGTGATGCTCTAACCACTCGGCCCCCACTACCTGGAAGGTAATTTTATAATGAGTATGATAGATACTTTGCACAAAGAACAAGTTAGAAGTAAGAAGTGAGTTGGTGAAGCGAGAGGAATACCAGGTGTTATAGTGCAAACCGTGTGACATATGTTTTTATTCTAAATCTAATCACATCCTTCGCCGCTCAAGCTCGACTGATTAAAAAAGCAGAGGCGGGTGAGCGCTCAGATGTTATATTGCTATCAGAATGTTTTGGTAGAATGATAGCTTTCCATTAGATTTAACTGATATATATTATTTTTTAAAAAACAATTACCGCGTTACTTCTATACTATTAATGATGTTCATACAATGAAATGTTCATCGAAACCGAAGAGCGATAAAAGGAATTGTCCATTCACGTCTTTCAACAAAGCATCCTGACACGATCAAATGGTGACTTTAATTTGCATTTAAAAAGTGTTCATCTAACATTTCTGAAAATTGATTGATTGTTTGTTTGTTTTACGTCCCGTCTGGAATTTTTCACTCGTAGCGCTCAAGGTCGTAGCAGTGAGGGTTCTTTAACGTGCCAACGCCTACCGTGACACGGGACCTCCATTTTTAAGGTCATATCCGAAAGACCCGTGGTTCTTGCTTTTAAATGCCGAGCGTTTGGCGAAGGAGCAATCACTACCTATTTTTCGTCTTAGGTTTGACGCGGCCATGGCACGAGCGGGGCTCGAAATCTCGGCCTCTCGGTTACGAAGCGAACGCTCTAATCACTGAGCTACCGCGATCGGTTTTTCTGAAAATTGATTTGGATAAATTGTGGAGTTATGTGTGTTTATTTTTACAGAAATTTAACATAAAAAGCTATTCAAAACGTAAATATACAAATCCTGATAGTTTTAAACAATTAATGTTAAGGAGGCTGGACTGTTGACCAGGAGACTATAGACTGCCGCAGTAGAAATTTACATAGATCAAATAGACTATAGCAGTATTTGTTTACAATCAAAAACAATAACATATCAATGAAGTTAAATGGATTAACTGTCTCTCTCTCTGTGTGTGTGTGCGTGTGCGCGCGCGTGTGTTTTGTGGAATTGTTTGCTTGAAGATTTGTCATCACATGTTCAAATTGGCAGAAGGTATTATTTCAGTGAGATCACTTAGATTTGGGAGGCTGAACATATTGAAGGCAATTTTGGAATGACAAAAAGTTTAATAGTAGAATTCTCGAGAGGACGTTAAACAATATACAGTCAATCAATCCAAACAAAGGTGGGACACTCATGATATCTGTGAGCAAGTGAAGATATCGATTAAAGATCACGATTGATTGTATAGTGTTTAACGTCCCTCTCGAGAATCTATCACTCATACGGAGAAGTCATCATTGCCGGTGCAAGGCTGAAAAATTTAGGCCTGTGATCGGCGCTTATGGTCTTTGAGCAGAGAGGGCTTTTGCGGTCTTATCGAAATGACCGCCACAGTTATTCGCTTCTTACGACAAGCAAGGGGTACTGTGGTCGTATTCTAACCCGAATCCCCTTAATCTCATGAATTCCATAAAGAATACAAATGAAGGGAATGGCCAACACGAACCTCTAGACACACTAATGGTGGGACCAATTGCTCAGGGGGAGCGAGCATCCCCTTTTGACCGTTAACATTCGCCTTGAGCTCTAAATCTCTATGAGATAAACGGAATAATGCGGAGTCAAAATGAGTATGTCAAGAACGGCTTACCAGTTAGTATGAAACAGTCAGACAGCATTCAACGCAGAGTTGCATTTCCAACTTGACCTTAGAAAAAAAAATGAGAATATAGAAACAGACTGTTCAAAATTTCATACTAATTTACGACGCGAGAAAGGTTATTAATTGATTTATTAATAACACAAAAGTGATGTAACCGCAGGTTTAATAATCAACATATCACAACTACTAATGACAATTACAATCATTATTAGTTCAGGTCACCCAAGTTCAATATCTAACGTGCCTCCACGAGCACCAATGACTGTCTGACAACGCCTTCACGTGGACACAATTAAGTCCATAAAACCTGTCTAGGAAAGTTGATTTATTGTTACTGCAGAACTTGGGTTAATTCGTTGTTGCAGAGCCGGAGGCTGAGATTGTCTTTGACGGATGGGTTTATCTGGCTAGTTGTATTCGGCGCGTCAATCATGGTCAATATGCCACAGTAGAATTTTACCGTGATGATAAACACTCAAATGATCTCGATTTTTAACCTTTTTAAATTCATCGCTTGTTTATTTACGGAAATTGCTTACGAGCCCAATCGAAGTTTCAGGAGGCTCCTTGTCACAGCATGCGTGGCACGATAAAGACTCATCCCTGCTCAAAGGCTGTAAGCCTGACCATAGGCCTGAATTTCGCAGCCCTTATCCTTCACTGGCAATGGCGACGTCTCATATGAGTGAAAGATTCTTGAGCGGGACTTTAAATGATATGCAACCCAGTGTAGTTTATGCTGTCAAATTTTTCTCCATGATTGATTGATTGGGGTTTTAGGCCGAGTTGGTAATATTTCAGTCATTTTACGGCGGTTACGCAACTGAAATATGTTTGTGGCACGCTCAAGACCTCCCTGCTCAAAGGCGCCGAGCATAGGCGTAACTTTTGCAGCCATTCACCGGCATTGTTGACGTCTCCATGAGTGAACAATTCTCGAGCGGGACGTTATACAATATGTAATCAATCTTATCTCTAAACTGGGCCTACTTTAAGCCAGAGTGCCCCCCCCCCCCCCCCACTCCCCCCCCCCACACTCTCCGTCACTTTCACTCATTAACATACTTGCATCAAATGGAATTGTAATTAATTGAAACCGTGCATACTTGATATATTCGGAAGGGTGTGCTAAAGTTTCAGATAAGCTGGATAGTATCTGTACTATATATGAAAGTGGAGTTAATTTACTGATAGACGTCGGAAGCAAATTGGTAAATTGAAAAAAAAAAAAGGGGGGGGCTAATCCAACAAAAATGTTTCTACGTCGAGCACACACACAAGCTACTTCCTATTGACTATTGAATTCATATACAAAATGTAACTGAAACTATAGTACTTGAGTGAGCTGGGGGAAGGGGCTATTGACTCGTCAAAATGTCTAAACTTTTCAGTCCTTTCATTAGAATTTTCCAAAAACAGATAATCTGTGTTCATTCTCACTAACAAATTCATTCAGCATTCTTTCGCTGGTGTGGTAGTGTTAGACACATGGCCTTCCTACTAGCTCGGGCTAGCGGATTAATCCTTTAGCTCGATCGGTAGAGCACTGGACTGGCCAGAGGTCTCGGGTTCGATTCTCATTATAGGCACAAACCAGTCTGTTACATTTGACGGCCATGTTGGGACCCGGGTGATCCCTGGCAGGTGAAAGTGATTGCGCCTACAACTTCGCCCCACAGGCGCTGGCACTTTGGGAGAGCCGGGATGCCTCTCTCTCTGGAGGGAGAGAACGTGGTTTTGTTGGATACAGGATACATGAAATTCCTACTAGCTCGGGCTAGAGGGTAAAGCACTGGACTGTTGTGCCAGAGGTCCAGGGTTCGATTCTCCTCACTCTCTGTTACACTGGCATTGCAAAAAGTTCAATCCAAATTGCAATTCTGCTATACAGTAATATGTCATATGTTTTGATTAATTCAGTTACCGGTCGCGGTAGTTCAGTGGTTAGAGCGTTCGATTCGTAACCGGGAGGTCATGAGTTCGAGCCCCGCACGTGCCATGGCCGCGTCAAACCTAAGACGAAAAATAGGTAGTGATTGCTCCTTCGCCTCGGCATTTAGAAGTAAGAATCACGGGTCTTTCGGATATGACCTTAAAAACGGAGGTCCCGTGTCAAGGTAGGCGTTGGCACGTTAAAGAACCCTCACTGCTACGGCCCTGAGCGCTAAGCATAGGTCTAAAGTTGTGACACTTCACCTACAGCTGGTGACGTCTCCATACGAGTGAAAGATTCTCGAGCGGGACGTTAAACAATATTCAATCGATGAAAACTTTTATTGCAGGTGATGAGGTCTCTAAATTTTTAGATTCTTTTAAATTTCTAAAAAAGAAAAGCTTCTCTTCTTTGAGACTCTTTGATCAATTTTGTTATGTCACGCGTTACTTCAAGGGCATCTCCCATAATTGTAGATGATTTAACAGCATCAGAGCATGCCAAGTTTAGAGCATGACCATAACAGTGCGAATAAAGGGCTCTATCTCTAAATTTTCCCTTGCAACTCCATTTTTTGTCATATCATAACACTGATCCCGTAATTTATTAAAAGGAATATTGAACCAGGTCAAGGTATCGGTGATAGCAGAAACGATTGCATCGGCTTTAATGTCGTCGATTTCATAAGAGCCAACAAATATTTTGTGTGGCAAAAATCGGTAATCGATGTATCGGAGGCAAATAACGAGTTCTCTTTGAGAAATGTCAGTATTCTCATCAGCAATTATGGTTAAGGTTAATTGGGAGTTTTTCGCCTCCGGTTTGAATTTTATCGTGCGACCTACTATTTCCGGTGGAATTTTCGCATCGTGTGCTATATATACGCCACGCCTATTTACAAGATTTCAACGGCAGAGTATTTGAAGTATGCCTCGAGCAAACCCCCCAGATCTAAGAAAGGGCGATTCTCGAAACCATCCCATTTGCGCCAATTGTAAGCCTTAGACGAAGCGGGGCCCGGAAAGACCAGTACCGGTTAATATTTTAATCTGAATTTCAAGACATGATTTTGCAGTGTTTTGTGCCAGTACAGTCTAATCATATGAAGTGAAAGGAAGATTTTTTTTTTAATTGAAGTACTTTTCTTTTCATTTCAAGGATGCTGTTAGATATGTTACTCAGACTATGAAAGTGCTCTCCCCGTCGCCCAATGTACACCTGGACCAAAGAGCGATGATGATAATCTTGGCGTATTGGAAGAAGGGTTGTAGAGCAGAGTATCCAAGTGGATAACTTTAAAAGAGGCTGTGCTATATGCGGGGAAATGCTAAGCATTGTAAATATAGTAGGCGAGAGGAAATTTGGCCTAGGGCAGGTACATTATTGTCTAAATGCAAACAATGAAAAGGTGAAGATAACGAACAGTATTCAATCTCGTAATTCCAATAGAAAATAAAAATCAGAGAGACGGGCAAACACGGACCCCTGGTCATACCCGAGGTGGGATCAGGTGCCTAGGAGGAGTAAACATCTCCTGTCGATGGGCCACAACCGCCGTGACCCCTATATTGCGATCAGGTAAAACCCCGTGGGGATCCGGGTTGTTAGAATAGATCCTCAATATCCCTTGTTTGTCGTAAGAGGCGACTAAATGGGGCGGTCCTTCGGATGAGACCGCAAAAACCGAGGTCCCGTTTAACAGCAGGTGTGGCACGTAAAAGATCCCTCCCTGCCATAAGCGACGAGCATAGGCCTAAATTTGCAGCCCTTCACCGGCAATGGTGACGTCTCCATATGAGTGAAAGATTCTCGAGCGCGACGTTAAACAATATTTAATCAATCAATCAACCGATCAGGTAAACAAAGCAATCCGTAGTCAGAATCAGTGTGTCAAGAACGGCCTAACAAATTGGTATGAAACACGTCAGACACATTTGACTTGTGGTAAGCTGTACTGGCATACTAGAACGTTATAACGACCATAACATCTGCGAAATGCAGACTTTATTTAACATTTAACATCAACTTCTTTGTCAGTAGCCCGCCTCAATTTTAAAACGGATGATATACAGAACAAGCTCTTGCGTATCGAATCAGTTGGGGGATATAAACATCATATGCATGTGATGATAGAATATTGCCACATAAATAAGGGAAGTTGACAATGGAGAGATGGAAATTATCCCGTTTGTCATAAAGTTGAGTTATTAGTTTGCCGCCGGCATCTATTTTCAGAAAAAAATATCTAAGTACGAAGCAGAAGTGGAAGACTCTAATGTATTTTATTTCATATATATCACCGGTAGCGGTAGCTCAGTGGTTAGAGCGTTCACCTCGTAACCGGGAGGTCGTGAGTTCGAGCCCCGCTGGTGCCATGGCCGCGACAATCCTAAGACGAAAAATTGGTAGTGATTGCTCCTTCGCCAAACGCTCGACATTTAGAAGTGAGAACCACGGGTCTTTCGGATATGACCTTAAAGCAATATAAGCTGCCAAAATTGCAATTTGTTATAGTGGCATTAAAAGAGGTTAAATGAACGTTGATATGATTGAAAAAAAGAACTGCATCGAATTTTCTCTCTCATGCATCGTTTACACACCTTTACGTGATGAAAAATATATTCCTCGACATTCCGTTTCACCCTAACAATGGCAGCTGATTAATCGTCGGCGACAATCTCGAAGATAACCGATGTTGACACGAATGATTCTGATGCTGGTCGGGGTGGATCGGGTTGTATCCGGGTCATTAAAATATGGACGGCGAAGTGAGATAAAATTCTAGTTACCATCATTATTTTGGCATTGTTAACGATGTTATATGTTTTTATATCTTTTTCGTCCCGAATCAGTTAAAGTCGGCATTCTCCCTCGCTTCGAACCTTTCGTGTCAGACATCTTTCGTGCTTACCGGAAATATTGCGCTTGCGCATTTGATTTTGCCGAATGAGTTCAACTTTAGGTCATTGCATACGGAAATAATGTCGGAAAAATTAAGGTACGGGAAGCACTGTCGAACAATTTTTACATTTAATGCAAAAAATACAACATGTCAAAAGTTTAATCGATAAAATCAGGTATTAGAAGGTAGATGTTACAAAATTTCGATTAAATTTTAGGACCCCAAAATAACAATTTTGACAGCTTATATTGCTTTAAAAACTGAGGTCCCGTGTCACGATAGGCGCTGGCACGTTAAAAAAACCCCTCACTGCTACGGCCCTGAGCGCTAAGCGTAGGTCTAAATTTGTGGTACTTCACCTACAGCTGGTGACGTCTCAATATGAGTGAAAAATTCTCGACGGCACGTAAAACAACAAACAAACAATAATCACAGGTTCTACAGGTTCAGTGCTGTATGTCACTACGCTCTTTTATAAATTATATAACCACAGGCAGTAAGCATGAAGACTGTCGCTAACAGTTCTACAAAACCTGTGATAGTGTGCCACAACATTCAGAACTCTGACCTGCCCATTTTATGTTCCATTTAATAAGACTCAATCTCCTCGAGAAATTCGAGGAAAACATTTTAAGATTTTTAGATACATACAAACTAGCTGTAAAATTATTTAACAAGAAAACTGTTGGAAATTTTAAGCAAGAAACTTTGGTTAGATTGTGTTTATGTAAGACTTACAATGCACATAATGCTTTGTCAGATGTTTGCAGTGTACGGGAGTTATACGAGTCAAATCTATCTAAGAAATGTCAATCAACAGATATTGTCACTATGAGTTATTATTATGTAAAGTCCTCATTTGCTCCACTGATACAAAAGGTTATTTCTATGCTTATTTCTAAAAGACTGACAGCTTGTAACCTTCCTCTACAAAAGTTGGAGCTCATTCATTAGCGTGATCCCCATAATGGAATCTCCAGTTTTTAGTGAGGTTGGGTCTGATGGAAAGATACCTAGGGTAACCAAATGCAAGAACATTATCTGCAAAGTTGGGGAGCATTTTAACTCCACAACTTGCTAGAAAATGTCATCAAATATCTTTTGAATTAGTTGTGTCTTGTATCTCTGTTTTTATAAGATTGGTTTATATCAGTGAATTTATAATGATATGTATAATAATGAATATGTTTCACAGGCTATACAAAGCCTTGCCAGAGACGAATGGACACCCTCTGCTCTTCTACATGTTTTCGGTAACAGTCTGTATGTGATTGATTGTGTATTAATCATTTTATTTTAATATCACTCTCAGGAAAATTTCAGTCGTATGGAGATGTCACCGATACTAGTGAAGGGCTTTAAAAAACGCACAATTATCAGCTTCTCTTTTGAGCATTTTGATGTAAATTATATCCACTTACATTTTATTGCCTTTATATAATTAGTGTATTTAGACTTAGTGATTTGTATATGATTATTTGTACATGTGTCAGTGGCCTTTGAAAATGGGAAAATGTTAGACATCATAATTACTCCCCCCCCCCCCCCCCTCCCAGCACACACATTCTTGCAGTATTTTTGTATGCATGTCTAGACCAGATAATCAATATTATTAATTCATTTCACCTTGTATTTTATTCAGCATGATGGTAACAATTCCTTGTAAAATTTGAAATTGTCGTTAATGTGGTATACTCGTTATAACTAATATTTTTAAAAAATCTGGATAGGCAATAATGATAAAGGAAAATTTGTGTGATCCTAAGATACAACTGTAATTTATTCTTTTATAAAAATGGTATATAAACAGCTTAGATTTTTTAAAAATTCCATTTAACGAACATTTTCAGATTTTTTTTTCAGAGTCGAAAGTACGTTTTTTCAGGAAAATTAACATTCTCTATTAAATATCTGCAATTTTTATTTAAAAATACAGAGGTACATTGTTTTATTGTTATCATTATCAAGTGTGGTGTGTTTTGGTGCTCTGCATAATAAAATGAGATCATACTTCCATGTGCTAAATTTTGATTTCTGCAAAAGGATGCGTGTACTCCATATCGAATTGTGTGTTAAAATGCATGGTAAGGTATGTTTTGCATGGTCTTTTTGGTTAGTATATGATTTGTTATAGCTATTAAAGATAAAAAGAAATGTAGGGTAAATAAGTTTTAAAAAGTTCTGAATTTGACATATAACATTTCTAAGAACTTGATTGGCCATTAATTTAAGTGCGTCGTGTTAACTTGTACTGAAACATATTTATTAGTGTTTTTTTCTGAATCCATGCCTGCAAACAGAATCACTCTCTGTCTGCAGTTTAACCAACTCGTGAAAATTAGAAAAACTGCACTGTTTCCCCCTGATTGGAATATTTTGTAAATTTCTAAGAAACAATCACTGTTTTATTTTCTGTTCCGAGTGTTGTTTACTGAGAGATTCACCAACATCCTTTAATACTTTTGTGTAAATGATCTCTCAAATGTGCGGTAGCTCAGTGATTAGAACGTTCGCTTCGTAACTGGGAGGTCGTAAGTTCGAGCCCCGCTCGTGCCATGGCCGCGTCAAACCTAAGACGAAAAATAGGTAGGGATTGCTCTTTCGCCAAACGCTCGGCATTTAGAAGTGAGAATTACGGGTCTTTCGGATATGCCCTTAAAAACGGAGGTCACGGTAGGCGTTGGCACGTTGAAAAACCCACACTGCTACGGCCCTGAGCGCTAAGCATAGGTCTAAATTTGTGGTACTTCATCTACAGCTGGTGACGTCTCAATATGAGTGAAAAATACTCGTTTTTGATTGATTGATTGTTTGTTTTACGTCCCGTCAAGAATTTTTCACTGATATGATAGAACGATTGACGTATACACGCTGCAGTGTAAAATTTAAAGGTAGTTTTAAAATGTAGCTGCAGAGCTGTAGCGTTATGGTTTTATGTTTTAGTCTTTCACCATAACGCTACAGTTTCCGCATTGCAAGTGTGGTGCAATTTATGGTGCAAGAGTTTCTGCGCACGGTTGGTGATATGTCTCCACTTCCCAGTGTTGGTCAATCAAATACCTTTCATTCCCTAATTTTACACATATTCTATTACCAACCTGTATATTGTATCCACCTCCTAACCCTTTATAGCCGTTTCTATAGACCAATAAACTCGTTGTTTTGAATTTTCTGCCATCCGACAACCATCTTAACCTACTGACGTGATCTCACTAAACCGTCACGTATATATATGGAATGTGTTGACTAACTACTTACCCAAGCCTTTTTATTATTTCTAGGATTATGCAAGAAAAATAAATAAAAGTGTTAGTGTTTTCTCTAAGAAAATCAGTGTATGGTATTTAAAGAATAAGTGAAAGTCAATAAAAAATGTTGTTATCTTTATTTTGTACGAAATCGATAGAAAATCGAGGAACCGGCTGTTTATTTACGTTATCACCCCCCACCCCCCACCCCCCCCCCCGTTCCGACACCTATGATACATTGGCATACAGTTCGTTACAGTAAATTATGTGAAACCAAAAGGCACTTGGAGCGTGAATCGTGCATCCTCCTTTATTTTTTTCCTGATCTAGGATCAAAATTTGCTTCTTTTTTTTTTTTTTCTTTTTTTTTTACTTATATTTGTTTATTTCTGTAATAAAAATCTCATTATCATTGACTATATTTCTTCTTACAATCACTGTTAAAAACGTAATTTTCACTACATGTAATACGTAACAGAGACGAAATATTATATTGAATGAGTTTGAAGATCCCAAATCAGAAAAAAAAATATTAGGGGGGTGGGCGTGTTGCACTACTCATACCCAAGTGCATGTGTTATTCAATTACCCCTTTTGTGACCCCACCACGTGCGACTTCTGGTTAAATATTAAGGCACATAACTCGTTTCCTTGATTTTTTAAAAAGAGTAGGCTCACGTGGGGGAGGGGGGGGGGGGGTCAGGGAAACTTCAACTTTCACAACCAAACATATTTCAGTTAACTAACTGCCGTGTAATGGTTGAAATATTTCCAACTCGACGTAAAACTCTAAACAGTCAATCGATCCCTTTATGTGGGAGTAAAGAAGATTTTTAGATCCCTTGAGTTAATTCAGGTGACCTATTGCAATGGGTTTTGAAAATTGGACACTTCTCGGCCGAGTGGTTAGATCATTGCGCTCAAAAACTCAAGGCCCCTCACCTCTAGTCGGCGCGGGTTCGATTCTCGCTTGCGCCGATATATGTGAGAAAGTTTGCCAAGTTTACTTTCGGAAGGTCGATGGTCTCTTTCCGGATACATTGTATATGGGTTCTCTCCTCCACAAATAAAAACTGGACGCCACCAGATAACTGAAACGTTGTTGAGTGTGGCAACAAACAACAATCAATATCGGCAGTTTTGACCTGCCCCTAAGGCACCAGGAGTCCAGAAATTTACAATCTATGTACACCTTGCCCAAAAGATGCTTCATACAAAATCGGAAAAGAATTGGAATGGTAATTATCAAGAAGTTTAAAATGTTCTATAGTTAACGGACGACACACGACAAAAATAATCTCCACAAATGCACATTTGTAAATGCATGGTAATGTAAAGCAGGAATGCCTCTACCAAAATTGTAAATTTCATGATCCGCGGGGTAGAGGTTTTGATCCCAGGGCGTGCAAAACTTAGTATTTAGTTTTCAAGCGTAAAACATTTTAATGCTATTGGTATCAAATTGATGCTAACTGAACATTTATGATGAGCAGATAGTCCTTTACCAATATTGTAAATTTTGTGATCTCCATGGTATGGGCTTTGATGTTAGGATGGGGCGAAAATTATCAGTGACTAAATGTGATAACAAATGAACATTTTAACTTCTTGATAACTACCATTCCAATTCCTCCAAAATTTTGTATGAAGCATCTTTTGGTGAAGGGGGCACAAATTGTAAATTTCAGGGCTTCTGCTGCCTTGGGTTCCGGGGGAAGGGGCAAAAACTGCTAGAGGAATGTAGATTGTGAAATTTATTATCATAGCTCCCCTACGCCTCATGGTTGGAGCCAAAAAACATACTTGAAAGTTTAAATAACCTTCTCTACTCCCATGCATAGGCTGATTTGATTTATTTGTTTCAAGCTTCATCTTTCCTTCTATTGTATTTGAATAGGAATTGTATGCATATGTAGAAACCCTGTGAGGATCCGGGTTGTTAGAATAGATCCTCAGAACCCCTAGCTTGTCGTAAGAGGCGACTAAATGGGGCGGTCCTTCGGACGAGACCGCAAAAACCGAGGCCTCGTGTCACAGCAGGTGTGGCACGTTACAGATCCCTCCTTGCTCAAAGGCCATAAGCGCCGAGCATAGTCCTAAATTTAAATTTTGCAGCCCTTTACCGGCAATGGTGACGTCTCCATATGAGTGAAAGATTCTCGAGCAGGACGTTAAACAATATATAATCAACCAATCAATCAATCATATGTAGAAAGATCATAAAGCTGTGAACAAAATACTCCAAAAAGCAAATATGAGAGTCCCAGACAGGTCTTTGTATTGACTATGATACTCAGGTGACCGTTAAGGTCTGTGGGTTTCTTGTTGAAATTTGACATTTTTGGCCTTATCATGAGGCCCTGGGCGAGCTAAGATCATACATTTCACAATTTACATTCCTCGTATCCAAAAGAAGCTTCACACCAAAAAGGTAACATTTGACTTAAGACAAGGTATGTCGCATGACGACGGACGACGACCACCAACAACAGGTTACGTTTAAAGACAACACATTCAAATATTGAGAACCCGTGCATTTGATAAGACTGCTGGTGCGTGAATCACAATTGAGTTAGAGATCGATTTTAAGAAAGCACGTTTTATTGTCCCCAAATTCTATAGAGTAAATATCCAGTAAACAATAGCGTTAATTTAATAAGATGTAATCAGGCAATTCATTGTAGACTAAACAAATGTACGAAATAAAAGAGCTTGTTACCATAACTAGGCCTTATAGAATACTTCTAAAATAAAGAATGATTATCAATATAAATTATAGATATTCATAAAGATGATGATCCCAAGTATTTATATATGAAAGTATATCGGCGGATCTAGGTCTCTTATAAAAGTGTGTACTCCTCAAACCTATCCGGGATCCGGAAAATGAGAGATTTTCTTCACATTTTCCACATTACAGGAGAAAATTGTGGCCACAAGGATAGGTCACACAAAGCATTAAACTAGAGAAAAGGTGTCGGTAAAAGAAATGAATGTACAAGTATCGTTCTGGCCACAGGCGGTGGCCAATTTTATTTTTTAAAAATAAATTATTTATCAGTCGTCTGGTTTTGACGTTTGAGGGCTGATCGCGATGGCGAATGACAAAGACGTAGCCTACCGGTGCAAAAAGAGATAAAATATAAGAAAAGTAATTGAAACTGAAGGTAGGTATGATTGTTTTACCAAATTGATATAATGTATTCATATTAGTAATTACATTTTGAAAAATATCTGTTGACTGTGTATGAAGAAATTCAGAGTTCAAAATGCAGGCGGCGACCGGGCCGAATCAAATGCATTTACGATACACAGTTGTACACCCAAGTATTGTCTTATTTTATAAATATATGCAATTTGAATGTGACTGTTGCTGATAAAATCATAAATATACAATGATAATACCAATGTAAGGGTTATATAGGTTAATCCAGCATTTTAATACAACGTCATCCAAAAATGGCATTACATCTTGTTTACGTTAACAACGCACAGTACGGACCAATCTTTTTTCTCTGTATTTGCTATTATTCAATACGTTGCATAAATTAATAAATATTTCAAATAATAATAATAATGAAACACTAGTAATGAATAAAACGAAGGGGTTTTTATTTTATTTTTTTAATTAGTTTTATTTATTTGTATATTTATTTATTTATTATATTATTATATAAAGTATCGAATGGCTATAGATTTTATCTCAGGTTCATGAATTATTTTTCATCAATGTACAATAAATAAATAATAACAATAATAAAAGTAATGATTAACATAAATAGGATTAAGATTAATAGATCTACATAAAATTTTGTATATTTTTTTTCAGGCTTGATGAATATTTAGATACATATATATTATTCAATTAAACAAACACGTAGCTTTGGTTTTCAAATGAGTTTAAAAAGAAGGGGGAGGGATTGGGGCGTTTCATTCTACAAATCATAGGGAAAATAATGTATAATGATAACATATGTGAAACTATACTTAAGAAGCAATGAAAGCCTTTAATTTATGTGTATGTTGTATTTTAAACAGTTATTAGACTAAAACAGTAAAACATTTTGCTAATATTTTTGTCACCAAATAATGTTAAAGACTTTGATTTCAAAAGTTTTTTTCATTTTTAAGAGTAATTAGGTTAAGATTATTATGAAAATACCACGTCCTATTTAATTGAGATGATAAAAGATCTTTATATAAAGCATGGAATTAATGCGCTAAAAGACATTTTGAAGTAGTTTTCTTTGTTCTTTTACGATGTTCACTAACGTTGACGTCATGATGTTATTTGCAGTTTTTGTAAGGAACAACGCTATCTTTAGTTAACTCTTACAAGAAAACGACATGCGATATAAGGAAAAATTGAGGTGTTCTGACAATTGCATATTGTTGGTATCTTGCCTATATAATTTTATGAAATTTGATTTTACCTAGCGCTTTGGTTGTGAAAGACTGATGCGCCGAGGATTATAACACAGTGGAGCTTTAAGATTTGTAAAGGTCACCAGATCAATGGAAAGGTCTTGCCACAGGGAATACATATACCAAATAAGAAAGGTCTACCTTTTATGTTGTGAAATATATGACAAAGGTGAAAAGGTTGGGTTCGTCTCACAGAAATGCACATTGTAAATAGAAAAAGCATACCTCTTACTATTCGAAAGCTTATATTCGAATGTTCTAAAAGTCAAAGGTCAGTGTAAAGGTCACTGGGTCAAAGATTGTGGTCCCAATGGAGCCACAAGGAATACACATACCAATTATGAAAACTTTACCTCTTATAGTGTAAAAGTTTTTGCCTGAGACAAACAAACAGAACAAAAACTACAGGCCCCGAATATTCGATTCCAGGGCATAAAATTTATTTGAAAAAATTCAGCGAGACATACTACATAATGACAACGATTATACAATTTGCGAAATAATGACTTGAAACGAGACTGTTGAAAATCCCTGTAACATCATCAACGCATCTTTCATTTAGAAATTAAACATATACAGAACATATTATCGAACCTGTTGAGAAACATGAACATCATATGCAGGTGATAATGTAATACTGCGGAACAGACGGGGGAAATTAACGATGGAGACCCGTAAGTCATCTTGTTTGTCATAAAGTCGTGTTGTTAGTTTACCTTTGACATCTATGCTCAATGAAGGAGACATAGAAGACTGTGGTGTCGTTTATTTCGAGTTCACCGGGATATCGAATTGACATATATATGACAAGACATGATTATAATTTGTCGATTATAAAGTCCCCCAAACGAAGTACTGACTGTTTAAAGGTGAGTTTGTTCCGAGTATTGATTTCAACCACTTACAACTCCCTTGGACAAAATCCATGCCAACTATATACATTTAAAAATATGTAAAATATGTCTGTCAGTCGTTCAATAATATGTTTATTTACATTTTCAACTTTGTGAGAGGTCAAGGTCAATGAAGTAACTTCACCTTGATAATAATTTGTAGATTACAACATTCGTTTATCACATCTAAAGATTCCACGTCTCCTAGAGTAATATCATTTTCATATGATTAGGGTCACTGGAGATACTAGTTTGTAAGTTGCAATATCTTTACATATCTGAACATTTCGTGTCTCTATCGGTACCGCTTCTAAAGTAACACAAGGTTTTACAATCAAGGTTAAAGAAGTCATTCTCCCTTGATACTAGTTTGTTTTATTTTATCATTTCTGAAGAACCAATGTCTATCACTTCCGGTTCTAAACTTATACCAGTTTTTATGTTCAAGTTCAGAGTTAAAGGTCCTTGGATTCTCTTGAACTTTATACTATTTTCTAGGTCATATCGTCCTCGTATCATTTTTCTAGATCCAATATCGCTTCCAGTCCCGGTTCTAAAGTTATACTAGTTTTAATGTTCATATCAGAGGTCAAAGTCAATGGAATCCCCTGATCTTGATAATAGTTTATATGTAGAAGCTTTAAGAAAACTTTTGCTTCATCAGAGTACAAAACAGGTCAGTCAACAATGGAGCACAGTTTGTGCCCAAGGGACCTCCAACAGACTGTTGGAAGACATGATCATCAACGACTACGTAAATAACTCTATCATCTTTTCAATTATTATATTAAACTTCATAGTACGTGTGCATTGTTTTAAAAAGTAATTTTGAACATAAGATAAGAATATCCCCGTGTTTCTTTTTTACTGAAGAGGCAGTTGTGTATTCTTTAGGGTTGTATCAAGATGGTAGATAAATTGGATCACGTGATACTAATGTAATAATCACCTTGTACAGCTCAAAAATTTGATAATTATATTTATAGAACATCTATAGACGCTTTTCACTTTAGAAATTAAATTCTGTATTTGCAGCAGTTAGAAACATACCACATCATTGTAAAAAGTACTGATGATAGTAAAATGTACTGTATGATCTTTTTGTATGTGATTTGTCAAGATTTTGACAGGGTGTAATGCGAGGCTTTAATATTTAAACCACGTTAAAATCCATTACAATGATTTAAATAATTAGTTATAGCTAAATTAGTTTTAAAAGTTATCAGCTTTCCTTGGTTACACGCTTGAAAACCTTTTCAATGAAGAGAAAATAATGAAAATCGTTTATGAAATATAATGAGTTAACATCGTAAATACATATCTTCATTGTGTTTGGAACTCGAGAGCTTGCGCACTATTTCGATGTAAATGGTGAACCATGGAGTCTAGAAAGACGCGGTCTTTTTTTACGAAGAGAGCGCAAAATAACCCGTTTTATACAAATTTGTGCACGTTCGAGGACATCAATGTGTTCTCAGTATCCATGATTGACGAAACATCGGACTATAGAGCTTTAATGATATAATAAAATGCTTTCAGTACATAATCAATTTATTTCAAAACTTCATGAATGTAGGCTGACTGTCATTTCAATATTGATAAATGAATTTAATTACAGTCAACTTTCAAAAGAAAAAAGAAAACACAAAAAGTTTAACAATTTTAGATTTTAATAAAAAGTTCCTGAAGAGAAGTGTCTTATGTATTCAATAAAAATCACTCGTAAAAGGGAAACGAACTTTCAAATTTTGATCAAGAACTAGATATCATTTCAACACTGGGGGACATTGTACTAACAGACAATAAAGTACTAATAGCCTTTTCATCCTCTGCTCTTATCACAATGATATTTGACATAAGGGGTTTTTTCTTTACACCCCTTGTGTGAGCTAACGAGGAAAATTGTTTGACGCAGGTATCATGTTTTGTGTAATGCATTGGTTTAATGGTACAATGGTGTCATCTGACTATTTTAAAGAGGTTTTGAATGTTATCAACAAAATCATTGACAGAATTGTATAGCGTAGTAATTAAGAGTGCATGGTGGAGGCGATGATAAGTGCTAGATATGTTTTCCCTTTCAGATATTCATATTCAAGAAGGTTGATTTTATGTATTTAAAAGCGTTAGAGTAAAACAGTTTACGAAAAATAGTGTGAGTTTACGTACTCTCTACAGATTTATAACCACCATGCACAAGAATTTTATCACAACTCATGGAAACCTACAAGTCTTGATTTCATTTAGATGTGTTGGGGATCGAGCACGATTTTCCAATGTGGGCTTGTTTCTCCGGTTACTTTACATGGCTTTGCAATCCGATGAAATTAATATCGTACACGAAAAGACGCTTAGCATGTTTTAATACAGAGGAAATGGGTCATTGGGTCGAAAACAGTCAGGACACAGACGGCAGGTGGTATTATACGTTCACAGCAAAAAACAATTCTCGAATTTGGAAAAATTATAGAAATATTTGTCATCTGACCTGATAAAAAGAAGTATGTAGAAGCTATTTCATCATACTAATGCGTATTAATATTTGAAAGGAAGCATACCTTTTGTTGACAAGCAAAACCAGCGTTGGTCACTTAAACATGCAACAAACTTGAGACAAACATATTTATCATGGAAAGGATGCATTTCTTAAGCACTAAAATGACGAACAACACGAATAATGAAAATGAAAAAAAAAATTGGGACGACATTGTATGTGTGGCCATATAAAACAAAATAAAAAAAACCCCACAAACAAAAATCACAACGAAACTAGCTTAAACTACTCTCACCAATTAACAACATGGTTTATTCGGCACGTTATCGCATTAATTCAGGAAAAACGAGGCCAGTTATTATACCCCCTTCTAGGATTGATTGATTATATGTTGTTTAAAGTCCCGCTCGAGAATTTTTCACTCACATGGAGACGTCACCATCGCCGGTGAAAGGCTGCAAAATGTAGGCCTATGCTCGGCGCTTATGGCCTTTGAGCAGGGAGGGATCTTTATCGTGTCACACCTGCTCTCACACGGGGCATCAGTTTTTGTGGTCTCGCGAAGGAACACCCCATTTAGTAGCCTCTTACGACAAGCAAGGGGTACTGAGGATCTATTCTCACACGGGGACCCCCTTATAGGAAGAGGGGCATATTGCTTTGCATCTGTTGGTCGGTAGACCACATGTTGTCCGCACAATATTTCGAGAACTACTAACTTCATCGTAATGATATTTCAGTTGTGGGTTGGTTAAGAGTAGAAAAGAACCTCTATTGATTTTCAGGTCAAACCACTCTGGACGTAGGAAGATACTGTCCGCTAAATAACCTAGACCCATTTGCTTGACAGACATCAAACTTGGTACACTGGTACATCTTCAGGAGTAGATGACCACTATTAAATTTAGGTTTACATGACAAAGTTCAATTGTCATAGTAATATATTGTTTTCTATATTTTAAGAATCATTTGTCTGATTGACAGCAAACTTGCTATATTGGTACATCCTAAGGAGTAGATGACCCCTGATGATTTTAGGTCACATAGTTAAAGGCCAAGGGTCAATTCACTTCGGACATAGTAAGATATTGTCCACTTAATATCTTGAATTGTATTGACAATACTGTGGATTAAATGATGCATGTGTATAACACTTTTCAATTTTCAACTACTTGGGGAAGCATATAGGTTTTACAAACATCTTTTGTTTCTTATTTACAGCAGTACAGTTAAAATGATGGACTATGAATAGGAGAAGATTTTATTTTATTGAAGAGACGTAATTATCAACAGGTTTACCTTTTATAAACCAGGTGACTTATGTCTATCGATTTTACAGAAGAATTTGAGAAGAAAAATCGCCAGAGTTCCGTTCATTACACGTGTAGTGTTTATTTTGTGCGATTATTAAATTTGCAGAATGCAGCATGAGTTAGAAAAGAAACATTATGGCATCAACAAGAGTTCAATTAACTTGACATATACACGGTTGTCCATCTACTATGTTGGTTTTATGTTTGCCCTAAAACTATTGTCCTGACGTCCAATGAAATATGCCTCCAATAAGCTGTTCAGGTTATGCTTACGAGAAAATTAAATTTTATGTCACAGGTCTCCTACCGATAAGATAATTCAGTCAACAGTAGGTCAATCACAACGAAACTCAAACTTGATCTGTAACTATCCAAGACGAAGCCAAATATCGAATTTCAATTGGTTATCTTATCGAATGCGGAGAAATGTTCGAAATACTTATTCTTGCAATTCATCAAGGAGCATAATTCAGTCAAAATAGTCAAGCGCATTGCAATTCTGATTTCATCTGTTACTATCTATATAAAATATCAGTTGAATATCTTTATCCAATGCGGAGAAAAGTCCGGAAAACCTCAAGCGGAATAACAGACAGAGAGTAAACTGATAGTCTCCTCCGGCAAAGTCGGTAGGGGACTAAAAAGCACCAATATGATCAATAACACGAATAACTAGATAAATTCTAGGGACGACCCTTCCTTACTTCAGGACAAACGAAATGATTTTACGGGTACGAACACAAATGAAGAGCCGGGCGTACACGGACCTCAGAACGCACCAGAGGTTGGATTAGGTGCCCAGGAGGAGTGAGCATCCATGCCTGTTGACATATCACACCACAGATGTTCGTCACGAACGTTTTGTCTTAATAAAATTTTGACACATCTAGTCTATATTTACACAAGGAGAAATCCGGAATCCCAAAAATCGCTACCTCAAATTCCCATTCATCTCCTCTTTAAATAATATTCAAAAAAGGTACGGAATATTGGATTTACAAGGACAATGAAATGCAGATCATGAGGTCAGGAAGGAAACAAATGACAGAAAAACAATAAGGAAACACTTGTCAATTTATTCGAAACCTGTGTACAGTAAGAAAAGGACAGATTCTCCAGAATAAGGGTCGACACCAACACAGGGCCACACAGCAAATTTACCACCATTGTAAAACAGAGTCAGTAGCGGATAAAACCCCCTCGGTTGGACAGACAAGCTCGGATTCGGCGTTGCATACTCCTAACGAAACGTCCCAGGTCATTTTGGGGGAAGGTTATTCCATTCCTATTGCAATGCTGCAGCAAGTTCTTGGACATTGGCAGGAAGTTGTTGATGTTGGCGTAGCCGCTGTCCAAGCATGTCCCAGACATGCTCGACGGGGGGAAGGTCTAGACTGTGTGCGGCCCATTGTAATGTGGTGATATTCTTGTTGGAGATAATCTGTAACGATCCTGGCCCTATGACAACTGGCATTGGCATCTTCAAAAATGAAACGGCGGTCATAACGACGTGCAAACGACCCAACAAGACGTCCCGGTAGTACTGCCCTGTGACACGTCCAGCAACAACATGCAAGTCTGTTCTGCCGGCAACAGTAATGCCCCTCCACACCAACAGATCCACCCCCATACTGACCATGTCTAATGATGTTAACATCATGGAAACGTTCGTTACGTCTGAACCAAACCCTCCTGCGTTTGTCAAGGAATTCCACAGTAAACCTCGATTCATCTAGGAACATTACGTGGTTCCATCAGTGATTATCCCAGCGTTAATGATAACGACACCATTGGAGTCGGGCCTTAATATGACGATCCCTCAAACATTTAATGACACGGGGACGTCGGACATGTAAGTGAAATCTGTGCAGTCGATTCCTGATGGTCTGTCCACTCACGGTAGCTCAGTGGTCAGAGCGTTCGCTTCGTAACGGGGAGGTCGTGAGTTCGAGCCCCGCTCGTGCCATGGCCACGTCAAACCTAAGACGAAAAATAGGTAGTGATTGCTCCTTCGCCAAACGCTCGGCATTTAGAAGTGAGAATCACGGGTCTTTCGAATATGACCTTAAAACGGAGGTCCCGTGTCACAGTAGGCGTGGCACGTTAAAGAACCCTCTCTGCTACGACCCTGAGCGTTAAGCATAGGTCTAAATTTGTGGTACTTCACCTACAACTGGTTACGTCTCAATATGAGTGAAAAATTCTCGACGGGACGTAAAACTAACAATCAATATCAATTAAATCGGTCGCGGTAGCTCAGTGGCAGAGCGTTCGCTTCGCAACCGGGAGTTCATGAGTTCGAGCCCCGCTCGTGCCATGGCCGCGTCAAACCTAAGTCGTTAACATAGATAATAATTGCTCGGTCGCCAAATGCTCGGCATTTAAAAGTGAGAATCACAGATCCTTTAGATATGACCTTAAAGACGGAGGTCTCGTGTCGTGGTAGGCGTTGGGCACGTTGAAGAACCCTCACTGATATAACCCTGAGCGTTAAACATAAGTTTAAATATGTGGTACGGTGACGTTTCAATGTAAGTGAAAATTTCTCAATGGGACGTAAAACAAGCAAATAATCAATTAATCATAAATTAATCGACCCGTCAAGTTGCAACACAAAATTTGGATCCAATTTGATTCCTCGTTGGATTCAAATTTGGGATACGACCTCAAGATATGCAGGTCAATCGTATTTGGTCCGGGTTGAATGATGTTTTGGTCCCTTGCACAAAGGAAATTTTCAAAATTCGGTTTCTGCTCATTTCCTCACTCATACATGGACATTTGGATTTAAAATCCGAGATATAGATAAATCATGAGAATATGCATGAAAGTTACTATCTGAATCCAGTCAGATCAGTTTTGGCAGTTACTGATAAACTGCTGAAATGATTGATGACTGATAAAATTTCAAACAATTCGCAGTTTCTGCTTATTATCTCAACAAAGTGGAATATACAAACGGTCTGAAAATATGCAGATCAAGTTCGTATTTGGTTCCGGTCGAATAATTAATTATTGGAAGAGGTAAACCATTTGGACTCTGAAAAATTTCAAACAATATTCACAGTTTCCGTTCATTATCTCAGTCATACATGGGTGTTATTTGGGATAAAAATATATCATGAGAGCAGGTCCGGTAACCTGGTGTAGTTATGACCCTTAGACGGGGCATTCGTGTCGCTCCGACACATCTTGTTAAATGTATTGATGGTACACTTTATTACTTTTATAAATAGCAATTCGGTTTTTAAAGAAAATGTTCTGTATGATTAACTAGATTCAGATCTTGCTTGTTCCAGCAGCATAAAAACATATTCTTGGCGATAGTTAACATAGTTGAGCGAAAGTGTCCATGCCTCCGCATTCCGCTTTATGAAGTGATATCAAAATTATTTTCTGTACGGTAGAGCTTTGATATTTGATCATGATACCATTTCCATTATAATTATACTGAAAGATGTCGTCTGTTGAATTGTAATTTGAAGAAAAGTCCGGAAAAACGTAATTATCGACCAACAAATAATGGTCAAAAGTGACGTAGCGTTGTAATATACAGTTTTTGTAAATGATTAGAAGGTATTGGCGCCTAAAATTTAGAGGTAAGGCAAATTATTTGTTATCCTAGAACATTTAATGCAGACATTTGTTTGTAGCAGTTAGGTGATTTTTATACCTAATTTCAGAGTATGACGTTTGATGGGATGATTATTTTTCTTGAAGTGTATGCTTCAATGGGAAACGGTTCATAGTTTATAGCAAACTGGAGACAAAAGACACTTATTCTCAGTCAAGAAGTCACTAAAAAGTGTTATAGCTACTGACATTTATATACTCGCCCTTTTTTACAACAGGACATTGTGATAAGGGGCTCTTTTGGTTACCATAAATTGCTTGTCAACCATTTCCCCATCAATCATATACTTGGAATCTGATGCAATACTATGGGTTCGACACGTTAGTAAATGACTAAAGAAGGTTCAACTATTGCAAAAGGATTGAATTGCGTGAAATAATATGCATTGTTGCCAATCTCTTTCTAATTAAATGTTTACACACATATATTTCATACATGTTGCATATATTATTGCCGGTGAAGGGCTGAAATTTTTTAGGTCTATGCTCGGCGTTTATGGTCTTTATCGTGCCACACCTGCTGTGACACGGGGCATTGGCTTTTGTGATTTTTCCGAAGGACCGCCCCCTTTCGTCGCCTCTTACGACAAGCAAGGGGTACTAAGGATCTATTCTAACAACCCGAATCCCCAAGGGGCTATTATTTGTAGAAATATTCATAACGTTTCATACTTTTCATAAGGTTGTCAATTCATTCTTCGGTTCAATAAAGATTAACTTACTAACTTTAAGTATAAGCTAGTGGTTCTCTTAAATCATTTAATATGTCTGCTGTATTCTAATTTCTGCATTATTATTTACATGTAGAAATGTGGCGTACCACATGACGAACATATATTTATAGAAACCTCTTCGTGTTACAGATAAAAATTAAAACAAAAATTCATAAACTGCACCTTGGTATAAGAGAGGGAAACACATAGAACCCGGACACGAGACATTTTATAAACAACATCTGCTCATGGCAGTTTGTCACAGATTCAAGTTCGTTTATACGTTCATATTTATAAAAGACGAACGAGAGTTTACCAAAAAAAACCCAAACAAAAGTAACAAAATTCAAGTAAGTTATGAGACCTTTTTGTCCCATTCCGCACTCTTTCAATATTTCAACGGCTATGGCTAATATTATATTATAGTACTAGTTTCCACATCTTTCATATTTCGTTGCCATAGAGGATCGGGGTTACATTGACACAGGTTACTGACAAGTACGTTGATGGTAGGACGTTAGACAGTATATTTTGATAATTAAAAATGAAAAACATTTTGGGTAAATCATGAAATCATGAAGTCAAAGTTTGACTTTCAAGGTTAGACTATTGTTATATACCTCATTTCAAAATTCTGTAGTCAGTAAAAAGCTTTTATCCTGTACTGACAGCATTCATCATTGCTTTCAGTCGGGAAGCAGCAATTATTGAGGAGTAATCCACGTTTATAGTACTTAATTTAAATGTAGTTGGTTAGAAAAATTATTGTTGGAAAAATTCTATTGCGGCGCTTTTTGTTTAAAAACAAATGAAAATGTGCAATATGACCACGTTAAATGACCAGATTTGAGATTTTCTTTCGACAACATACAATCCTTTGAAATATGTATGGTTAAGCGTGTTACTTGTTTAAGTAATAGAGACATTTGTAATAGGAGTTATTGGGTACACTTATCAATATGTAATTATATTCCTTTGCAAGTGCATTTTAAAAACATATAATATGGAAGAAGAAACTGAACATAAATACATCGCTTAATGGAATGTGCGACAATACAAATTTTTGAATATCATTATTATCCACATGAAATAATCATATATTGTACTTAATGGGACCGTTTTATGCATTAATTGATAATCAATTATATTACTTCGTTATTGTTGTGATTAGATTTATAATTCAAAGAAAAACAAAAATAAAACAAACAAAAAATCCCAAAGAATAACAAAAAGCGCAAACATCAAAATTCTCAAATTCTACTTTTCTCTCAAATATCAACGAAGATCATGTGATTATAAAAGGGAAATGAACACCAATTCCCCATAGATCTTTGGTCCTCTCACTAATTCACTATATTGATTTCAGACAAATGTCCACCAACGTTTGAAAGTTCAGTCTAAGCGCTGATTAAAAAAAACCACCCACAAAATATATAGTATCCCATTGATTTTATGTCATATTTGTACTTCTTTACAATATACAACGATCCACAGCGAATTACAACAGTCATTTCAATTATACCGCTACCACGATAATTTCCTCAGTCATTCCTCGATTTTGTGCGATGACTTCTCATCCAGACAATTAATCCAGACTCTTATATTTCCTTCAACTCCAGATAATTGCCAATCGTGTAATACGTCGACATTGACAAATATGTACGTACCTATACTGTAACTTGAGTACCCGGTCGTTAGATAAACATCCGGGGGGGATATTACTTTCAAGGATAACGTAAAATCCTGAAACTTTTAAATTTACAATGTTATTTTCGGAACGCTCCAATTACGAAGTATCTTTTTTGTGTAGGTCGAACATTATGAACAACGTTAAAGTTGTGGACAGAGCGACGAAGACAATCAGAAAGAACCCTCGATCTTTGATCTCGAGCGCATAAATATATCAAGTGTGAGCTGACAAATTATAATATACAAATTTACATTCCACCTTCATCATAATTGGAGTTACCGATCACGGTGGCTCAGTGGTAGAGCTCTCGCCTCGTGAACGGAAGGTCGTGAGTTCGAGCCCCGCTCGGGCCGGCCGCGTCAAACCTAAGACGTTAAAATAGGTAGTGATTGCTCCTTCGCCAAGAGCTCGGCATTACGAAGTGAGAGTCACGGGTCTTTCGGATGGGACCTTATAAACGGAGGTCCCGTGTCGCAGCAGGTGTGGCACGTAAAAGAACCCTCACTGCTAAAAGCCATTAGTGCTAAGCATAGGTCTAAATTTGCAGCCCCGTCACCGGTAATAGTGACAGTCGCCGGATAGCTGAAAAATTGCTCAGGCGACTATAAATAAAAAAAACAAACCAAACAAACAAATAATTGGAGTTTCTTTCATGACAGAGGGGCCTCCGTGGCCGAGTGGTTAAGCATTGCGCTGAAAATCACAAGGCCTCTCACCTCTAGTCGGCGCGGGTTCGAATCCCGCTCGCGCCGATATATGTGAGAAAGTTTGCCAGTTTACTTTCGGAAGGTCGGTGGTCTCTTCCCGGATACATTGTATCTGTGTTCTCTCCTCCACCTACAAAAACTGGATGCCACCAGATAACTGAAAAATTGTCAAGTGTGGCGGAAAACAAACAATCAATCAATCTTTAATGACAATATCATGAAGGAACATTGTGAACAGACATCCAACCAAATATTGCTCGGATGTATATACTCCTTGGTAATTTCCGAATATTTCACTGGCCAGTTGAGATACAATTATACATGTATGTGTTGATCCAAATGGTACATTTTGATATCGACATTTATTATATACCCATCAATAATTAGTGTTTTAATATCGTAAAATCCGACTTTCCGGATCACCACGCTGAAATATTCTTAATCCAAATCATGTCTCTCTGAAACTGATGACGTCACAATGCATCAACGCAAACCCTTTTTTGTGGAAAATATCGAATGCGTCACAAACAAAACTTCGTAACAAAAAAGAATTTCACCGTTTACGTTTTTGATAATTTGGAATACCTTTATTATCTAATAAAATTGGATTTAAAAATACATAAGGAGGTATATGATAAAATCATTACTGTAGTAATAATATGGATTTACATTCTAAGGCGGCGAGGTTTCAGCATGCCAACACAGGTCGAATCGAGGATTTTAGTCCCAAACTAATGAAAATACTTCACTTAATAACTAAAGTTAATTTTCATTTCAAGCAAATTCCATCAAGAAACAAATGTGAAAATAAGTAACATGTTCTGTACAAAATTTTAATATATATTTTGGCTATTAAGCTTTTAAAAAAAAAAAAAAAAAAAAAAGAAATAAATGACGTTCACTGTGAAGTAAATCAAGGATTGTCGTATTAATTATTATTGCGAATTACGATTTACAGACTTTGGTATTTTGGAGTTTAACAAAAGTTTTTCCTCCTGTAAGTCGCTGACATGGTGTAATGAATAGCCACAGATCATTTTTTGTTTAACTTGCTTGATATTTCTTTAATAAGAATTGAATGGTAAGTTTTAATGAGATTTTCATAGTAATATAGATTTAGAAACGGGTTCGTATTTATTAATGAATTTTGAAAAAAAAAGCACATCATTTATTCATTAATTTTGCGTAATTCCAGTGTATTGAACTCTTTCTATTCTAATAAAATGTAAATCATGTCGACAGGAGAAAATATTTTAATAGTATAATTAAGATCATTTTTACATTTCTGACTGAATTTCTTAATATTTTTACAATAGTAAAAGCTCAAAAATTTTGAAAACACGTCCAATGAAGACTTATTGTTATTTATGTAATATATTAATATAATAATTAATTAATATATTAAAAAAGTCCATCTGAGATTAGATAAATCGCCTTTTTAATTGCAATTACAAATGATCACTATGAAATAAAATGATTTGATGTGCTATTATGAACAAGTCCTTCTGTGAGGAATTGATTTCAGTTTTATAGGCGTAGGAGTGGTATTTCTAAGAGCTACTCAATGCACTTCAAAATTATCTAATGAAAGGGACCTACCTTCACCAATGGTCTTTGTAACAGATCAACACTACACGGCTCCTAAGGACCTTGGATTTATTATCTTCTACAAGTGATTGCCGAGAGGCAGAGAAGTTCCCTTCAACAATTAACTGTAAATGATTCAACACTACCGGACTCTGGCATCTATAGTGGTACTTTTCATTGATGACAGCACAAATCTCCGATATCTATATTGATGCCGGGATATTGCCATGCGAAAAGATACCTTGGATAATCAATGTTGAACAAGACTATAAAATAAAATGAACAGATGTAAATTAAACCTGGGAGAGGAATGCATTCTATGTTTTATATTTATAAACGTTCGCGTGTGGGAAACCGGAAATAAGAAAGTACCCGATGCCTTTATGAATTGCATTCATTCACATTGAGGAAATACAAAACAAGTGCATTTCAATTGAAAACCCTTTCATTCAAAAGTACATTACTGGTCAGAGCTACTTAACTTCCTTTAAAGTAAACTTAAAACCCGAAATTATGATTTGTAATTGTAAATTTTATTTACAAAGATGTAGGTACAGGAAAACTCTTTGTACATACGGCATTACTTTTTTTATTCTGTCGATAACTTTTAAAGTTGCATGTAGCTAGGAACACAGTCATTTATTATTAAGCACACAAATCGAAATTCTTAGTAAAATATCCTTTACATTGAATGTGAATTGTTCATTGTAATTAAACCTCAGTAGCATATTGTGTATCGCAATAATATAACGGTAAGGATATCGTCTCTTTTACACGTAGCATTGTTTCGTTTCGCTTCATCCTTTTTTGAAAGCACGACGTAACAACGTTGATCAAAAGAAGCTTCTATAGTCTGGACCTGTTTTATGAGTAAAAGTGATGAAAGAATACGAAGCTGCCACAATGTCGTGTAACAACATATGGACCTAAGGAAACAGAATCTCGATACACCAGTTCAGAAGGTCATAGTACTTCACAGGTACGATAATTCCACTTTACTCCCAACGTAAAAGAGCAATTAATAATAACTGGCTCGTTTAGAATTGCCTACAATAAAACTGGATTCGACAGTTTGTCTGCAAATGTCGGTTATTGCAGGACTTTTTGCATTTAATGGTTAGTGGATAATAATCCGTTAGAGGTAATATCAGTTTTCACTTTTAACTCCCTTTGAAGTGGATAAAAGTATGTCAACAGCCTTTCAGATTGATAGGACAACGATCTAGTGTTGACCTACAATGGCGTTGTACCATCTGTTCAGTTTTGCACTATTAACGGTTACTGATAGTTTTTAATCAGTGTCTCTAAAAACAAAAATACATAAAAGTGCATCACGATGTCATGCCGCTCGTGACTTGTCATTTTGCCCATTCGTTACTTAAAAAACAGTCTTAAAATAAAACATGTTTACAGGATGTATATGTAATCAATCATTGATGATGCATTTTTAAATAATTTGTTTTAAAGCACGTGCATGGCACAAGCGGGGCTCGAACTCCTGACCTTCTCGTTCGCTTCGTAACCGGGAGTTCGATGGTCGCGTCAAACCTAAGACGTAGGTAGTGATTACTCCTTCGCCAAAGCTCGGCATTTAGAGGTGAGAATCACGGGTCTTTTGGATATAACCTTAAAAACGGAGGTCCCGTGTCACGGTGGGCGTTGGAACGTTAAAGGGCCCTCACTGCTACGGCCCAGAGCGCTATGCACATGTCTAAATTTGTGGTACTTCATCTACAACTGATGACGTCTCAATATGTGTGAACATTTCTCAACGGGACGTAAAACAAACAAACAATCAATCGATCTAATGGAGATTTCAGACTACTGTCCAAAGAGTCACAATATCTTTAAATAAGCAGTTTAGAGGTAGAATATAGTTTGCCTTTATTACAATGTCGCCTATTTTTTAGTACTTCTCTTACTGTTTACAATGTACCCGTGGGAATCCGGGTTAGAAAAGGTCCTCAGCACCCATTGCCTGTCGGAAGAGGCTACTAATTGGGTCGGTCCTTCGGATGAGACCGTAAAAACCAAGGTTCCGTGTCATAGCAGGTGTGACACAATAAAGATCCCTTCCTGCTCAAAGGCCATAAGCGCCGAGCTTAGGTCTAAATTTACAGCCCTTCACCGACAAGCAAGGGGTACTGAGGATCTATTCTAACAACCCGGATCCCATATGGAGACGTCACCATTGCCGGTGAAAGGCTGCAAATTTTAGACCTAAGCTGTGCGGTCTCATCCGAATGACCGTCCCATTTAGTCGCCTCTTACAACAAGCAAGGGGTACTGAGGATCTATTCAAACAACCCGGACCCCCAAGGGGCAATATATATATGTATTGCTCTCTTGGACAATCTTCCTTAATAAAATTCAAACATTCTGTCAACTCCTGTTGGGATTTGGCAGTGTTAAGATAGGCCGCGGTTGTGTAGTGAGACGATGTTGTCTCCTACAAGTTAAGAGTGAGCTTCGAATCACTGCAGAGTCGGACCTGACAGTGGAAAGCGAGTAGTGACATTCCTGTCTTTATGCGCTTGGCATTAGAAATGAAACCTTCAAAACTGATTACATACTTTACTCTAGTCCAGGCAACATTATTATGAACCGCCATGGCAACTATCCATGTACACAACGACAGAGTGCATTCTTCTGTTCTATTTAAAAGTGGTTTTACAATTCTTACTGTAGGCATTTGCAATTGACACATCTAGTATAATGAATCAAACTGTTATTCTTCACAGTCGCAGAATTAATAAAATCGTAGCAAAGCGAAATAAAGTGTAGTTATCAATTGTGAATTGATGTCATCCTATGCCGTCACAAATGTCAGCATCGTGCTTCCTCGGAAATATTTAAAATTTTCCGATGGTAGCCCTGTATTTATATATCATATAATATTACTAATTGTCATACAAATCCCATCACACCAATTACGAGGACTGCCTCTCGAATAAGCAAAGGATGGCTTCACGACAGGTCAATATCAATGTAAATGAAAATCCATTGCATTACGCATGTAACAACGGATCATATATTACATAAAGTTACGAGCGTGACATTGCGCAAGAAATCTTTTCAATATGTTCGGAACTAGGATTAATGAGTGAAAAGAGGGTGGTTGTTCAGGTCAGAGATCATTAGAACGTCACGTGTTTCTTCATTGTGGCGAGACAAGATACCGGAAATTAGACTTCCGCCATTCCACTTCCTGTGTAAATGCAGCGTATAAAGTCCGATTTATCTGTTTATCGAGCTGACCATCCTATTAAATCGTAAAAACCAATCCCCATTTCCAATTACGACCAACAAACTTGTGTAAAAGTCACCGAATTTGTGTCCTATCTTATTAACGGGCACCATTTGACCACTTTATTCCAATGACATGCGGATATTTTGTACCAGTGGGATAAAAAACAAATAAGATGAATGATACGTACATGTATATGTATAAACAGATTGCCCAATACATAGAAATTCGTGCAATCGTACTCAATCGCTTTCTGGAAAGGATGCACCATATATCAATAATTAATACAACATTAAATGTTATGAAAGGCTCTTGACATTTAATATTTAGTTTCGCCGCTGTTGAATAAAGCTGATTCTAT
This sequence comes from Ostrea denselamellosa, assembly GCA_024699665.1. NCBI lineage: Eukaryota > Metazoa > Mollusca > Bivalvia > Ostreida > Ostreidae > Ostrea > Ostrea denselamellosa. The sequence continues at coordinate 229,729 of JAMZEH010000029.1, read as the reverse complement.
CACCCAAAATCGCATTAAACCAATTGCTCCTCTCTCTCTCTCTCTCTCTCTCTCTCTCTCTCTCTCTCTCTCTCTCAGCGTCAAATTAATTGTAATTACATGTAACTGCTGTCGTCTTTCTTTCAAACTTGAAACTGCTATATTTGACCATTTTCCGTTGTACATCTATTGGTCCTTATTTAATTGAAAAGTTCAATATCCTCATTTAGGATTTCCAAGAACCATCAGCTCATCGTAACTTCCACTACTTCTGAATACTGCTGTAGTTTTCCTAATCTTGATATTCAACATAATGCTATTTACAAGTCATTTAATAGGCATTACAAAAGTATTATATTGTCGTGGAGATCGAACGGTTCTTTTTTACGGATGTATCCAACTTAAACTATAGTGTAGTTGGTGAATTCCTTATCAATATGGACTATTATACAAAGTTGAAAGTGATTTCTAAATGGTTCTCGTAACATTTAGAATTGATGTCATCGTTTGATAGAAGACATGTACAATTTTGTAAGCGTTAGTGCTGATTTGACTGATTTAGACATTGTTGTGCTTCAATTTTGGGAATTTAGTTTATACAGATCGTACGAATAACTGTACCTCTCTTTCCTAATTAATTAATTTAAGTACTAGTATTTCATGGTGATAATTTTGATGTGCTAACAAAATAAAGAAAATATACAATTTGAAAACAACAGTGTAAAATATGAATAATATGGACAATAGCTATTTTATGTTTAGATAGGAGATAGTTCTTGATAAATAAAACGTTGATCATCAGATTTCATAGTCTTTAATGTAATTTATAGATTAAAAAAATATAGATTTCACGAAAAATTGCCAATGAATATTTGCATTAGACGAGTTGTGTATTATACATCCACATTGCTTTGAGAAAGGTTCTTTTCATCACATCTTTCAGTGTTGTCATGTTTACAAGAGGTACTGTATATTTCATATGCGGTACATTTGTCTATTGTGTATTTCCAATGGCATTCATTGTCATGCAGTGTATGTCTTGAACATATGATTTTGGATTCAATCACAAAATGCCATTATATTTCTGTATCCAAAGGAAGATCAAGAGGCCCACAGGCCTTAACGGTCATATGAGTATCATAGGCCTGTTCGGTAGTCTCATATTTACATGTAAGCCTCATTCTGGACTCTATTATTCACAGCTCTATGATCTTTCTAAATATGCTAGCAATTCCTGTTAAATTACAATAGAAGGGGAGGTGAAGTTTGAAGCATTTAAATCAATCCGAATTTCACAAATTTGGTAAAGTGCTTCATCGGACACAATAACCATGCATTTAGTTTTTCTCCCACATGTGTCGTAGTATAGAAGATTTTCAAACTTTCGCTTTTTTGCCTCAACCAGGAGACCCTAGGGAGCTACGATAATAAATTTCACAATATACATTTCTCTTATCCTAACATATTTTCCCCGCCCCTAGGGCCCCATGGAAATTCGAACCCGCGCCGACTAGAGGTGAGAGGCCTTATGATTTTGAGCGCGATGCTCTAACAACTCGACTTCGGAGGTACCAAATGTAAAAGTACCACAATTTCCAATCATATAAGTAATTTACGAGTTGAGTGGATAGTGCATCACGCTCAAAATCACAAGGCCTCTCACCTCTAGTCGGCGCGGGTTCGATTCTCGCTCGGGCCGATATATGTGAGAAAGTTTCGGAAGGTCGGTGTTTTCTTCCCGGGTATATTGTATCTGGGTCCTCTCTTCCACCAATAAAAACTGAACGCCACCAGATAACTGAAAAATTGTTGATTGGCGGAAAACAACAATCAATCCAATGAAATGTTACCCCAAAAATAACGGTCCAGTAACGACGAAATTCGAATACCAAAATTGAATAAGCAAGATTTAGCACCAAAATTGAATAAGCAAGATTTACAGGTCTTTGTAAAACACACGTAGTGTATCCTGCACACACTTATTTTCCTGCATATTTTTCATCAGTACATGGATTAGTGTTTGTCTTCCTGTAGCTCCCCCCTTCGTTTAATATACACCACATCAACAATTCATAAAGAAAATTAAATGATACTGGGCATCTATCAATAATCATGAAAATAGAAAGAAAGAATACGTTCCAAATAAAGTAAAATATAACAACTTTCAAGATTTTGATAAATATTCTATATTGTCACTGATTTTATACAGGCTACGCCTTTGGAGATAATTCCAGTTTCTAATTAATAGAAATGAATACATGATATATTCATTGTTTAAAGTGATCACATGGGAATGTATTGTAAAATAGTAAGTTGTGAGAACACAAGATATGTTTCTTTTTATCGAATCTTGATTTTTTGAGATAATAGTTAAGCCCTACTTAACAAAAACGTTGTCTTCCAATAACATTTGATGAATTAAAGAATTTTTTTGTAGAAAGAAAATTAAATTCAAATTCTTGTTGAGTCTTCCCGTGTATCTTTCAACACAGTCATGTTGCGTATCGATTTATTTGTTTGAATATGCACGTTGAACTTGGTAGCGAGCGAACCTCGCGTCGCAAAGCAACGCTACAAGCTCGCTCCAGTGATTACAGACTTGCTCTTCTTCAGCGGAAAAATAATGAGTATTTCCCATAATTCTTCTGGAAAAAAATGAAAAAGCGAAGATAACAATTATCAATCTCACAAAACCTATACATAGTTGGGCAAACACAGACCTTTAGAGTAAGCATCCCCTGTCGACCGGGCACACCCACCGTGAGCCCTACATCTTGATCAGGTAAACGGAGTAATCCGTAGTCAGAATCAGTGTGCCAAGAAAGGCCCAACAATTCACATAAAACACGCCAGACAGCATTTGACCCAAGGAAAGGTTGTATTGGCAAATGAAACTAGATCGTTATAATGACAACAGAATTTGCGAAATGATGACTTCAAATGAAACTGTTGAAACCCCTGTAACATCAACTTGTTTGTCAGTAGCCTTCCTCGATTTAAAAACTGATCATACGCAAAACAAGCTCTTGCGTATCTAATAGCTTTCGCAGACCCTCATATATTTTAATGTTGATGATTGCTTGGTTTGAACGGGGGGAAAATCGGATCTAAAAGGACGCCACAATGCACTATTTGCATCGACCGCGTTAAATGAAGAGGCAGATTAAATGTCTGAAGTCGTGTTTCAATCTGTTATGGGTCTTCGCTCGTCTTAACGATCACACCGTAAAACACATTAATATTATATTAGATTTTTCGTCCTTGGTTTTATTTTAAGCTCGTGTAATACTGACTACTTTTGAAATAAACGATTTTGACTAAGGCCGCTTTGCAAATGCTACCTGAAACATGACCAGATAGGACTCTCTCTCTCTCTGTGTGTGTGTGTGTGTGTGTGTGTGTGTGTGTGTGTGTGTGTGTGTGTGTTCACCTCGCACAAGAATATTTATATATTTTTTTATCAATAAAATTCATTTTAGTGCACAGTCACGATTAATAAGAAATTTACTATGTAATTCTTGGTGCGTTTCAAAAACTACACCACCCCAAATGCTGCATGTACTTTAAAATAATTCTCTTTCTTAAATCAGTAATCTTCAGAAAATTGAAATCATCAAAGTAAGATGAATGAATTCATATTGAATATTTGATCAAACAGATAAACTCGAAAGCCGACAGTTAAAAATCGGGGGCGATAATTCGGATATGTTTACAGTACGAAACCGATTGATCGCTCTTATCAACAGGTGTTATTGCGATGGGAACAGGTAGCTGATAGTCATTCCGCGATGAGAACACGGTTTACCCGAGTTTCTACAATACCGCGTTAGATTTTCCCGGAAACGCGGTAAACGATAGATGCGCGTTACCTTTACTGTATGTTCCTAATGACATTGCAACGTCACGAACTTTCTTATCTATTATTTCTCTGATAGCAGGAGTCGTACTAACAAGAATTTCACATTATTTCCTCGGGTATCCTTGGCATTATCCACGTGGTTTTATGACAATCTATAGGAATGGCGTTTGTGTTGACATTAAATACCGTACAGCAGTTTCTTTCTCTCTCTCTCTCTCTCTCTTAGCGGGATGCTAACTTTGGCTTAATTTAGCGGTTTGATAGTAGTCCGCTAAAATTTTAATCGCCAAATTCGTACCCTTAAGTATAGTACTAAACGCAAGAAAAGTGTCACTCAAATTACAAGTTCGCCGCTGACTGGCACATCACACATTCTGAAAAGCATTGGGCCAATGCTGATACCCAAAATGGATTAATTATGTAAAAAAAAAAAAATATCGTACTACCGTACATTAGACAAATTAAAATAAGTGAAGGTCTACCGACAGGACAGAAAGTATGTATATATTTGATGTCTTTCGTGCACAGATGGGTGAAACTGTTTTAGAATATCTTGCGGAAAACACTGTTAAAGTTACATTTATTCCAGCGTGCTGTACGGATCATTTACAGCCTCTTGATGTAACGTACAGAAAGCTATGAAAATTCATTTGTGCATGCCATTCGAAAATTGGTCTTCTCAGGAAATTGCATCACAGCTACACTACGTTGACGACCGTGAAACAATTGTTAATTTTCTTTACATATCTATGGTACATGGAACACCCTCCTAAAACAAAAGGAGGTAAAAATCAGGTACTGTTAGAAATGATTTGAAAATCTGTGTCCACCAAAATTATTGGCATACCTGTGACCAGGCAAAACGCCAAATTTTACACCCGGCAAAAATAAATAAAACAAAAAACAAACAAAAACGCTGTATGGTACTTGTTCTTAGACCTCTTTATTTTGGAATGATACATCAATGTTTTTTTTAACAGTTAGTAATAGAATATTTCTGAGTTTGTAAAAATGGATATTTCTTTTAATATCAAACACAGTTTGAACTAATTTTCTTATCGTTTTTTTTTTTTTTTTCTGAAATTTTTGCTATTTTAATTACTTTTTCTATTAACGTCGAAACACGATAGCGGTCCCAATGCAGTGGTTATGGGGTTTCGGGCTATGAAAATCCAGAGGTCATCGACATTTCAAATCTCTAAACACTCATTAAGATAATTCGATTTACATTATCATGATCAAGATACGAGCTGAATCTTGTCTCATCAATCATTTCAATTTTGGGGGGGGGGGGGAATTTTTTGCCCTCTTTGTTAATTTAACTACTCAGTATTTATTCACAATTCTGAATACGACAATGTAAAAGTGTAGGCGTTGAAGTATGTATTATAGTCTTGTGATGTCTATTGGATAAATGTACAGATTTAGTAACACTCGAATAATTATCTTTACTGTTACTAAAGTTTGTATTAATTTCATAGTTAATCATTTTTAAGTACAACCTTTATTTTGTCCATTTTTAATTTTAAAATACTATAAGTTTTAATTTTATTCACTTGTTTGAAAAGGTCAAATTTGTTACCATGCTGAAAGTTCTAATTTTTCATACACGATAATATCAGTAAAATTTCATTCTACAATCATGTTTTATAAAGCACATTAGAAACATTAAAAAACTATATTGGTTGAAACTTGTTAAATGAAAGTACTAAAGGTGAACTTTTTCAGAAATAACATGTAATGCAACAATATTCATTTCAGCTATGTATCATTAGATTAAGCAACATTTTCTTTAAGGCAATTCACTTTTTCCCGACAAGATGGATAACGTATTGTATATGGACAAGAAAACGGAACGGATGTGACCATACAGCTTTAAATTGTAAATTTTCGGAATGTTTTTTTTTTCTTCACATTAAAATCAATGCACCGAAAATTACAACAGAAAGTCAATACAAGTAATGACATTTATATGTTTGCAGACAGAACAAAATATGGCATTGTAGGCATTTACATTAGCTTTAATTCCGATGTACAAAGTGTTTGCATTACTGTAAAGGAAGTCAGAATCACACAGTTAGTTATCTTGACCCTTTCATACAGTATGTAGTACCTCCATCGTGAACTGCCGTTGAAAAAAAATCCAGTTAAATGACCATGTGTTAATATCCTCAGTTGTGCTTATATTGAAATAAAGGAATCCAGTAGTTCTGATTGCTGATAACAATCAGTTTTAATATACCAGTGTCTGTGTGCTATTTTATGCCATCTGTATAAAAATATAACCCTTTCCTTTCAGCAACTTTGATGTTGCGCAGATACAGGTGAATTGTCTTTGTTTGTTTCATCACACAGCGTGACCCTGTGATTTCCTTCCCGGTTTACTTGTCTCAGAAGCTTTGATATCTATTGAAAATACATACGTAAAAAAATCATTTCCTATCTATGCTTTAGTTGTTCATTCGTTGATGGATGAACATTTTTTATTCTCTCTCTCTCTTTATATATATATATATATATATATATATATACACACACAATTAATTTTTGTTTCATAAACAGAGAGGCATGTTTCAAATTAAATGCTTTAAAAAATTTTCAAAGATGCTCCATTTTCCAGGATGCTCCATTTTGCCGGTGGCACAATTCCTTATGAATGAATGTGAGATAAAAGTATAAGTTAATGATTACTTTATCGTCAATTGCATCCAACCGCCGATCTATGAGGTTACACGTATTGAAGGAAGAATGCATCTTGCCCATGGTAGCCGTTAATTTGTCCAGCCTAAAAAATAATACACATTTCTTTCATTTAATACACCAAGTACTGTTGGTTATGATTTTCCACATTGAAATAATTGTATAGATAACGGTAGTGGAAAATGATCATTTCAACGCAATGGAGCCCTTTCTCCTGAGGACTCAGGAAATGACGTTACCACCGGATGTCAAATAATTCATTACGAATCGCATGAGTAATTTTTAACAATGATACGTACAGGCTGACGATACACTGCAATTATTAATATAGAAACCCGTGACGTCAATAGTTCGATTCACAACAAATGTAGTTAGAGCTTTTACTTGCTCTATTTCCCTCCGTCAAGAAAAGCGTTGACACATCTGTGATTCAGCTCCCCTTGAGGGGTGTCAATTTTCACTTCAGCAAAAATGTTAAAACAAGGATGAAATGACTATGCTTCTTATCATTGGGTATGTTGATAGATATGGAGTTGATAGACCAGGGAAGCGACACGGACTGTTAAGACCAAATTAACATGATATGAAGGGGTTATTACATGTACTTAAAAAAAATTAGAGGAAGAATAAAATACATAAATGTGGGAGGTGGTGTGTGTGTGTGAGAATGCATCGATGAATCGAGTTCACTGCGGGCCCAGGGGCCATGAAAGTGAGGTATATTAAACTTTGATCCCGTTAACAAATCATGTTTTAAAATCGATCATGAATTCCTTAACGCTATGTAATACATAATATCGTTCGTACTTTCTTGTAATTGTAATCCTTGTCAAGTATGACTAATCATGAGAGAGGATGATACTACGTGATAAAACTCACGTTCTGTAAACCAAATTTAAATTGTTAATGGGATCAAAGTTGAATATACTTCTCATTCGCGAAGAATGCTTACTTTGCTAACTAACTGTATATTTTTGTAAATCTGTGATAGCTTACAGTAAACACATCGACACATTATCGGCTTTAATCCCAGTTGTACAGGGCAGGTTTGGTGTTGGGTAAAGTTGAAATGTCATAATACGTCATGAGAGTTGAGACTCATGAATGTCATGTGATTTGTCCCACTTTTTACGGTTAATCCTCAATCGTCTTGTCGAACTTTTGTCTTGATTTGTATTCGGACGTAACCACTTTCAGGTAGATTCATACTTTGGATTTATTATTTTCTCTGTTGCGATGTTTGCACCAGGTGATATCCATGATGAAAAAAAGTCATGGTTGTTTTTGTCGTCGTTATGATATTTCGGGTTCTTAAAATCATCGAAAATCACATGCTTCATAGACTGAATATTTCTCGTCCTTCTCCCGCTCTCCCAAGCTCATCGTGGCTTCGTCTTTTCACGTGCCCTCCAGGTTGTAATTCATTCCTTCTGAAATGACCCCCAGCATCATCAAACAACACTCTTTACATGAGCAGGATGGCATCAAAGTACATGTTTTGGAGCTGACTAAGCTTAACAGATACTGTTATAGGGTTTCGACGTGGCTCCTTAGAAACATCTAATGGTACCGACCCTAACAGATTTTTTCGATGTTTCACTTTCATGACCTTTGTTATTTAAGCTGATCATGTGTATGAGGTGACAGTCTTTGCTTGACATAATTACAATGGCTGAAAGGTCGCTGTGATAATAACTATTACCAACGGTAACAACTCATCGATGCTCGAATCCATCCAATGTCATGACATTCCTCGGAGACATATAAATGATTGGATTCTGGTCCACAGGCGAGTTCTACGGATGTGTAGGAATGACTGTGGATTTGATGCTGACAAGTAAAGCGGCGTTTAGGTTTTTGTTGTTGCTGACTACGGTTGTTTTTAAAGTGGTTGTTATATTGGGTGCCAAATGAAGTTGATATGTATATTCAGACTATATAGGAGTTAAAATACAGGCTAGGTTAATCTACGTTTGCTTTTCGATTCTCAATATGACCGGTGATACTTTCCGACACAGCAGTCACGGAATAACATTGGAAAATCAGTAACGGGAATATTGTAGCTTCACTTCTTGCTCGTATTACGAACAAATTATGGTAGTTTTATTAATTTTGCACTTTCTTCCTTGTGAGAACATACAAATATATGTATGTGTATCAAATTCTTTAAAACGACAGATGCTGTCCAGCTTATCGGTAGATTTATAACAGATAGTACGAGTATATCGTTAACTTTAATCATTCGGCCACCGACGTCTCCCAGGTTACATACTGAATTGCTGTCCGTCGTTACTTTTTGCACATATCTCATCGTTTGTCACCAAAATTGACGTCTACATGGGTAGGGGAACACAATTGTTATTTTTAGGACCATTGTTCCTACGGGACCATGGGGGTAAGGCGTGAAATTAATATGAGTGAAAAATTCTCGATGGGACGTAAAACAAACAAACAATAAACAATAATTTTAAAAAATGAATCATCATCAATAAAAATCTTCGTTGCCCCCTCAACACGTAGTTAACCAACTGAATGGACAGTCATTATGAGCATGGAAATCCCTACCAAATTTGTGAAATATTTGGCACCAGGATTAGGGTTCTGGTCCCAGGGCTTTGTAAAAGAAAATGTTATGGCGGACAGATTGGGTGTTCTGGTGTAATAGGCGTGGTCTACATAGATCATAAAGAGACAATGCCTTTCAAAATCCACTTAGAAAATAAAATGTACAAAACACAGTAAATAATGGCCTTTGCTTTTGATCACAAAGAAATATATTGTATATTACCTAGTCTAGTCTGAAAGATGAATTCTTGCATCATTAACATACCACAATTTTAATTCGTACTTTATTGTTAGTGATACTAATTTATTTCTTCTTTATCAAACTTATCTCACCTCTCGTTCATTTCAAAAACTTTGGTTTCCATTCTGTTTTCTCGGTTTCGTTTCAGTTTCTGGCTGTACGCATCCGCTACTACGTTTTCCCATTGCATTATTTCTCTGTCCTGGGCCTCAGCTGCATGAATGAAGAAATTAAAAATTTCTTTCATTCACCAAAACAGTATATCATAGCGAACAAAGTAATTTTTCAATGACTACTTGGGTGAAATCTTGTTCTGCCTCCTCAAGGGTGGCTAAAACCAGAAAATGTGGTAGAAACAAGAACGAGACTCGGAATAAAAATATTTTCTGAAAGCCTGAATTCCGCACACGGTTAACACTGCGTTAATTCTTGATATTTTAATTAAATTTCAAATATACAAAAGCGAGAGACAGGCTGGGTTACAGAAGAGTACAGTCCATCATGGATGATGTCATTTTATTACGTTTTTGCGTTTAGTCTAGTTGTCAAGGTCTTTTCGAAAGAGATAATGTACACAGTGACAATGTCTTCGCCAAGCCTTTGATGAAATTTCGGAGTCTTTCGAGTGAAATTATTTAATAATTCTAACTACTTTTTGTCATTGTCAAAGCATGTCTCTATCTAGCAGTAGATCTCAGTAAATGTTCTTTCTAGGACACAACATAATTTAACATTATTGTCTTTTAACTCAATACGTGCGTCGTTGTGTCACTACTTGATCAATAGCATAAATGTGGTTGATCATTTCCTGTAATGTATAAATATAATAAACTTTTGACTGAGTAATATTCATTGAATGAATATGTAAATTTTATGAATATGTAAATCAAAGTAAGTTTCAAAACAAATGGTATTTACAAGCATGCGCGCAGTGATATTCAATTTATTAAATTATTTACTGAGGTCTGGTATGAGGTCAAGGCAAACTTCACATCCTCTGTTGAGGACCCATTTTATCATCAGGAAGATGTAAATAGGGAGACTAAGAGGTGCTGGAAGGAAGGGCTTGTTGTAGAACTCGTAAATGAGAGAGCACCTCATGTAATTCCAAAGTCTATCCGTGTTATCCTGGACCTTTTGGAATGTATTACTGTGGGAACAACAATCGTTAACATCAGATCAGCATAACTGTAAAAACGTTACATTTAGAGACAGAATGATTTTAGTCTTTATACAAAAGTGCACACGTAAATAGTTGATAAAGTTTTAACGTAAACGGGGGAAATGTTGTTAAATTTCATAATGAAATTTTACGGAAAATGCGGTAAAATATGTAATGTTAATATTACCACATCGCTTTCATTTTGCAAAGTCTTGAAAAAAATATCAGCGAATCTACTGTACACTGTATAAATTCTAATATAATTGTTACAGAATATAATTCTTGAATTTCATTAAAACGTTTTCTTTAAAATATGGAATGAAACATTGGTTTATATACCTGAACATTGCAATCAGGATATTGAGGAGGAGGACATTGGCAAACAAAACATAAATAGCCATTACAAGAGTTGCAACCATTGTTCCTTCTGGGCAGCGGCGATCAGGTGAGTCCTTATAAATTGTCACGTTATTCGTACACCCCGTGTCACCTGTCGACAATAGAAGATTGATAGACGCTGAACATGGACAGTGGAAACAAACAGAAAATGTATAAGCGAGGTTAAACCGTTGCTATGGGGAAAATCAGCTTACGCATACACAAATGTACGTTTATCTAAATCGTGGCTTTGAGGAAAACTTTAGCTTGACGGCTGACGACGCGACCTCTATTACATGTAGGGTAGCACGTGACTACACACGGAAAGGGGGGGGGGGGGGGGGGGGGGTAGCTACAATGTTTCATATACAATTAAAACAAGAACCCACAGGTCTTATCGGTTACCTAAATATTAGTTTGATCACTAGCCCTAAGGGCGTGAAATCTAAAATTATTTTCCTGTTCTGCATATCTTAGCTAAATTCTGATATTCAGCAGCAGTATGAAACAAGATGTGTTCTTTAAAAACACATAATTGCCTCGGAAGTGTCCAAACTGATCTGAAAACATTGCATAATACATTATATGCTATATTAACACATTATAACTATTATCGACCCGCCCTGGAGTCAGAGCTCTGGGAGAGAAAAATTCACGATATTAGTCTACAAATTTAAAGGTTTGGTAAAGGATTACCTGCTCCTTCTACATATCTATTCATTTTCAATTTAAAATCAATAGCATTAATTTATAAAAAGATATTGAAATGTTTTACACGTAAATATTGAACTTCCCTGGGGTCAGAAATCTAACCTAGGGATCATGCAATTTACAATTTTAGTAAATGCCTTCCTGCTATACATGGCTATGAATTTAGTTGGTTTTTTTTGTATCAAGACATCCGATCCACAAAACCCCTTCTTTTTTCAAGAATTGTTGTCAAATAAAAAAAAAACGTGGCATCAAATGAAAGATAATTAACATACACAGTCATTCTCGAAAAATATTTTACAAAATTGACAAGACATATAAGGATTAACTGTAATAGAGATTAACATTAATCCCTATGAGAAAAATACATATTTGACAACTAAAGTCAATTAGAATATAATTTTCCAAGAAACATCATGGTGAAAAGATTCCTATTACCATGGTCTTTCAAAATATGCAAAGAAAAATGACGGTCACTATATAAATTGTGCAAATATTTCATTTTTTAAAAGATTTCTGCAAGGGGAGATAACCAAAATAAAATTGTTTTACTAAAAAAAAAAATCTTGGCATCATCTACTCTCTCAACCATCTGTGTCATACTAAGAATTAGGCATTTTGTTTTCACAAAAGATTTAGTGCTACAATTATTGGCTTTTTGTGAACATATATGCTTTTATGGATCGGATACCTTAATACGTGCGGTTTATTGTTTGTTTGTTGTACGTCCCGTCGAGAATTTTTCACTCATATTGAGACGTCATCAGCTGTATGTGAAGAACCACAATTTAGACCTATGCTTAGCGCTCAGGACCGTAGCAGTGAGGATTCTTTAACGTGCCAACGCCTACCGTGACACGAGAACTCCGTTTTTAAGGTCATATCCGAAAGACCCGTGATTCTCACTTCTAAATGCCGAGCGTTTGGCGAAGGAGCAATCACTACCTATTTTTCGTCTTAGGTTTGACGCGGCCATGGCACGAGCGGGGCTCGAAATCTCGGCCTCTCGGTTACGAAAATTTTACTTCTGAAGAGAACAAAAATACAGAAACAAACGCAGGATCTGACAGTAACGAAGCTCAGACTGAACAGATTAAAGAAAACGCGCGTGATACATGTAGTAGCGTGGTGATTGATTGATTGATTGATTGTTTGTTTGTTTTACGTCCCGTCGAGAATTTTTCACTCATATTGAGACGTCACCAGCTGTAGGTGAAGTACCACAAATTTAGACCTATGCTTAGCGCTCAGGGCCGTGATAAAAGACTCCAATGATGATAATGATGATAGTCAAACAGGTGATGAGGGTATGGGAGACAACTCAGAATCGGTAAGAGAAGTTGTTCTAGACACCACAAATGGTAAAGAGAAAAGGAAAAATAGAATGAAGAGTAAAGCAAAGAAACATAGATAACAATGAGGAAGTTATTTCTTTTCTCTTTCTTTCTGAAGGTTGTGATCACTTCGTGGAACTGCGATGGGTTATGTAATGTTGACAAGGTGAAAAATATATTTAGTTTATTTGGAAAAAATATCATATTGTTGCTTTGCAACAAACACGCTGGAATGACCAATTAATAGAAAGTTATATAGGTCATATCCGAAAGAACCCGTGACGAGGGAGCAATCACTACTTATGTTTACGTCTTAGGTTTGACGCTGCCATGGCACGAGCGGGGCTTGAACTCATGACCTCCCCGTTACGAAGCGAATGCTTTACCACTTAGCTTCCGCGACCGGTCAAAATTGTAAACAATAATGAAAACAGTAACAAACTGTTAACGTTAAAACTTATCTCAGAGTGTGATCGTGATCATTTCTAGCAAATTTAATCTTGCTTTTCGTGCTTGACTTGCAATTTTGTATCATTCAAAAGTTATGACTACGGTTAAACGTATTCCCATGAAAAATTAAAGACGTGGACTTAAGTACCTTCATACTCGTCTAGGAATAACTCTCCATACAACGTCCAGTATCCCCTTCGGAGAATTTGTTTGACCAATGCGTAGCTGAGCACAGAGTTTGGAAACATGATGGCATACGTAGCAATGGAGTAGGATACGACAAACACCATCAGGATGATCAAGAAGAATACCAGGTCAACCATCTGAAATTATTCCATTTATAGACAGAACATTATCAAAAAGCAAATGCAAAATATTTATGTTCCGGTCGCGGTAACTCAGTGGTAGAGTGTTCGCTTCATAACCAGGAAGTCGTAAGTTCGAGTTCCGCTCATGCCATGGCCGTGTCAAATCTAAGACATAATTTTAGGTAGTGTTCCTCCGCCAAACGCTCGGGAGTTAGAAATGAAAATCACAAGACCTTAAATACACAGGTCCTGTGTCGTGGTAGGCGATGGCACGTTAAAGAGCCGCCACTGTTTCTGGCCTGGGTGCTAAGCACATGTCTTTTCAGGTACTTCACCTCTAGCTGGTGAATTCTCAGTGAGAAGGCTAAGTTAACGAACAGTATTGAATATCGTATTTCCTATATAATGTACTAATTGGACAGATAGGCAAACACGAGCCCTTGGTTATAGCAGGGTTAGGATCAGACCTAGGAGGAGTAAGAATCCCCTATCGACCGGTCACACCTGCCGTGAGCCTCACAATATGAGTGAAAAATTTTCGACGGGACGTCAAACAAACAACAATGTTCCCTGTTTCCCTTTAGCCTGAACTTTAACCTGCTGACCCCAATAGGGTTCATCCGTAAATTACAGAGATTGATTGATTGTTTCTTTGTTTTATGTTCCGACGAGAATTTTTGACTCGTATCAAAGTCCTACAAATTTAAACCAATGTTTAACGGCATGGGCCGTTCTTTAACGTGCCAACGCCTACCGCGACACGGGACCTCCGTTTTTATTGTTGTTTTCCGCCTCACTCAACAATTTTTCAGTTATTTGGTGACGTTCAGTTTTTTATTGGTGGAGGAGAGAACCCAGATACAATGTACCCGGAAAGAGACCACCGATCTTCCGAAAGTAAACTAGCAAACTTTGTAACATATATCGGCAGGAGCGAGAATCGAACCCTTATAGACTAGAGGTGAGAGGACTTGTTTTTTGAGCGCAATGCTGTAACCACTCGGTCACGGAGGCCCTTCTCATATCCGAAAGACCCGAGATTCTCACTTTTAAATGCCGCGAGCGTTTGGCGAAGGAACAACTACCTATATTTATGTCTTAAGGTTGACGCGGCCATGGCACGAGCATGGCTCGAACTCACGATCTTCCGGTTAAAATTTATTATTGATTATATACTGTTTAACGTCCCGCTTGAGAATTTTTCACTCATGTGGAGACGTCACCATTGCCGGTGAAGGACTGCAAAATTTAGGCTTATGCTCGGCGCTCAGGGCCATTGAGCAGGGAGGGATCTTTATCGTGCCACACCTGCTGTGACACGGGACCTCGTACGACAAGCAAGGGGTACTGAGGATATATTCTAACCCGGATCCCCACGGGGTCTTCTGGTTACGAAGCGAACGCTCTACCCCTGAGCTACTGCGATTCTTCTTGTGAAATTTCAAAAGATGTTCATTATCCGAAATCAAGGTGTTATAGAAAGACAGAGAGGCGTGAATACCCACATTAATACCTCCGATTTCTCTAACGCAGAGGACAAAACGTACTACGACATTGTGTTTAAGTCTCATAATGTATTCCTTTAATCCCATATTAATGAAGATGGTATTCAGTCACACTATAAAGTGAAATTATTTGCAAAATATTACCGGTCGCGGTAGCTCAGTGATTGGAGCGTTCGCTTTGTAACCAGGAGGTCGTGAGTTCGAGCCCCGCTCGTGCCATGGTTGCGTCAAACCTAAGACGAAAAATAGGTAGTGATTGCTCCTTCGCCAAACGTTCGGCATTTAGAGGTGAGAATCACGGGTCTTTCGGATATGCCCTTAAAAACGGAGGTCCCGCGTCACGGTAGGCGTAGGCACGTTAAAGAACCCTTACCGCTACGGCCCTGAGCGCTAAGCCTAGGTCTAAATTTGTGGTACTTCACCTACATCTGGTGACGTCTCAATATCAGTGAAAAATTCTCGACGAGACGTCAAACAAACAAACAAACAATCAAAATATTTCTTAACTTAATAATGTTTTTCTGGACGTTTACGTCATGTTAAAATACTTTTCCAATTATTCTTCTCAGAATGTTTTCATGGTATCATAATGAATGGCAAACGTTTACAAATGTCCTTGAAACAATAATATAAAGAATATAAAATTATCTCAATTTAGATAACTTTAATGAAACGCCCGCCTACATCAAGGGGTTACAAGAAGAAGTATGTTACTAATACTAAGGAAATAAAATTGAAACGCATGCCCGTAATATTATAGGGTACGAAAAGAAATGTTATTGATAAACTAAATTCACAATTGTTTCAAGAGATTTCCATAATGTTCCAAAGCCTTCATATAAGTCGCATACGACCTTTTAAAGTACTCCTCCAATACATTTTCAGTATATTGCCTACAAAGGAGAATATACAAGTTCTTCTGGAACAAATAACATTCACGCATCTGAAGGCGTTATTGTTTCAAAAGAATTATTGACTAATCTATGCAATATATATCCATTAAAGATTAATAAATAAAACAGTATTACACGATCCCCTCCACAAATTAAACGTTCTTTTTGCTTTGATGAGTTGGCTTGTCGGTCTGTCTGTACTCGGGAAAATTTTACGAAATCTCTGGTGGCAAATTTGACTAGTCATTACGCTTCTTCTCGGGGAAATTCAATTTTGTTTAATAGGTTTTTTATGTCCCAACGAGAATCTTTCTCTTACTTAGATGTCACCAGGCTTAAAGTTAAGTGCCATAAATTCAACTGGGAATATATATGTCACATATATAGACCACTTTCTATAACAGTTCTTCGGATGAGACCGCAAAAACCGAGGTCCCGTGTCACAGCAGATGTGGCACGATAACGATCCCTCCCTGCTCAAAGGCTGTGAATGCCGAGTATAGGCCTAAATTTTGGAGCCCTTCACCGGCAATGATGACGTCTCCATACGAGTGAAAAATTCTCGAGTGAGACGTTAAACTATATACAACCTACCAACCATCTCTGTGACCACACTAACTGCTATCTTTGTCACAAAAGACTCGCAGTCGCCAATTTAAATAATATCGTTAGCGAAACTTATTCATTTGGGTTTTCATAAAATCCTATTAGAATTTTTATAAACACGTCTTCAGACGGGACGTTTTATGGTTCAGCGATCTGTCCGTTCGTCCATCAGTGCGTTCGGGGTTTTCTGATTCCATTTTCCTTTCTCTTTCACATATCACGTTGAAACTTGCTATGTAGCTACCTTTGGGGTCACCCTAGATTAGAATTTAATTTTAATCCATTTCGCCTTCTCTTGGCAGAGTCCCCTACTTTATTTAAATTAATGCCATAATGCTATATGGAGGGTACATAATTTGTCCGGCAAACTCCTCCAACAGTTTTCAAGTTAGGACCTTCTTATTTTACAGAGTATTTTTATGGTTATGGAAGGTGTGTATATGCCAAGGATTTCGATTTTCTTTAATTTTTTAGAAAAATTCACGTCGTTGAACTTAGTTTTGAGGAAATATCTCAAAGATAGCACATGATTCGTCTGTGTAACAGCCCGTAGGGACCCGGGTTGTTAGAATAGATCCTCAGTATCCTTTGCTTGTCGTACGAGGCGACTAAATAAGGCGGTCATTCGGATGAGACCGCAAAAACCAAGGCCCCGTGTCACAGCAGGTGTGGCACTTAAAAGATCCCTCCCTGCAAAAAGGCCATAATCGCCGAGCATAGACCTAAATTTGAAGCCTTTCACCGGCAATGGTGACGTCTCCATATGAGTGAAAGATTCTCCAGCGGGACGTTAAACAATATTTAATCAATCAATCAATCATCGTTTGTGTGACTACCTTTATTTTATTAAGGTATGGCGATATCTCTCTATGATTCCTTAGACATCATATGGATATCTAGTTGAAGGGAGATTAAGATGGAACCAAAAAATAAAATAAAATAAATAAATAAATAAAATGTTACTTTCATAATATATTTATATTGAACTGTTATAATAGAATTTAGATATACTCTTGCAAAAGTACATCTTATCGTTCCATTAAAACTTCTGTAAGACTCAAAAACTATGATTGATATATTAAAAGTTGACCCATATATAGCCTTCTCACGCGCATATTATGTACCGTTTACGATGCTCTTGTTATATCCTGTAGGATTATTACTACTTCCTATAGGAATTTTACAAATTCCTACGGAAAATGAAATTCTTATTCCGAATCAAACTACAAATCGGAAAAATATAATTTTCTTTGAATTCTAATTAAATCCGACTGGAATTAAAAAATTTCCTATAGGATATATTTTAAAATTTTTGCATTTTTGGGATGAGGAGGATCCTTAATGATTTTTGGTTTTTCATTTGTACCCAATTTAGGTATCCCACCCTCTGAGAGTATAGGTCTTTTTAGGACAGCTCTAATTTAATATATATATGACTTGAATTTCCCTCAGCTGGGAATCGACATTTGGACTTCTGGCAGGACAAAATTTGTAAAAAAAATTCCAGTATATATCCAGTGATAAAAGTCAAGAAACACAAAACTCGAATTAATTACATTTCACTGTAAGCGCTTTCGACTTTAATGCCTCTTCAGACAGTCATATAACATGAAATTTCATTTTATAACTGTCTGAAGAGGCATTAAAGCTTGAATTTCCCTCAGCTGGGAATCGACCATTGGACTTCTGGCAGGACAAAATTTGTATATAAAAAAATTCCAGTATATATCCAATAATAAAAGTCAAGAAACACAAAACTCGAATTAATTACATTTCACTGTAAGCGCTTTCGACTTTAATGCCTCTTCAGACAGTTATATAACATGAAATTTAATTTCATAACTGTCTGAAGAGGCATTAAAGCCGAAAGCGCTTACAGTGGAATGTAATTAATTTGAATTCTGTGTTTCTTGAGTTATATATATATATATATATATATATATATATATATATATATATATATAATCCCTAAAGATACTGTATAAAAATGTTAGCTTCATGTACCATTCTTCTTATCATGATAATCTTTGGTCCGAGCTCTTTATGAACTGTGAAAATATGTAGAATCCGGAAGAAGAAGGACATGAGGCAGAAACTGTACACTATGCGTGCCTCTGTGATAGTCGACGGACAGAATCGTAGCATGGCCGCCAGTATAAAGAGACCAATGGTCAGCACGTCCACTTTGTTCCAACTGTCACCCCAGTATTCTTTTTTCTTCTTCTGAAATTTCTGCCAAAGTGCCACTCTGGTGAATTCTTCATTTTGTCTAATTTGTGAGGTCGAACAGAACTAATAAAAAAAGGAAATATGTAATATTAATATGCTATTCGAAGCAAGGACAAATCTTTTTTCTAATTTGGGCATTATTTTGTCATCTATTGACGAATCATACTGAGAGGGATGTCGATATAAAATAATATATTTTTTTCCATTAAAATGCTGCATCATGACTGTTATAGAGTAAAAGACACAATACAACTACACAATACATATAGCGTGTTAAAAATCAAATACTGTATTTACAGTATTTAATGAATAAAGCTAAATTCTTACCAGGTTAATCCATATAATATAAACAAACAGTTTACGTTTTATATAAAATTGAGAAGTTTATAATTTGTAAAAATATTTATGTAAGTTGAAAATGCAATTAGTTGAAAACACATTACGCCGCTGAGACACGAACGTTGAAATATTAAGTAAAACTAATTTTACTCTCTTGAGTTTTAATTCAAGTCTATTTCGAACGTTTACTCATTTTAACTCGGCAAGATAAAACTCCGACTTACGTTGCATGTTATATTCGGTTTTGTTAGCAAACCACAATAAAAATATGAAAAAAAAATCTATATAGCCTTCGTTTTTGATGACGTTACTTTACTACGTACCCCTGGATCACCAACATGCCGGATTATACTCATTCCAATCATTAATGTGTGCGAAATTAAGTCCTTAAGCTACATTGGTATACACCACCATAGAAAGCGACCTATTCTGGCAATTTAGACATGCGAGCCTAGGTCATTTTGGTTCAATAAAACATTACAAAGACTCACTTCCTGCGATAACTTTGTCGACCTATACTCTTTATGAACCGAAAAAGTAATATGATTGACACTTTAGTTTTTGAAGCTTCATTTATAGACACTGGGGACTAATTAGCCGGTTTTGTAACCGTCTCTCATTGTATTGATTGATTGATTGTTTTCCGCCACACTCAACAATTTTCAGTTATCTGGTGGCGTCCAGTTTTTATTGGTGGAGGAGAGAACCCAGATACAATGTACCTGGGAAGAGACCACCGACCTTCCGAAAGTAAACTGGCAAACTTTCTCATATATATCGGCGCGAGCGAGATTCGAACCCGCGCCGACTAGAGGTGAGCGGCCTTGTGATTTTGAGCGCAATGCTTTAACCACTCGGCCACGGAGGCCTTGGATAACTAACGAAATTTTAAAAAAAAATCATAAGGAAAAGAAAACGTCTCAGAAAAAAAGCTAAAAAGTCAAAAACAGATTCACTGGAAACACTTTTAGACAATTAAAAACTAAATCGTGAATTTACTTAGAAATGCATATTACAATAAACTGTCGAACAAGATAGACGAAAACAAATTGACCTCAAAAGACTGATGGAAACTAGTAAATAAAATATCAGGTTCGGATGATCAAGAAAATGTAGATATTTTAGTTTCTGAAAACGGCAAAATAGTTTACGATGACGTCGAGAAAGCCAACGCTTTAAATAATTACTTTGCTGAACAATCAACTATTGACTCTAGTAATATTTCCACCAATAGTTCTCCCCCTCCCTCTGAAAATCCGTTGACAGAAATACATATTAATGAACAAGACGTCCTTGACAGTATGCAGTGTTTAGATGTTAACAAAGCATGTGGTCAAGACGACGTTAGCCCGAAAATGTTGAAAGAGGCAGCGAATGAATTAGCTACACCTTTGTGCAAACTATATAACCTTTCATTGACTTCAAAAATATTCCATAGTGAATGGAAAATAGCAAATATAAAAAAGATATTAAAAAGAACGATCCAGAAAAAGTCGAGAACTATCACCCGATCTCTTTATTAAGTGTCATTAGTAAAATATTTGAGAAGTGTATATATAAATACCTACATAATTAAATTGTTTCCAACAAGTTCATCAGCCCTAATCAGTAGGATTTACAAAAGGTGATTCAACCAGAAACAGATTACTGTACTTATTCGACGAAATTTCCCGAGCCTTAGATACAGGTAAAGATTGATTGATTGTTTGTTTGTTTTACGTCCCGTCGAGAATTTTTCACTCATATTGAGACGTCACCAGCTGTAGATGAAGTACCACAAATTTAGACCTATGCTTAGCGCTCAGGGCGGTAGCAGTGAACGTTCTTTAACGTGCCAGCGCCTACCGTGACACGGGACCTCTGTTTTTAAGGTCATATCCGAAAGACCGTGATTCTCACTTCTAAATGTCGAGCGTTTGGCGAAGGAGCAATCACTACTATCTCGATCTTCCTAATTTGACTTCACTTCGCCTTCAGTAGACTTTAACAACCCCACAAATTTCTTATACAAACCTAATAAACAGTAACTGATTCCTTTCTTACTGGATAATGCGGTATGAATGAACATTTCCATCCGTTGGAAGCTGACAGTCTACCTTTTCTATGAATCCACGTCTTTCTTGTTTAGCAATTATTTCTATATATTTGACTAACATTTCTTGTTCTGTTTTGAGGCAATTGATAATATTAACTGTCTAAAGAAAGATGAGTGCATAATCAATCTTTCTGACTTTCTACCACAGTCACTGATTGCATAGTTGAGGTACTTCGTTTATCGGTTTTGACTACTGCATGGCTCTGATGTAATTTACATGTGTGAGTTCAAATTCCACAATTATTTCATGCCTCTCCTATATTATCGATTATCAAGAAGGTGAACTTTTGTACTTCAGTCAACGTGTTTTTACTATAAATTACCGAATCAAATGAATCCCAGAAAGACTATCATTCTAGTATATTCCCATAAAAAAGGAAAAGGATTACTATTTCAGTTTTAATTAGAATGAGAACTTGTGAAGAACTGACGAACACTTGGATTTTCAGAGAAATAATGCGAATACTGATCATTCTCTTGGGTTATTGTGATCTGAGTAACTGCTGACAAAAGTATTTAAAGTTGATCTTTGTACTGATAAACTTTTCTTAATAGCGTAGTTTAGAATCTAGATTAAATTTGTACTGCATCTAGGATTTTTTGTTGATATCCCTATCTGCTGTATCTGTTAGAATTATCTCTTCCAAATCCTTAAGAACGTCTTCCTTTCCTATAGTTTCTTCAATATGTGTCCAGATCTTTGGTTTACTTCCGAATCACTCTTATACTTTTCTCAGAGGTCTAGTTACAGCACTTCTTTGTCCTATCCGAAATGCCTTTAGTCTAGATGCTATGTTTTCCTTTTAATCTATACTCACAGTCAATGAAAACGCAACATTGAATAATATGTAATTAAATTTTATCAGAATTGTTATTTGCATCATGGAAATAAATTCATTGTTAACTTTCCATGGCTTTGAGAAATATACGTCTTGTGTTTGAAATTAAATATCTAATTGTACAGTGCATAACAACAGTGAGAAGCGCGGCAACCATTCAAATCAAAATTCTGAAATCAGTACCGTATGTGTCCTCCACCTGCAGCAGAACACGCACGGCATCTCCTAGGCATAGAACGAATTAGACGTTGAATTCGGACTTGCGGTATTTTCATCCATTCTGCCTGCAATGCTGCTTCCAGCTGCCGACGTGTTTGTGGCTGCGGGTGACCCTGTCTTACTGCCCTACCTAACTGGTCCCACAAATGCTCAATTGGATTCAGATCGGTTGAAAACGCCGGCCATGGAAGCCTGTTGATCCCTTGTTGACGTAAGAAGACAGTTGTTAGACGAGCAGAGTGAGGCCGTGCATTATCCTGTTGAAAGTGAGTGACATCACGATGGGCAGCAAAGAACTGGGCAACTGCTGGCCGTAGAACCTCATCAATGTAACGCTGTGCAGTGAGAGTGTCATCAATGATGATAAGAGGTGTGCGATGGCGAAAGGAAATGCCACCCCATACCATTACGCTCCCACCTCCCCATCTATCCGTCTCTCGAACACAACAATTTGCAAAGCGCTCACCTCGTCGTCGCCTTATACGGATACGCCCATCATTACCGCTTAAGTGAAAACGGGACTCATCCGTGAATTAAACTTCCACCCATTGCCTTTGCAACCATCGCTGACGTTGTTGGGTCCACTGCAGCCGATTCTGTCGCCTGATTACCGTCAAATTATTGCCTCTAAACGGTCGTCTTGAGCGCAGGGCCATAGATCGAAGCCGACGTCGCACAGTCGACGCAGAGAGACGTCGACCGATTATACCTTGCATATGTTGTGCTGTTTGTATCGCCGTAAGAAATCTGTCACGGAGATGACGTAATTGGATGATCATTAACGGACCCAGTCAGTGCAATCCTCTGGGCCAGTCTAGTGATTGTCGAGGGAGAACAACCCATCTGTCTAGCAATTTGGCGTGCAGACAGTCCTGCAGCTAGCATACCCTTTGCTTCATGGCGCTGATTGTTATTCAGCCTCGGCATATATTCAATATGAAACGGTTTATCAAAATTTCTTTATTGGGATCTATCCGCACGATATGAATGCTATACACATGAAAATTGCGGAGTTCGTTCAAGCATGAATAGACTCACTCTGACAAAAGCATGCGTCTCTGACCAATACGCAACAAAACGTACCTGGATTGAAACATTCAAAATAGACAGAGCTTAAATGCTTTCTTTTGTTTTGTATTTACAAGTGTGAAAACATACTTTTATCAAAATTGTTGGTTGGTAAGCATTATTGAAAATAGCACTGTTGCGTTTTCATTAATTGCGAGTATACAATGTACCCCGGAAGAGACCATCGACCTTTCCGAAAGTAAATTGGCAAACTTTCTCACATATATTGGCGCGAGCGAGAATCGAACCCTTGCCGGCTAAAGGTGAGAGGCCTTGTGATTTTGAGCGCGATGCGCTAACCACTCGGCCACTGGGGCCCCAGCCAAGAAGATGTTGGTTAAATAATAATTTCTGACAAATTGAAGCTTAAAATTCGATTTTATACAGTTGTATTTATCTATACCTGGAAACCACACAGGTAATTTCAAATCATTGAAGAGTGGCTTTGAAGTAAATAACGATAAAGTCGTGTGTGTACTACTTGGCAAACGTTAAAAACATCATAGTGTAATAAAGACTAACGAAGATGTAGATAAAGGTGACAGTAACGAGACTACGCGCTCATGTAGACTCAGCTAGAAGTTCTACTTGAACTGATTGCGAGTTGTCTCTGAAACGTATGACGAATACACAGCACGTATGACGAATACACAGCTCGTATGACGAATACACAGCACGTATGACGAATACACAGCTCGTATGACGAATACGAATACACAGCTCGCATGACGAATACGAATACACAGCTCGTATGACGAATACGAATACACAGCTCGTATGACGAATACACAGCACGTATGCTCAGACTAATACAACTTCACTAACAAAGTACACTATATATAAAAGCGTTCCCTTTGGGTCTAGAAGCAAGATCATACCTAATTCAAATGAAATTCTGAATGTTTGACCAGAATCAGCTCATATTCAACAATCGCCCAGCCAAACGCAACCGTCGCCCAATCAAATGGCAAACACTCAGACAACTGAGAGCACATATATGTAGGTAGCCTGAATTTACGGTCACACGCCCAATTCTGTGTTTTATGGGGTATCTCCAGTTCCCGTTACCTTTTCCACCCATTAAGAACATACACTTAAGGAATGGATTCTGTTGTCAGTTATAAAATGGTTACAGA
The DNA here is from genome assembly GCA_024699665.1 of Ostrea denselamellosa. Classification (NCBI taxonomy): domain Eukaryota; kingdom Metazoa; phylum Mollusca; class Bivalvia; order Ostreida; family Ostreidae; genus Ostrea; species Ostrea denselamellosa. The sequence goes on along the minus strand of JAMZEH010000029.1, from coordinate 205,113 downwards.
CGTCTACAGACCGAATTCGAATAGGACCACATCTGGGAATTCTATCTTTAACCTAAAATCAATCGATTAATATTAATCGGCACGCAAACTTCGCGAAAGGGTGATGCAGATTAGTCAAAGCTAAAGATGTAGATAATAGTGATATATTTTTTCTCGAAATGTAACTGAAAGGATTAGCCAATGCTCGTATCAATAATTTTAAAAGTAATTTGTTAAGACTTGACGAAGAAAAATGGAAAGTCGGCTTGCCACCAAATGACAACTTACTCACGAGGAAGTAACTCGTGAACCTAGCTTACCATCTTCGCTAGCCAAGGATTTACGATCCGCTCCGCTTCTCTATATCCCTTGGCCGCGTAAGGACGATTTTCGTGTCAACAACTTGCATATGACTGGTTGAAGGTTAAGTCCCCTGCATCTAATCAGATAGCGTATTAAGTTAAACCAAGTGCAAGCCGAAGGAGTGTGTAAAGAATTAGTCTCTGTCTTCAAGTAGTTAAAACCCGCATTTTCATTGGTTGAACATGATGTAATTCAAATAAAGTTTGTTTTCTCCATCCGCTAGAGGACACCACTCAAAGCTACGAAGATCGTGCTAATGCATCAAAAAATTGTAGAGAAGCGGATCTAATCGTACACCCTTGGCTAACGAAGATACTAGCTGACCAGACCTATGAATTAAGTGTGAGGTAAGCCAATGGATGTACATGTAACTCCTCGATGGAAAATTTATGATAGTCTTAATTTCTATGAATATTAGGACTTTTTAATAGGAAACAAGCGCGGATCTAGAGGGGGTTCTGGATGGAAAATTTATTATATTCTTAATTTCTATGAATATTAGGACTTTTTAAAAGGAAACAAGCGCGGATCTAGAGGGGGATCTGGACCCCCCCCCCCCCCTGGAATTTCCAATTGAAAGAAAATATAGTAATCTTTCACCCTAGCGTCGCGTTTAATATTGCTTCATCAACTCTCTCGATCGACTATATTCACTCACTGGGAACCATTTCAAAATTCAAGGTCATAATACGAAATATGAAAATTACCGTACCGCTTAAAAACTATTTTTAACGTAATCATCAATTTTGGGTGCAGGTTTCGCATAGTCTACTATCTGTAAAAACGTGGAAATTTTCGGAGGCTTCGCCCTGGAACTAGGTCCCAGATCCCCGGTCTGATGAAAAAAGCTGAATTCGCGCCTGGGAAAAGTGAAGCCTGTGATATACCTTAAGGTGGTAAATTAGCCACGAGTTTAATTTATTTTTTGATTGCCTATCAATCAAAATGAGCTATACAACTTTTATTAACGAATTGGTGTATACAAAGCAGATGTGTTAAGACAAACATACTAATTAAATAATTTACGCTTATTTTTGCTTAACCTAATCTTACCTGTCGCATTTCCTCTATCAATAAGGTAATAACCCATATGAAGATGAGAATTTCGTATTTTCCTACGTGTTCATCAAACTCCATAAGTAGCATGTAGCTAAAAATCGCCAGGAAAACGAAGTAAGCAATCTACAAGATACAGAATTAAGTCAGCTCACTCTTTTACAGCTTTTCGAACATTTTTTAAAAATGTTCATAGGAGACTACGGATGCAGGGCTCTAATACTCAATGACGATGGTGGAACATTCCAGGAATCCACAGTTTCGAGTGGCGATTTTAAACAATTTCCGATAAAGTAAGCCATATAAAAATAAATGAGATACAACGTTTTTTAGTTGTATTTGTGCTTAAATGAACTAAAATATATTTTAAGTATTCAAAATCAGCAAGCATCAAGTATTTTGTAAGAAATGTGGAAAGTGGCATAAAAAAGATTTCGTTGAATTTCATGTAAATTGTCTATGGCAAATAATCTGATAAATATTTCAACTAAAAACTAATTTCCCGCATTGTTAATATAGAAACCACGTGCATTTTAGACAGCGTGTTACAATTCAAATATACTCTAGAATGTCTGTATGCAAACATATATTACTGGCTAGTAGGTCACCTGAGTCATTCCGGTGACCTTTGCCACTGGTCTTCGTCTGTCGTTGAGTATCGCCCGTTAACAATTTCACATTTTCAACTTTTTCTTGAAAACTATAAGGCTAATTGTTATCATTTCTTGGGGTGAAGCATATCTAGTGTAAGAGGAATATAAATTGTAAAATTTATGACCTCACCATTCCTGGGCTTCAGGGGCTGCTTCAAATATGCTATGAAGGCTATTATTTTCAAAAATATTCTCTACTCCCACACATGTGGGGGGAAAGCCTAAATACATAGTTATGATGTCCATGAAGCCTTCTATAAAAATTGTGAAATTCATGGCCCCTGGGTCAGGAGTTCAGGCCCCAGGATGTGACCAATATGGCCATATAGTGAAAATGTATTAAATCTTAGAAAATCTTTTCTACTCCCATATATATTTGAGCAAAACTAAATGCATGATTATGATGTCCATAAATCTCTCTATCTAATTTGTGAAATTTATTACCCCTGGGTCTGGGGTTCAGACCCTAGGGTGGGGCCAATATGGCCATATAGTGAAAATGTATTAAATCTTGGAAATCTTCTTTTCTATTTCATATATATCTGAGAAAAAACTATATGCATGATGAAATCCATGAAGCTTTCAACCTAAATTGTGCAATTCGTGACTCCTGGGCCAGAGGGTCAGGCCCTAGGTTGGGGCCACTATGCCTATACAGTGAAAGTACAGATTAAGTCTTACAAAATATTAGCTACTCTCAAATATATTTGAATAAAACTAAATGTATGATTATGATGTCCATGAACCTGTCTACCGAAATTGTGGAATTCATGACTCATGGGTCAGGGGTCAGGGGTTCAGACCTAGGGTGTAGTCAATATGGCCATATAATGAAAAAGTATTGAATCTTAGAAAATCTTCTTCTTTACTTCCACATACATTTAAGAAAAACTAAATGCATGATTATGATTTCCATGAAGCTTTCTACCTAACTTTAGAAATTCGTGACTGCTGGATCATAGATTCAGGTCCTAGGCTAGGGCGGGGTCAATATGGGCATAGTGAAAATACATATAAATCTTAGAAAATCTGGTCTACTCCCATATATTTTTGAGTAAAACTAAATGTATGATTATAATTTTCATGAAGCTTTCAACCTAGATTGTGAAATTCTTGGCTCCTGTAACAGTGGCTCAGGCCTTAAGATGGGGCCATTATGGTCATATAGTGAAAATTTATTAAATCTTTAAAAAACAAATATCACACAAACACACACACACAATATATATATATATATATGTGTGTGTGTGTGTGTGTGTGTGTGTGTGTGTGTGTGTGTGAGAGAGAGAGAGAGAGAGAGAGAGAGAGCCTAAATACTTGATTATGATGTCGATGAATTGTGAAATTCGTGGCGCGTAGGTCAAGGGTTCAGGCTCTTGTGCATGGCCAATACGGCCACATATTGAAAATGTATAAAAATAATAAGGGACTGTTAAAATGATTCATTTGCTTCAAACTTCCATTTTTCCTTCTGTATTTGAATAGAATTGTATGTGTTTTGAAGGATCATATGTACACAGAAAACGCGATATTGAGGCTTATATAGAAATATGAGACTCCCTGTATGGGCTATATTTGGACTATGATACTCAGGTGACTGTGAAGGCTCATGAGCCTCGTGTTATAGAATTATCTTCATTGGACGTTTTTATTCAAACAAACACTAATTCATTATAAACAACATTGATAATTGTGCAATTTTCTTACATGGAACTCATCTCACTCCTTGATAATTATACTGGTTTTCTGGGGCTAATTTTAATAGACGTTTTAAAGAATTTACAACCATGTCAAGGTCTACTAAAATATTCTTCTTATAATATGTCACTTGATCTAGAATTATCAAGAAAAAAATCATAGGCAAGTTATGTTTCTCGATAAAAGGCAGTTTATTTCCGTTATATGTTGCCAGTTTTATTGTCAAACTACCTCCATTTATAACTCTTCATATTCGTGAGGTAAAATCCGTATTGTTTACGTTGCCTACACGATCACAAAATGTGAAAGGCCCTTTATATATTTGCATTATTTTGTTTTATTACGGTGAATGGCAGCAATTACAGAGTATTATATTCAATTTTTTTTTCCACTATTGATGAATTCCCTTTTTTTTCTTAGAATACAGCGTAATGAGGCCTAGTTTATTGTAAGGTAGCAGTCGTGAGTAATAAAAATATTGAAATGAGCTAAGTAGCTAATTTGCTATGAAAAATATTATTAGGGCTATTCTAAATGTGTGCTAGATCCCATCAGGTCAATGCTGTCCGACGTTTTTGATACCAATTGTTAGGCCGTTCTTGGCACACTGATTCTGATTGCGGATTACTCCGTTTACCTAATCAAGATATAGGACTCACGGCGGGTGTGACCTGTTGGAAGGTACGCTTATTCCTTCTAGGCATCTGATCCCATCTTTGGTATGTCCAGAGGTCCGTGATTGCCCATCTCTCTGATTTGTATTTTGTATAGGAATTATGAGATTGATCACTGTTCGTTATCTTAGCCTTTTCATCTATAGGGAAGTCAAACACTGTAGTACAGGAAAAGATTAGTATTTGTTTTCTTGAAAAAAATGATTTAGAATTGTAAACACTATGGTAGTTGTAGTAAAGATACAGATTCACACTCTGTTGATGCTGCTGCCATTCAATACGGCTTGTGCAGGTACATAAGAGAATCCAGAATCTTGGGGGGGATGCTGTCAGCACATACAATTTTCCCTATCCATTCTTGTAAATAATGCTTTGTATTTTACACCCGAAAGTGCGTGGGAATAGACAAGTGTACTTATTTTATACCAACTTACAGGGGTGGCGGTTAGAAAGGACCCCTCCCCTCTGAATATGCACCTAACAGAGCCTCTACCAATGTGATGAAGAGATTTTTTAAAATGGAAAAACTTGTAGTATTATGACGATTTCACAAATTAGAACAATATCACATTGTACAGAATCCCAATCTTTAACTTACGAATTAAACATACCCGTGTCATAGAAATAAAATATTTAATGTATATTCCAGTTTGCTACAAATTACCCCCGTTCCCCCTCCCCCGTTTTATTTAAATTGATAACGATACACGGAGATCCGCTCAAAATCCTTTGAGTAATCAAGATGACCATTTGGTGTCAAGCTTGCAGTTACGTTTTTCATGCAAGTACAATTTCCGTATCTTTGGGAGTAAAGTTACATTAGTTGATTTCTTTTGCACTTTGCACCGTTCACACCCGCCCTAAGCCCAATATCTTGATCAGGTAAACTGGAAAGTCCGTAATCAAAATCAGTGTTTATAGAAGTGACTAACAATTGGTCGTCAGATAGCATTTAACACAGTGATAGGCTGTATTGGAAAACTAAATCGTTATAAAAAAACAAAACCCGATTCCTTGGTATCTACTATACACCACCCAGACGCAGGTCAATAGAGCGCTATATAAATCTATTTAATTACAATTACAGTGATGTGAATCCTGGTGACAGTCCCTCTCCTTGCACAGCACTCTTATGAGGAAAACTTTATTAAAAACCTTTTAGATCTTGGCGTCTTAATCTGTCGTTTTGCCCCGTAATTAAGGGCCCATTTTACATATACATTCATGGGTACTTTCCAAAATCACATTATAAATATGATAAATGGCAACAAATTGTGTTTTCTGTAAATGTTCAATTGAGTTTTCTTACACTTTGCTACAATTCAAAGTAGCTAAATATGTTTTCCTAAATTTGCTGTCTTTAATCATGGCATCTAGGAAATATAAATGCAGCTACCAAATTTTATTTGATATGCATTTTAACTGTCAAGCCATGAGGATGCGTATGTAAAATATGTAGGGGGATTATAAATAAATAAACAGTAGAATAAAAAAATTGTCCTATTTGAAGTACATATTTCTATACACTTATCACTGAGAGTCCACGGACAGATTTTTACATGGTAAAAATGGATGTTCTCTAATAGCTAAAAACCATTTTGATGGAATTTTAAGTAATACGCTAGACTTGCAGGTGTTTGAAAATCGTTGATTTCACCATTATTTTTAAAGTCTGGAAATATGCCAGATTTGTTACATATATATGCTCTTAGACGGTTGTAAAATAAATGTATTGAAGGAGGGCGTGTCCCATCAAATGACAAACGAGGCCTAGTATATCTTTTCTGTTGCCTTTTAAAATGCAAGCTTTACATACATTTGAACCTTTTCTTTAGTTGTCCATCAATTTTATACATATAGGACCCCTAACAAGAATACAGGTTTCATTTTTGCAGGAGGGGTTGTAGATTTTAATTATACAACGATAAACTTCTGCTATTTTTTGAAAATCAGTAAGTGTTACAGTGAATGGTTTTTTTATGCGTTGTCATGGCCACAATTACCCTAGAGAAATTGTGTGTTTGTTATTTTTTTTTTAAAATTGGGTAAAATCATTCAGAAACTAATCCGGGTAGACAAAATAGCACATCATAATTCTACTTAGAGGAAATACAACCAACCAACCTAAGATAGGTAATAATCATTGATTTTCACAAGAATTTGTATACCCGTTGCTAAGGTTGGTTGGTTTATAATGTTTAACGTCCCTCTGGAGAATCTTTCACTCATATGGAGACGTCACTAATGAAGGCAAAGGGCTACAAATTTTAGGAAATGAATGTCCTTAGACAGCAGACCAGTAATATGTCCAAAATCATTTTTTAGTTTTATTTTTATATTAAGTGGAATAAAACTGATTAAACATTTTTTTTAACTTCCATGAAATGGTTGATGCTTGCTGATTTTACAATTACAGCTCCGTACAAAATGATGTATTCCTACTTCAAAGTATTAAGAGTATACAGGTAAATACTTACCACACTGTGTGCGAATATCATGACGGGAGCTGTGTATATACTCCTGATTCTGTATAACTGCCAGCGTATTCCTTGTAATTTCTTTTTCGTGTACCCTTCCGCTCTATTGTCAAATAAATTTTTAAAAACTTTTGATATTCAATATAATATCCTTGTCTATATGACTTAGAAACAGGATTATTTACAAATCTGGGCTCATTAAAGTACTGTGCGTGTGAATATGTGTTTTGTGTGTATCTTTTACGTCTCGTCAAGAATTTTTAACTCATATTGAGACATCACCAGCTGTAGGTGAAGTACCATAAATTTTAACCTATTGCTTAGCGTCCAATGTCGTAGCAGTGATGTATCTTTAACGTAATAACGCCTGTCGTAACACGGGACCTTCGTTTTAAGGTCATATTCGAAAGACAGGTGATTCTCGCTTCTATATACCCAGTATTTGGCGGTTTGACGCGGCCATGGCATACCCATGAGCGATGCTTGATCTCGGGGTCTCAATCGAATGCCCTACCTTAGAACAGCCGCGTGTAATTATGTGAGCAAGATTCCTAAATGAAGCGTTTTCAATGGTCGTATATTTACGTTATTACCAGCGCCAACGTGAAATTCTTTACATGTATTGATAACATAGGGATTTAATGATAATATAAAGCAACAAATCTGAACAGCAATTGTCGATACACAAATGCAGTTCTCAAACTGTAAAAATGAATTATACATGTGGGCAGATTTCCTAATATGAAAATCAACAAATTTTTATGAAAAGGCCACGATAACTAACAGTATTCAATCTCGTAAGTCCTATAGAAAAACAAATCAGAGAGATGGGCAAACACGGACCCCTGGTCATACCAGAGGTGGGATCATGTGGCTAGGAGGAGTAACCATCTCCTGTCGACCGGTCACACACGCCGTGAACCCTACATTCCGATCAGGTAAACGGAGCAATCCGTAGTCAGGATCAGTGTGTCAAGAACGGCCTAACAATTGGCATGAAAAACATCAGATAGTATTTTACTTAATGGTAAGTTGTACTAGCAAACTAGATCGTTATAACGACCATCAAATTTGCGAAATTCTGAATTTAGACGAGAGTGTACAAACCCCTGTAACATCAACTTCTTTGTCAGTAGCCTGCCTCGATTTAAAAACTAATCATATGCAGAACAAGCTCTTGCGTATCGAATCAGTTGGAGGATATAAACACCATATGCAGGTGATGATGGAATGTTGCCACATAAATAAGGGAAGTTGAAGATGGAGAAATTGTATAATTTTTTTAATTTTTGATTTCGTAGTCTGAATTGAAATTCATGAAATATGCCATTGAATAACAAAGGCGAATCCTTACGCGGAATCGTGACTAATAAACTACGAAACAAGAGGCTCATGGGCACATTACTCATCTAAATTCTCTGCGCTTGTTCAGCTATTGCGATTTTTAAAAGGTTGTTTTTGCAATCTTTATTCCAACGATAAATTTTGGCCCCATATCATGGCCTCAACCTAGTCTCAGAGGGTCATGACATAACCGTGATACAAGGTAATAAATCGTGGTCTGAAATGTAAGGTCTTGCCATAACTAATCGATATACAAATACGAAAAACCCTACCTCGAACACTTTAAAAGATATTGACATTGACTTGGTTAATATTTCTTAAATGTAGATCAAAATCCAACGTCACAAGGTCAAAACGTTGATACCAAAAGAAAGGTTGCGTCACAAGAAATACATTTATGAAATATCAGTTCCATATCACTCATCATTCAAAAGTTTCGAGCAAGGTTCAAGTTTCAGACAGACAAACAAATAAGCAACCCTCCCCCCCCCCCCCCGACTTTAGACATGAGGGCACAAAAAAAACTTGAATTCATACAATCTGGGGATGTTGCATTTGGATATGATTTAGTGTAACCCTCCTAATCCTTTTAATCAATTTCCTGAATATTCCCGTATCAACTTCTGATCTCCAATTATAACCCCGTCTTACCTCTGGGGCCTCTGAATTGAACAAACTTGAATTTGCACTACCTGAGGATGTTTACATATTAAAATTAGTAATCATGGACCTGATGTTTTTGATAAGGTTCTCTATATATAACCATATAAAACTTTGATCTCCTACTTTGGCCCCATCGAACAAACTTCAATTTGTACTTTCTGGGGATGCTTGCATGTAAGTATGAGTATTCATGACTCTGCTGTTATTAAAAAGTAGACTGTGTTGATTTTTAAAGAGTTTCCATATAAATATATATCCCCATGGAATAGTGTGGCTTCATCCTAACCCCGGGGGTCATGATTCGAACAATTTGTTATGTTGAGTAAATTATGTGTTTTATGCTATATGACCGGTTAAAGAGCTATTTAACCCATGTTATTTGTTCACTGTAAATAGTGCCGACTTCAAATATAATTTACTTACTATCTTACTTAAATTTGAATTTACACTATGTCAGGAAGCTTTCTTGTAAATTTCAAGTTTTTTTTGGCCCAGTGGTTTTTGAGGTCACCTACATCACTCAGGTGACCTATTGCAACTGGTAAGCGTCCGTCGTTTTGCATGTCCGTTGTGCTTTTACAACTGAACATTTTTAACTTCCTCTTGATAAATACAATTCCAATTATTTTCAAATTTGATGTGAAGCATACTTGGGACAAGGGGGGTTGTAATATCAGGGCTCCTGTACCCCCGGGACCATAGGGGCGGAGCAAAAGATGCCAAAATATTTACCAATTTTCAACAAGAGACCACAGGCCATATCGGTCATCTGAGTGCTAGTTAAGGTCATGTAGAGCAGGAAGGCCTCTACCAAAATTGTAAATTTCATGATCCCCGCGATAGAGGTTATTACTTCAGGGTGGGGCCATACTTGGTATATAGTGTTTATGTGTAAAACATCTTGAATGCTATTGATACTAAAAGACGTCTCCATATAAGTGAAAATTCTCGAGCGGGACGTTAAACAATATATAATCAATCAATGAATATTGATACTAAAATGAAAGTAAATGAATATTTAGAAGGAGCAGATATCCCTTTACTGAAATTGTAAATTTCATGATCCAAAGGATAGGGATTTGGGTCAAGGCCTGGGTCAAAATTATTATAGATATTATTGTGTCTATCATTTGGAAGACATTTTTAATATTGCTGAAACTGTTTAGAAACTAAATGTATATTTAAAAAAAGCAGTAATGAATGTACCAAAATTGTAAATTTCGCAACCCCATGGTCCTGACTGTTGGGCGGGTCCAAAATAGTCAAATAGTGTTAACATATCGTGTAATGTTTTCATCAGTATGGATACTTTCGGTGGCATTTGTTTTTAAGAACACGTCTTGTTTTATACTTCTCATGAAAATTACAATTTGTTTTAGTATGCAGAACAGGAAAACTGATATCGATTTCATAGCTGTTTGGACTAGTGATACTTATAAGTAATGTTCAGGTGATCGATAAGACCGATAGGCCTCTTGTTCCAGATTATTTCCCCATTTAAGAGAGCATGGTCCTTCATTTGAATGAACTTGAATCCCCTTTACCCTAGAATGATTTCTGTCAAGTTTGATAGAAATTGCCACATTTGTTGAGGAACATTTTTTTAAGATGCCATAAAATATTATCTCCACTTCAGAAAGAGCGTGATGTTTCATATGAACAAACTTGAATTCGTTTTGACTAAGCATGTTTTGTGGCAAGTTTTGTTGGAATTAGCCTTTGTGTTCTGGAGAAGTCGAAAACGTTAAAAGCTAAACGGACGCCGGATTAAAAAAGAAATGGTCAGAAAAGCTCAATTGAGATATCAGTTCAAGTGAACTTTACAAACAAGGTTGATTCACATTGTCAAACATTTTGTTTTCATTTTTAAAATTAACTCAATGGAAAGTCGATAGCATTAACATTTGATAATCGCGTAGTTTGAAAACTTATCACCAAATAATTATAGGCATGCCTTACTCGTTATTATTTCTTGATATCAATTCCTTGTTGGTCTCGGATGTTGATACTGCAACTGCATCAGAAGTTGTTCTTTTCTACAAAATTATGATTATAATGAAAAATTGTTCCGATATGAACCAATACTATACACTGTTATTTGCCATGTATATATAGATACTTACAATATTCATCTGCCGTTCCAGAGTAGTTTGTTTGGCTGTGATATTTTCATCCGATTCCGAGGAATTCCGCTTTGAATGATCGTTTTCCACATAGTAAAATACATCTTTCACTTTAAGAAGAAATATACCCAGGAAAACGGGCGATATAAGGAGCTGAAAAGATTTAATTTTCAATGAGTATATGTACATATACTTAAAATGTCCTAATATTAATAAACTGTCAAGGATGGATTTTTCTCATTTTTACTGGACGCGTTGACATCAGATATTTTGTATGTATTTACTATGGAATATATACTTTCTTTCGACACACACAAAAATAGAATCACGGGTCTTTCGGGTATGACCTTAAAACCGAAGTTCCCTTGTCACGGTAGGCGTTGGCACGTTAAAGAACCCTCACTGCTACGGCCCTGAGCGCTAAGCATAGGTCTAAATTTGTGGTACTTCACCTACAACTGGTGACGTTTCAATATGGGTGAAAAATTCTCGACGGGACGTAAAACAAACAAACAATCATTCAAACAATCACAAAAATGGGTGTCGGGGATCTTGTTTTTGTGTCAAAGTTAGTTCAAGGTCAAAATCTTTTCCTGTCGAAAGACATTAGTTACATCTAGTAATAGTTTCTTGTAGCGTTTGTCCTATGCGTAATCATATTTCTGCTCGTTCGCAAGGCAAAACTGATCAACACTGGCAAGTTCAATAAGATATCAGGTGGACCGAATTTCTTTGTGAAAATTGCAGAATGTTGGGCGTTGATCACGTGTCTGGTGCTTAGATTTTTAAAACATTTTTCGGTGTAATAACATTGATGTAATAAGAAACATAATGACATAAAATAAAGTAAGGGTATCTGATCTTATTAGAACCAGAAATGATTTTCTCAATCTGTTACTTATAAAAAAGTAGAAATGTACTCCAGAAGGGACAAAATTAAATAAATATCAAAATTAACTATCCTCTTTTTATTTAATATTGATTTCCTATACATTTGTGCACTTTTCATTGTTTCAATGAATTTATGTACATTACTGTTCAAAGATTAGACTATTAAAGAGTAGACGTTTTGACATCACAGACAGTTGCATCTTCAAAACAAATTGTAAAAGGTCATATTCACATCTAGTGATCAGTCATCAGAAATTATTTTGTTAAACACCACAAACTAACAACTCAACTTTATGAAACGGGATGATTACAATTTCTCAATCGTCAACTTCCCATTTTTATGTAGCAATATTCCATTATCACGTGCATGTGACGTTTATATCTCTCAACTGGTTAGATATGCATGAGCTGGTTCTGCCTATGATCAGTTTTTTAAATCGAGGCAGGCTACTGACAAACAAGTTGATGTTACATGGGTTTGTACAGTTTCGTCTAAAGTCAGAAATTCGCAAATTCTGTGGTCGTTACAACGATCTAGTTTGCCAGTAGAACCTGTCACTGAGTCAAATGCTGTCTGACGTGTTTCATACCAATTGTTAGGCCGTTACACTGATTTAGACTACGGATCGCTCCGTTTACCTGATCAAGATATTCGCTTACGGCCGATGTGACCGGTCTACAGGGGATTTGTTCTCCTCCTACGCACCTGATCTCACCTTTGGTGTGTCCAGGGGCCCGTGTTTGCTCTGCTATAAATTTTATATTCATTGTAGAAGTTATGAGATTGATCACTGTTCGTGATATTCACCTTTTCATATACATTGGAGAATAACGGAACATGTTGTAGTTCTTGCTATATATTTTTCGCCCCATGTACTCCTAAAACTATTAGCAGTAATTTTTTATGGCCTCTTCCTTTTTCATTTATAAAACAACATATTTTTAAGTTATTTGTAGGCGGCTTTGTGTCTCAAAGGAATAAAAATAGTTAATAAAATAAAATTTTTTAGGATCATACCCTGAAGGTTCCATTTTCTGGGGTCAACTGTCCCATCCACACATCCCGGAAGAAATCCTGACAGGCGGGGTGGGATATAAACTGCTTATTGTCCGATTTCAGGGCTATTTTCAAACAATTGGCACCATCAAATTGCTCGTGACGTCTAATCAGTAAAAAATTCGTCTTCTTTTCGTCAGCCTCAAAGCATTCATTCAGAACGCCGACAGCAAGATCCCCGAATTCCCTTCAATTTATGCAGAGACATTTATTTATAAGTTAATGTATATCTACATCAATATTTATGACATTCATGAATAGTACTTAATTCTTTTTCCAGGAATTGATAATAGTTGACATGACATTTGTACAGTATATAGCTTGTTTATGGAAGTTATTGAAGTCACGTGGTGTTTGGCAGGAAGAGAGGCGGTAGCAGCACACCCTACTGGCCTACAGTTCATGTTGACATCCTTTTTTATCACTTTAACTAATATTTATCAATGTATTAATCTTCTCCATGTTTATTTTTTAAAGAACATGTACAGTTGCTTAGGTCATCCATTTTGAATGAAAATGTTGTAGGATTGTATTACAATATATTTGTCATAACTACGAATTTTGGAAAAATGACCAAACCTACAGTTTTCATACTAAAATAGATCAATTACATCAAATTTCACCATGTTTTATGTATTAAGGGTCTTCGGTATGAACATATTTTGCTGCCAGATGATTATGCTGCATGTAGTTGCCAAAGTTTTAAATTCATAAACGAAATGAAACATAAAATCACTGTCTGGCAACGTGCCAAATTGCAATACAATATTATAGAGGCCAGTAATACAATCTTTACCATGGATGGCTATAAATATCATAGACAATTTTATGGGGAGAACAAGATTTAAGGAAACTTATATACCACAAGGTCAAACATGGATAAAACGGGTTGAATTCAGCAGTTCATTTAGTTTCCATAGACTGTTGTCAGTTTCCATGGCAACAGTAGAAATTTGGTGAAGGGGTTAAAATTATGTAAGATAGTGCAAGTAAAGATAATACCGTGAAAATCAAAAGAAATCTGTCATAACAAGTGGCCAGACCCTATCTAATTTCTTTGATTTTTACACAGAATTGATATTAATTTCTTAACAATGTCTTAAAAAAGTATAATGAATTGCGAATCCTCCGGTTGGTTACAACTCAAAACTCGGATTCACGACAATATGTCCATGGAACATATCACTAACCTGAGCGACATTTTCTTAAGTAAATAGTCAACCACAATTACCTTCTCCTCCTGGAAATCATGATGTGTGGAACATAATCCTAGACGAGATGCGTATGCTTGCGTAACAATTTACAAAAACATTTACCGTTGTTGTTCTTTATCAACAATTTTAAAAGAATTTTCATTTAAACTCCTATTATTATTGTTCTACTTACTCCGGGAATCATTATTTAAACAAATTTGAGGATATTTATATGGAAATTTTGCTGAAATGGACTTATTATTTCTTGAGAGGATGAACATGGAAAGTTTATTCCAGACAAAAAGCGCTCGATAGTACACGATCAGAACAATTCATTTCAGCCTTCTATTCAGATGAACTAAAATCTATAGCTTGCATCATACAGAGATCATCTCCGCTTTGGTAATTTTCCATTTAAATATATTTTGGGGAAATGTTCATGGCACCCAATCACAACAAAAGTTTATGTAGTCAAAGATCCATGTAAACTACACTAGGGGGGGGGGGGGGGGGGGGGAATTCGTGGCTTCTGAATAACACGGATTCAAAGTCCAATATTTACGTGCAGTACTAGGTACTAGTGTACGGTTAAGCATTTTAAAATTCAATACATTCGAATTTGGTTTCACTGTACTCAAACATAATGCAAGCCTCTCTCTCTCTCTCTCTCTCTCTCTCTCTCTCTCTCTCTCTCACTGTGGTTTCATATTGAAATTCAATTGAGAATGAGATATTGAAAGCACGGAATAAAATTCAGATAGCTATTGTATGTCGAACTTTCTTCCATCATATAACAGTAGAAAAAAAACCCCCAAAACACGCAAAATACCAACATTAAGCAATTGTGGAAGAGCCAAGGAGGAAATATTGAATGATTCAAATTTTACCAGGTAAGACAGTATTCAGACCAGTGGGGAAAATAGTACTATGCCGTTTTTATTGAATTTAAATTTTCTGGTGGGAAGTACATGTAATAAAAGAACAATATGACAACTCATATTGCAAATTTTGGTGTTCTAGCAGATTTAAAGGTGACCAGTTAAAATCCTATGAACTGTAGTCATTCTTTTCGAGATGTATTTTTAATTGCTACATAGGAAGGTAATCATAAAAACAAACAGATAGAAATAGAGATCATAGTTATTTTTATTCAGCTACAGGGTGCTAAATTTGACATTTCGCACTTAAATTTTACTTTCGATTTATTTGCATATACTAGTATTGGTGTCAACACGCTATAAGCAACATAGTTCAGTCATTATATTAAAACAATGCATATTTGCGCCTTCTAAGAATATTTATGCTATAGTAGACTGAAATATGACTTTTTTGCACTTAAAATATGCAAACATTCATCATGTAGAAAAGAGTCTAGGAGTAATGTCGGTTTTAAAAAATTGCACACAAGAGAAATTTTTCTGTTTTAATATTGATGATGGAACACAAAGAAATGAGGGTTACATGTATAGATATTTTTTTAATCATTTGTCAAGAAACTAAATTTCCATACAAACTTTTGGGTTAATTGATACAGACGTTTTTAGGAAACGATGTTATGTGTAGGAAAGTATATCTACCAAATCATGAATTTACAATATTTAAATTAATTCAAAGTAGCTACTCTTTATAGTATAAATACAAATTTGATATACATGTCTAGGAATATAAATATAGACAATATTTAATATGAAATAGAAATGGCAAATTTCTAAATACATAGCTTTAGATTAACAAAACGGTGAAATTAAGATATTCATCGAATTAGATCATTGTTTTTAGTTTACAAATTTAAGGCTTCTATATCAGGATAATGATTTCTCGAAACATTCCTTACAACTTAGCCTTCATTATGCGAAGCATTCCTTCTGCTACACGGGTAACCAGATATCCACTATTAAACGATCCAGCGATTGTACTACATATACATGTCATTATGAGAATAAGCATTCCTCGTACGCCTTGCTTTTTTTTTTCAATATGGCGACAAGTTGGTTTTGTTTGTATAATTTAAGTCCTATCCGAACGTTTTCACTCATGTAGAGATGTCACCAATTTAGGGGAGGTACAACAAATTTTGACCTAAAGTGAGGTTCTTTATTGTGCCAATGCCTATCGTGACACGAGACCTCCATTTCTAAGGCCCCGTGCCTTTCACTTCTATAATGCCGGGCGCTGGGTGACGGAACCGTCACATGTCTTACATGTAAATGTAAGTTTGACGCGGCGCTAGGATTGAGAATCGGTCTCGGGCCTCTAGTTTGCATATTTGCGCCTTTACCTCCGGGTTACCATGACTGGTTACAAGTAAACGTTATATTAACAGTATCCATTTTACAGCGTTTGCATTTATTCAGAGTATTTTTCTTTTTAAATATATTTACAATTTATTTTATTTTTAAATTCAAAATACAATTTCAATTATTTTTTATGCATTACTGCTATGGAGATGATGTTTACTAGTGTTTGTTACATTTGGCGGCTATTCTGCAAAATACTAGTAATTGTAATGATGAAATCCTGATAGCACTTTGTATAGAAAAATGTACATTGTCTGGAAAACCTAATTAATATTGTATGCGATTGAAAATATTAAGACCTCATGATAAACTTATCCATACATTCATTACTTGGCTTTTCAGACTACACGAGTCTTTTATCAGACTTTACAATACATGATTCAATATATTTCCCTGGATTTCCTTGAATAATTAATTTATATTGAGGCATGATTGTGTAGAATTTATGTTCCAACGACCGGTAAAATAATTAGAGAACATTGTCGAGTGTTTCTCAATCGGCTTCAGTTTCTCTGCCTCAAGACACATATCTCTTTTACGCTCTCGGATTGTACCACACTGTAAAAAAAAAACTCTGTATTTTTGGAACATGTGTGTTTTACTCACTGAAACCAACCCTGAATGTTGCAAATAATGAGACAGTCACAAATATTCCTGCTGCTCATTAAATAACGCTTACTTTTGTTGAAATACAAACTTATTTTTTAACATTATAACTACATAAAATTTACTGTTATTTTGGGCTTGTGTGGTAGTTTTTATCAATCAGAACATTTTCGTGGATTGATTGTATATTGCTTAACGCTTCGCATGAGAATTGTTCACTAACAGGGAGACATTACCATTGCCGGTGAAGGGCTGCACAATTTAGACCTATGCTCGACTCTTACAGCCTTTGAACAGGGAGGAATCTTTATCGTGTCACACCTGCCGTGACACAGGGCCTCGATTTTTGCAACCAATTCTCACCCGGATCCCCAAGGGGCCATTTTCATGAAGTTTATCATGCATATGATTTTTTTAAAAATCCACTCTCTGATGTATGTATGTACTCTCATATATACTTTTCTAGCATTTATAATTTGTCCTTGGATCTCATATTTTTCATTCAAAAAATTGCAATGGAAAATTTTAGTTACAGATATTTTTCATGCATCAGATAGAGGTCACCATTAGAATGCAAACCATTTCTCCCATCTTTAATTATATTCGTTGCCATATCTGCATTATTCTCTTCACTTCCTCCTATAAAATGTTAGATATATTCAAATTACCGATTATGGAATGAAAATACCGTATACATAGACAGTGGATTCGCCTATTCTTTTCACGTCTTCTGCATCCATATTGCATTGCTGATTTTTCAATATTTTCAAAATGATTTTGTTATGTTACTGTGACCTGTTTTAATTTCACGTGTTTATCAGACGAAAACAAAAACCCTGTAGCGAACGCAGGCTATATAAAGCATGCCGGAAATGATTGTGTTTCGCAGTATTCAGTGCACTGGTCTGACACTCAATTTCATTAACTGAAATTCGTTATCGGACTGCTTTTATAAGTAGGTACAGATTGCACAATATATATGTTTCATATTTTAATTTGCTTAAAAGAGGCTACTCTTGATTATTT
The DNA here is from genome assembly GCA_024699665.1 of Ostrea denselamellosa. NCBI lineage: Eukaryota > Metazoa > Mollusca > Bivalvia > Ostreida > Ostreidae > Ostrea > Ostrea denselamellosa. Next base: position 187,013 of record JAMZEH010000029.1, on the reverse strand, counting down.
TTGTATCATCATTAGTGATTCGCAATAATTTTTATCTTATCATTTTTCTAAAACCTACAAGTATTATGTCTCAAATCATACTAACAATGTAATTATGGCATCATCGTATAGTCAGGACTACTGGAGGGCGTGAGATAAATATTCTTTCAGCGATCATATAGATCAAACATCTTGATATTACTACTGAAACATCTTCACCTTGATATCACAATGATATTCAAATATAAATATTTTCACCTTAATATGATCGGAATTGTATTAATTTCACAATTACTGTTAACTTCTAAATTGGAAAAAACAACAATTATAATTAATATTAATATAATATAATTAATAAATAATTATATTCAGGGATATAAATACTCTGCATTCCGGACTAGACTGTTACGCAATTCTGTGTCGTCTGTCTTGGTCGCCATGGCATTCAGAATCCCAAACGCCAGCAGTGCATATGCTGTAGCATCCTGAAAGGAAAACCATAGAGGAGTTACTCTGTCAGTAATACACTTACAGCGTCATGGACACGATTTGAACTGAAAATTGTTAACCCCTCCCCATTTTTAATGTTTACAATGCTTATCTAAGGTATTTCTAATGGTCAGCAAAAATTTGAATGTTAGTTGTTGAGTTACAAATGAGATACAGCACTCACAATTTTATGTTATGTAAACAAAGCTAGTGCAATGTTTTTGTCTACATATACACTACCCGCCATAAATAAGGATTCACGGTGTAATTTCCACACCTTTTACAAAAAAAGCTATAATTGGAATTTGTGGGTTCATGTACTTTCTTTTATAAAGAGAGGTAACCTATAACATGCTTTATCATAAATAATTCCAAGGAATGTCCTTTCTTAGGAAAAAGTACAAATTTTACAAAGAAATTTCTGCTAAACAACGATTCAATTTTGATAACTGATACCATAGGTTGATAAAAGCAATGTTTTATGAGTCAACTGTGAATGTTTTGAATATAAAATGATTAATGAATAAAGAAATAAAGAAGTTTTGAAATCAAAAAGTTTGTTAAATATAAAAACTTAATAAAATGACATGTTGAAAAACTGTTAGTGGGGGAAATTGGGGCGACTCTCGTTCACTAAGATAGGATCCTCTGCAATCTGCTGCATCAACACGGGATAACAACGTCGAAGATAGCCAAGAGACGTGGAGCTACACGGTAAGTGGCAACATTACTTTCTCAGAAAGACAATAAGAAAAGCAATTAGGAGGCACCAGACAACTGGATCCTATGCAGATGCCCAACGATCAGGGCATCCCAGAATGACTACAGCCAGGGAAGACAGACTGCTTGTATGACAATCTCTGCAAAACAGGAGAGATACTTTTCCACAACTTAGAACGGTGTGGATGCAGAATGGGGTCCAGGCTTCAAATATTACTGTCAGAAGACGACTTGAAGAGGCTGATCTTGTAGCACATATGGCGTTGAAAAAGCCTCTTCTCACAGCAGCTCATCGGAGAAAACGATTACAATTCGCATTGGCACATGCTAATTGGACACGAGTTGACTGGCCAGTTGTACTTTGGACTGATGAGTCAAGATTTACTCTTTCAAAATGATGGCCGTGTGTTTGTACTTAGAAGAGCTCATGAAGCGTCGAGAAATAACTGTATTGTACCTACAGTAACATTTGGCGGTGGTAGTGTGACTGTGTGGGGTGCAATGTCTTACAGAGGAACAGCATTTCTAACTCCAATCAAGGGCAACCTGAATAAGGATGGCTATCTAGAGACTTTTAGTAACTCTGCAATTCCCTCAGCACATCTTCTTGGATTGGTGACAATTTTATTTTCCAAGATGATTGTTCCCCATGTCACAGAGCAAATGTTGTGAAACAATGGAAATCTGATCAAAATATCCGTTGTCTGGAATGGCCACCACAAAGCCCAGATTTGAATCCAATAGAAAATTTATGGAGAGACCTTGGGGTTGTAGTGAAGAATGCGAGATGTCATAATCTTACAGATCTGCAAAAGGCCTTAGTGAACGAATGGAACCGTATTCCAGTCAGAAGGTGTGAAGAACATAATCATAGCATGCATAACCGAATACTAGCCGTTCTACAGGCCAGAGGATGATGCACAAAGTATTGACACGAGATGTAAAATTGACGACCAAATAAGCATTTTACTTTTTCCCCGTAATTTAACTTTAAATGTTTATTTTGTTTGTCATTATGTAATTTGTTGCATTGAAAATGTTAAAATATTTAACATTAACTTGAAATATATACAGTCAAAAGTATTAATATTATTCTATAAGTGGATACTTATTTATGGAGGGTAGTGTAGATTGCATAATAGAAAATATGTTTAAAACAAAACGGGATGTGATAAACACTAGAAATTATTTATTATTCGTAACTTGTAACTTGAAAAAAAGTGCTTTAAACGAAACTTAACTCATGTAAAGAAAAAATTAACACGTGCCTTATTTACTTAATAAAGAATTGTGAGCTTTGTATCTTTCTTGTTCATGTAACTCGACAACTGAGATTTGAGATTAAAATTTTTGCTGAACATTTGAAATACCTAGTTAAGCATTGTAAACATTGCAAATGGGAAAATAAAATTCGAAAATTTTCAGCTTAAATCGTGATCATGTTCCTTTAGGGAAGCATGAAACCATTTCGGTTTCACTTATTTTACTTAAATAGGCTCAAAATTTACCACATAGATTTCATAATCATCAAATTAATAAAGAAAAACAGTCTCACGGTATCCTTGTGGACATCAGAGACCATAATATTATACAGACTTAAAATCAGAACTCTCAACACAAACTATAATAATCATGCTAATATACCTACATATAGCACTTTCTTGCTATTATGCATCCACAGGTACAGTTAGAGCTAATGGTGTTATTTCAAAAACTAATATGCAATATTCTTTTATACTAAATATTTGGGATACCTTGGAATCATTTAAATTCGTGGTGACAAATTTTCGTGGATTGTCGGCATTCTATAGTTCTGGGGTGTAATTTCGTGGATATGGTTTTTGTACATTAAAACATTATATAAAGTTTGTGTTTCGTTGTGATTTAAAATTTTGTGATAGGGGTACCAACGAAAACCGAGTCCTCACGAAATCTAATGAATATGAACTTTATTACATGGTCCCCCACCTCCTATAGATCCTTACCAGTAGTGTCAAAACCTCTTAAATAGTGCCAAAGAGGAATTTTCTTTACTTCGGAACATTTGCCAGTCAAACTTGCTACATAGTTTTAAAGAACAAATTCTTGATCTCTGGCCCCGATAAGGGTTATGTTCCGATAATTATGTATAAAAAAAAATCCAGTCCTAAACCTTTAGTAGACATTACGAATTCATAGTTAAAATGAGTATGAAGACACCTACCAAGACTGTTTGGCATATAAGGAAAACTAACTACTATCCCTTATACTCCTTGGAATGTCGCGCGCAAACTGAGTGCATAATTGAAAGAAACATGGGGCGCGTATCAAAAACGTCTTAAAAGTACGCCAAAGAGACCATGAAGTGTGCCGCAACAGAAGTTCGTTTCGTTTTTTACATGTTTTGAACAGTACAATGCGTTTCATTCTCCAAACGACTGTACGTTACATAACTTTTCCAGGAATGTCATATATATACACATTATACATTGCTAATGTTCTTGCATATTCTTACAGAATTTATTTGTCGGAAATTGTACAGGTATATTGTTGCGAAGTTTAACATACTGTTTCCAGCTGGAAGAAATATATAACAAAATTATAGCACCTGCACTAGCTAACTCAAACATAATGAAGTAACAAATTAACTCACAGGTTTAATTCTCATTCCCAATCAAAAAGATATGACCCCCAAAACAAGACTTAATGCTAGAAATGTCGTCTAAAATCAACTCCTGTGTTTGGGACTATATTCCAATCCATGTGTTACAAAAGAAGACTTCGGAGAAGATATGCTTATGTGTAGCACAAGACGCCCACATACCTTATGGTCACCCGAGTATTATTTAAAAGTATCACTAGTCCCAAGGACTATGAAATATAGAACAAAATTCCTGTTTTGAATATTTAAGGTAAACTCTAATATTCAACAACAGTATAAGACAAGATATGTTCTTAAAACTTAGTTGCCCCCGAAAATGCCTATACTGATGAAAGACTTTACATCATATATAAGGTATATTTGGTTCTTTCAGATCTACCAAGTTTATTCTTTTTTCGGATTTCCCAAATTTTTGACTTATGCATCACTGAAGAGACATTATTTGTCAAATTTCGCATCTGGTGCATCAAAATTGGCACCGTTTATGTTTTATATAATATATGTAACATTAACACGATACGACTGATTTGGATATTCCTTGAGTCAAATCACTGGGGTTGCAAAATTCACGATTCTGGTACATCCTTTTCAGCTTTTCCTTAATATGACTGGTCGCTGTAGCTCAGTGGTTAGAGCGTTCGCTTCGTAACCGAGAGGTCGTGAGTTCGAGCCCAGCTCGTGCCATGGCCGCGTCAAACCCAAGACGAAAAATAGGTAGTGATTACTCCATCGCCAAACGCTCGGCATAAAGAAGTGAGAATCACGGGTCTTTCGGATATGACCTTAAATACGGAGGTCCCGTGTCACGGTAGGCGTTGGCACGTTAAAGAACCCCCACTGCTACGGCCCTGAGCGCTAAGCATAGGTCTAAATTTGTGGTACTTCACGTACAGCTGGTGACGTCTCAATATGAGTGAAAAATTCTCGACGGGACGTAAAACAAATATACAATCAAACAATCATTAATATTCATTTAGTTTTTATTCCTTATCAGCAAACTTAGAGATATATTTCAAATGATACACAATAATCACCATAATAATTTTGTCCCATCTTGGAACCGAAACCTTTACCCCCCCCCCCCCCCCCCCCCGAGATCATGAAATTTACAATTTTTGTAGAAACAAAAACAAAAAAACCCAACCTACATAATATGTTCCTTCTAGATATCTATTTAGTTTCAATTTAGTGTGAATAGCATTAAAGAAGATATTATTTAAATGGTTTACGCATATACACTATATATACCGAGTTTGATCCTACCCGAGAATCAGAAACTCTACTCAGAAGACCCTGGCATTTACAGTTAGGCAGAGACTTTCCTACTCTACATTACTACGCATTTAGTTTTTCTTAAGGATATGCAATTGCAGAGAAGAATGGTTTAGGAATTTGCTCAATTATTCGCAGTTTTTGTCCTGCCAGAATGGTGGAGTGTCCTGCTGAAATTTACAGTTTATGTTACCCTTGTCCCAAAGATGCTTCATACCACATTTGAAAAGAATTAGAATGATAATAATCAAGAAGTTAATACTATTCAGTTGTTAACACATTTAATCACTGAAAATTTTGGCCCCACTCTGATACCAAAACCCTATCCCTTACAATTTTGGTAAAGGGCTACCTGCCCAATCTAAATATCCATTTAATTTCAAAAACAAAAATGTTTTACACATAAAAACTACATACCAAGTTTGGTCCCGCCCTGGAGTCAGAATCTCTACCCCAGGAATAATGAAATTTCCACGTTTGATAGGTTTTCTTACTCTACATCATGACCATGCATTTAGTTTTTCTTGCACGTGGAAGGTTGTAGTTTATTGAAAACTGGACAAATTTGACGATTTTTGACCCGACCCTAAGGCACCAGGGGTGAAGAAGTCCTGAAATTTACATTTTATGTCCTAAAGATGCTTCATGCTAAATTTGAAAAGAATTAAAGTAGTAGTTATCAAGTGGAAGATAAAAATGTTTCATTGTTAATAAACGACGGACGCTGACGAATCGCAATAGCTCACATGAGTTTTCTCAGATGACTTAAAACTTAATGGTAAATGAAAACAATTTCCACGTTAATACTTTTACTGAGAAACAGGTGTATACATATTGAACATATATCATAAAATAAAAATCCAAATGAAACACTCTTTATCCACATTTAGTACAACCCATATTTGAACATTCAGAACTGCTTTTTTTTCGGGGTAGGTGATACTATAAAAAATTTTAACAACGCATCGTTCTCGGTAACAAGTGATAACAGTTTGGATTTCAATTACCAAAAATAACTTGCAAAAATAAAATAAGTAGCATGATTGCATGCTTTGTGCAGTTAATTTTTTTGTACGGATAGCTTGAACGCTTTGTGCGACACGGTTAGCTTTCGGAAGGCATGGTCTGCCTGCATGGTTTACTCTATACAGTAGATCCACTTCATTACTTGCACAGAATTTATTCAAAAGTTTCTACATCAGAAGGAAACTTTCTTGCTGTGGCCTTCGGCATTAAGATGAAGAGGCTAAGATAACGAACAGTATTCAATCTCGTAATTCCTATAGTTAATTCAAATCAGGGAGATGGGCAAACACAGACTCTTGGACTTACCATAGGTGGGATCAGATGACTAGGAGGAGTAAGCACCCTCTGTCGACCGGTCACACCCACCGTACGCCCTACATCCCGATCAAGAGAACGGATCAATCCAGTCAGAATCAATGTGCCAAGAACGGTCTAACAATTGGTATGAAACACGTCAGACAGATTTTTACCTAATGGAAGTTTGTACAGGCAAACTAGATCGTTACAACGACCGTAAAATTTGCGAAATGCTGACTTTACACGAAACTGTACAAACCGTTCCAACATCAAGTTATTTGTTAGTAGCCTGTCTCGATTTAAAAACTGATCATATGCGGACCAATCTCTTGCGTATCGAAGCAGTTGAGAGATACAAACACCATATGCAGGTGATGATGGAATATTGCCACATAGATAAGGGAAGTTGACGATGGAGAAATTGAAATCATCCCGTTTGTCATAAAGTTAAGTTGTTGGTTTGCCGCCAGCATCTATTTTCAATAGAATATCTGAGTACCAAGCAGATGTGAAAGACTATGTGGTTTCTTTTATTTCAAGTTCATTGGGATATATCGAATTGACATGCGAATAAAAATGACCATTGTTGATAGATAAAACGTCGTCGAGATATCTAAATGTCGAATTGATGGCCACAGCAAGAGATTTTTTTTCTTCTCATGTAGAAGCTTTTAAATGAATTCTGCTTCATAAGAATATAAAAACAGGTCAGTTAACAAAGGAGCAGAATTCGTGTCCATGGGAATTCCAACAGACTGTTGAAAGATCTGATCACCAAAGAGTACGAATATATTGTCAATGAGGAACTCTAGCATCTTTTAAATATCAACTTCAGAGTACTTGTGCGTGGAGTCAGAGTGGTGTTTAACAAAATAATTTTTGAGATGAACGATCACTAGATATGAATATTTTCTTTTACCATTTTTGATGCCGAGGCAACTATCTATGATGTTAAAAAGTCTACGATATATGATCACTGTTGGTTATTTTTACTTTTTCATACAAATGGAAGGCCACATCCAAAGACTACATAATAATCATATATATTGTCCATGAGGATTTCTAGACATTTTTGAGATCAACTTCAGAATATTTTTGCGTAGAATCAGATGGTGTTTAATACAGTAACTTTTTGTTGATTCACCACAACATATTGATATTTCTGGTTAACTAAATCGTAGTGCATTGATTGAAAAATTTTCTTTTTTATTTCGAAAACGTTATGTATTATCACCATCAGAGAAAATGGTAGAAATTTGTCCTGTGTCTATCAGTCCAACAATACCAAGCATTCTAATTTGTTGCATAAATGCTCTCTAAAATTTTATTTCCAAAAGTGAACTTGATATTAACATGATACAAAGAAGGAACTGTACAAGAAGTTTTCTTTATAAATCTTGAGACTGTACATGTGTATACTGCAAACAAATTTCCATTGAAGTGGAAAGATTTTCAGGATCTTAGTACCTCAACGTGATTGATTGTATATTGTTTAATGTCCCTCTCGAGAATTTTTCACTCATATGGAGACGTCACCATTGCCGGAGGTAATTCTTTAGAAATATATACTTTGCAATAAAGTTTTACTAAGTTCATATGCACAAACCCTTTATAATATGATTTAAGAAAATCAGTAAAAATCTGTGTACTAAATCTTTTGCATAGAATGATTACCGATTCTTGGGACTAGGGTATCATTTGCATAGCAGTTAGAGGTCCGGAAAATCAATAATCCGTGCATTCAATAATTAGATGGTAGTGTTAAGTACATTTTGCAAGTAAATCAAAGTGGATTTTCTCTGCTTTCACAATTTCGGATGAGATTTACTAGTATATCATTTAGTCCTTACTTTTATCATTTTTCTCAATTTATCTTCCTCTCTCTATTTCGCGCCTGAGGTAAGGAGAGGTCGGACTGCATCATCCTAACTTTAACTTGTGATACAGAACACGCTGTTTTCTAGCACGTTTTTGTGGTGTATCACAAATAAAAGTATTGCTGTCTTCACTGAATGGAAAAACCTCACAATTGTCTTTGTTTCAAGCACTATTGTAATACGGTTTGTGGTCTACAATATACAACTTAACTGAAAAAAAAATATTTGTGTTTTTAATTTATTTTTTACTTAACTTCAAACATAAATATTTCACAATAATATTATATAATATTACCGATCGTACAAGGGATGAGGAGGGGAGGCTTGTTATTATTATTATTATTATTATTATCATTTTCTGTGAATGCTCTTTTTGTATAAAAAATGTAATTTTAATCCCGGTCCCTTCACTTTTAGCAACCAGCGAAGATTCATGGAAACCGATACTCTCTCCCTGCTTGGAATATATGATTTTTTGTTTGTTTGTTTGTTTATAGCCGCCTGAGCAATTTTTCAGCTATCCGGCGGCTGTCACCATTACCGGTGACAGGGCTGCAAATTTAGGCCTGTGCTCGGCACTCAGGGCCTTTGAGCAGGGAGGGATCTTTATCGTGCCACACCTACTGCGACACGGGACCTCGGTTTATACGGTCTCATCCGAAAGACCGGCACCCACGTCCCACAGTGGGATTCGAACCCCCGACTCAAGGATCATCAGATCTTTGAGCCCGACGCTCTAACCACTGCGCCACGCGGGTGGAATATATGATGATGATGATGAGATATATATATTGGAACAAAATCTGTCATTGGAAAAGATCTCTCTCTCTCTCTCTCTCTCTCTCTCTCTCTCTCTATATATATATATATATATATATATATATATATATACTCTCTCTCTCTCTCTCTCTCTCTCTCTCTCTCTCTCTCTCTATATATATATATATATATATATATATATATATAGAGAGAGAGAGAGAGAGAGAGAGAGAGAGAGAATGAATCTGCATATAGTTACACAGCAATATATTTGTACTTTAAACTATATTTCTAATTATGGAAATGTCAATGGCTGACTTTCTAAGCTTTTTCAAAAGTTAAACTTATGATACGTTATTTGGTTTGAATAATATGTGACAGTTTGTTATTTTGTCTGTCGGTAACATCAGAGACTTGCAAAAAGTTCAAACCAAACAGTTACAGCGTAGGATAATGCATACTTGTGTTACATTGTTCAACTGCAATGCTTGTTACATATCTAAAGAATGTTTCGCACTTTCAGTGTCTTCACAAGTACAATATGATGAATTGCACTAATTGCCTCAGAATGAATACGACGGCTGTTCGATATGTAATGTGTATTGTACCACAGCGCGATAAAGCTTAACGCTTAGCTCTATTCAATACCTTTCCACTGGTATAAACACAAGCCTTCAGCTCCACATAGTTTTAAACTTATTATCATTTAAGCGTATTTTAAAAGTGTGAAAGATTTCTGCCAGATGGATACTGCATACATTGACAGGTGACTAAAAACGGATACGAGTAGAAAATGTTAAGTAATTGCTTAAAATGTTTCCCAAGTTCAAGCCAAGACAATTTGCAAACATTGTTACTGGTGACGAAACATGGGTTCACTATTTTGAATCAGCAAGAAAAATTGGAAACAAAATATGGCTAACTAAATGGTTACCAAAAGAATCATAAGCACAAAGGAGGTTCTTTATTGCATATTTTTCTCATGTGATGGTACAGCCATACAAATTCCAGTGCCGAAGGGCAAAAGTTTTACAGGTCAGTATTACCGAGATGTTATACTAAAAAAGCTCAAAAAATAATATCACAAACGACGCCTTGTGTCAGGATTAAGGCATGTTCATCTAATTCATGATAATGCTCCAACATATACATCTGAACTTTTGAAGCAATTTTTGAAGTCGTAGAAGTTTACCTCTTGCTATACCTATCATACATTCCAGATCTAGCCCCAAAACTTCAAAAGTTCTTATCTGGTCGTCGATACAAGTCCCGACAAGCCCTTGGCTCAGCCATCAGTCAGTGCCTCAGATGTCTATCTAAATCAGCGTACCGTGACGCATTTCGAAAATGGATTAAGATATTTACACCGCGAAGAATACTTTGAAGGGATGTAATATTCATTTCACTATATGAGTCTAATGCTTTTGAGATATCGCACAATACACATTACATATCGAACAACCCTCGTATAGATAGAACACTGGATTCTTAAAGTGAAGGGCTTATATGTTTATTGAACCAACATGAAAATAATTAGGTATATGAACTTTAAGCAGACTAATATTTACTTGTGATTCAAACTTGCGTAGAGATGGATTGATTTAAATGTTCCAGGGGTTTAGTATATTTAGTTGGAATGAGTAAATTGCGTTCATTTTTGAATGAATGTGTTGATACAACGAACAGTGATCAATCTCATAAATCTCAGAAAGGAGTAAGGCAAACGCAAACTCTTGAAAACACCAAATGTGGAAACACGCACCTAGGATGGACAAATATCACCTTCAATGACCGGTCATACCTTCCATAATCATTATATTTTGATCACGTAAACGAAGTAATTCTAGTCAAAATCAGTATGTGATAATATTATAATGGTGACTCGCGCTTTCTTGAGTCAAATTTGTTTAGTAGCGAGGCATTTTTAAAGGGAAAACTGAAGTACTGTTCAGGTCAGTTTATTGTCAAAACATACCGGTACATGTTACAGACACAATCTTCAAGGTATAAAATAAAATAAAAGCAGATGTGGGCATACATGTAATAGACAACGAGAATGTACAACCGAGTAATGGGTGGACAGAAAGTGTACAATTCAGTAATAGATGGACAGAAATTGTTTCTTTAAAAAGTACTTGATTGGCAATAACAGCAAGTTTTGTTTCACATGGTTTTATACGTGGCATACGTATTTGAGTCGAGTAACACAGAATTAATTATTACTGTCCTTGGAACAGACTTTGCAACCTCATGATTATAGAGACTTGATCGCGTTTGTGTACAAGAAATTTACAATTTGCTTTTACTTAAATGCCTTTAAAATGAAGAATGAACACGAATTTTAACTCATTTATTGAAGGAACGTATGCATACTTTTATACAAAATATAAAACAGTATTGAAAAAGTGAAATGTTATAAAATGTAATAAAGGTAAGGTGTGAGGGGGATTCGAACCACACAAAACGGAACATTTTCCCTATAGGTTATTCTGTTGTAAATTGATCCTTTCCAAGTTCAGTTACATGTACATTCTCTGTAATTAGTAATTGTAAAAGTTTGTGCATTGAGGGTTTATTCTAACAATATAGTTTAATATAGTTTTCTAATTCTTCGTATAAATAAAAAAAAAAAATATATTTGTCTTCAACAGCGTTAATATCAGAGATTTTACAACATCGTTGGTTACAATGTATTTTACTTACATGAATCTACCATTTTCAACAAATAGTGGGTGAGCTAAATTTACAAATATTTTGACGGGTTTTAAATGTTAATTTTCCTCAAATAGAACTGAACAAAGGTTGTCTGTTAAAATATTTGTAAATAACACATTTCTAAAGAAAAAAAACCCCTGTCTATCACGGGGCTAATTTCTTGAAGCAAACTGTCCAATATTCTATTTTAAACGTCCGTAGGGAAGAATTTTACATCTCGAATATTTTTGAAAGACCCAATGACGACAACAATCTTTTAACCTTTACAGCCCAATTATCATGAGCATCACAGCGCTTGTATAAATGCCAATAAATTTTACGTAGTGTATTCATTTTCATGACCATTAACCCAATACTTTAAAATGGTGTTGTACCTACAAAATCGTAATGGGAAACGACCAAGTTCTACGTATACAACAGCAGACATTGCTTTTTTATGTACCCCCACACAAAGATTTACAATATTGCAGATACACTTTCTAACTGTCAGGCAATTGGTGACCTGCCAAAGTATCTAAATCCTTTGATAATATTGAGAATATATGATCAAAAAGGACCACACCTAGCATCTGAATTTTTTAGAGGCACCGAGTTTTATTCAACAGTATATTTTATTACTTAATCTGCTATATAAATTCATATTACGTATTTTTCACAATTTTCTAGACATTATGAGCAGGGGTTGACACAGTTTGTCACGTAAAGCACTATTGCTCGTGCACGTGATGTACTATTTCCTAATCACGTGATGTACTATTACCCGGTTAAGGCGTATTTGCGACACAATATAATTCAAGCGTGTTCGTGATTGTTTACTTCTATAAATGTGTATCGGTTTCAAGAGGTCCAAGATACTAGAGAAGTACTAAAAAATAACGTCATTAAATGTGGTGTGAATGGTTTGAAAGAATATTGCTCCGAAAACAATGTGGGTATGAATGCACAGAGGTTGAAGTGAATAATTTGCTGCGAAAATTTTACTTTGCTGTCAGAAGGACAAAATGTGAATTATACTAAAAATAAAACCTTTTTGTCGATTTGATATCGACTACAAAACATTATGAGAAGGAGATGGGGATCAGGATAGTAAATATCCCGGAGTTTACCGAGGCTAACAAAATATTTGAGTAAAACAATCACAAATCAAAAGCTAATCTAAAAAGATACGTTATGAGATCAACTTTAAAACTTGACAGTGAAGTATACTGTCCGAGTTTCAAAGGCAAAGAGTTCCACTGACACGATGCGGCCGTATCCAAGCGTCGATCCCCATATGTATTTTGTCCGAGGTACCTGGAGAAGATGCAGAGATTCGGATCTTAGTGATCGTGTGGGATGGTAAACTTTAAGGATCCTTGATGTAAACTGGATTCATTGATTGATTATTTGTTCTTTTTCGCCACACTCAACAATTTTTCAGTTATCTGGTGGCGTCCAGTTTTTATTGGTGGAGGAGAGAACCCTGATACAATGTACCCGGGAAGAGGCCACCGACATTCCGAAAGTAAACTGGCAAACTTTCTCACATATATCGGCGCGAGCGAGATTCGAACCCGCGCGGACTAGAGGTGAGAGGCCTTGCGATTTTGAGCGTGATGCTCTAACCACTCGGCCACGAAGGCCCCCAGCTTTTAAATGAATTCTGCTTCATAAGAATATAAAAACAGGTCAGCTAACAAAGGAATACAATTCGTGTCCATAGACACTTCTAAGAATCCACACCCGACCCACACCACCTCTGGCATATGTTGTGGCTCAGTACGTCTGAAGTTTCTCCCTCACAGCAGTTAATATTTTCGTATTATCTCTAAATTTCCTTAAGCTTTTGCAATGAAATTCCATACAATACTTTTTTTATGATTTGAGGAAGACTGCTGTTGATTTTAAGGTCAAAAAGTCTCAGATTAGGGTCAGATATTCATATACTCTGCAAAAAAAGAAACGCATAATGGATTTTTTAAGATTTTAGTAGATGTATTTTGGATTATGATTTTACAATAAAAAATGTAGATACTCACTAGAATTGTTTCAATTGAAAAAAATTACAGTCCAAACCTTAGATATTGGTGGAAAAAAAGTCAGATCATCACAGTTAAGAACACTTCCTGTCACGTTTAAGTTAGTACCGTGTATGACCACCTCGAGCTGCCAACACAGTTCTGCATCTCCTTGGCATAGAGTCAATCAATGTTCTTACGTTATTGCGTGGAATTGTTCGCCATTCCTGTTGTAACGTTTGACGGAGCTGATCGAGGGTCTGAGGCGGAGGTTGGCGCAGGCGCACACGTTTATCCAGTTGGTCCCATAAGTGTTCAATCGGATTCAAATCCGGTGATTTGGAAGGCCATGGTAGCACATTAATGTTGTTCTGCTGAAGGTAGTCAATTGTTAAGCGGGCTGTGTGAGGCCTAGCATTGTCATGTTGGAATAACTCCCTCTGTCGGTCAATTACGCGCATAAGGTGAGGTTGGAGAATTTCGTCTCTGTACCTTTGAGCCGTTAAATTGCCCGGGACATGTACCAGTTCTGTTTTACGGTCATTAGAGATCGCCGCCCACATCATGACGCTACCTCCACCGAAGTTATCCACTTCTTGGACACACGAGGAAGAGAAACGTTCATTCCTGCGCCGGTATACACGGATTCTTCCATCACGTTTCTGTAGCAGAAAACGGGACTCATCGCTGAACCAGATTCTACGCCAGTTGCGGAATGTCCAACCCCTCAATCTGTTGCACCATCGGACTCTTTCTCGTCTGTGTAACGGTGTCAAAACTGCTCCAAAATACGGTCTTCTGGGTCTAATGCCATATTGTCGAAGTCGGTTGCGGACTGTCTGCGAGCTGATTCTTCTCAATCCAGGTATTGCGACTGCAGTAGCTGTTGCAGCAACGGTTCGATTCCGTAAATGAAAGACCCGGATGTAGCGATCTTGTCCAGGAGTCGTAATGCGAGGTCGCCCACTCCTCGGTCGGTCATTAGTAGAGCCAGTCTGCTGGAATCTGTTCCACAGCCGAGAAATTGTGCTCTGATTTACGTTTTCAGTTCGTGCAATCTCACTTTGGGATACTCCGGCCTGGAGACGGCCAATGACGATATTTCGAGTAGCAGGGTCCAACCTTGGCATGGCAGCATTTTAACGTTATGATGAATTCAAGCTTCAAACTTCGTCCTTTTATACGCTTTAATGAAGTGGTTGAATTAAGCACAAAGTTCTCGTGAAAAACGTAAGCCAAATTCCATGGCGATAGAGGTGATGTGCAATTTTAGAGAGTCGCCGAGCTTATTTGGCAGAGAGCCAAATCAAATGAACAGACCTTTAAAGTTTCATACTTACCTGTAAAAAATCAATTACTCAATTGACCATTTCAGTTTACCTGGTAAAATACATAATTTGCATTTTTAAAATTTCAAAAGGGCTATGCGTTTCTTTTTTTGCAGAGTATATATCACATGAAATGGTTTCCAGATTATAACCAAGTTTTCTCCAAACTTTAGTTGTTTATTTGAGGTTTCGTCGAGAATTTTTCACTCATATCTTCACCAGCAGTAGGTAAAGTACCACTAATTCAGATCTATGCTTAGCGCCCTGGGCCGTAGCAGCGAGATTTTCTAACGTGCCAACGCCTGCCGCGACAAGGGACCTCCATTTTTAAGGTCATATCCGACAGACCCGTGATTCTCACTTCTATATGTCCAGCGTTTAGTGAAGGAACAATCACTGGCTATGTTTACGTCTTAGGTTTGACGCTCTCATGGCATAAGCGGGGCTCGCACTCACGACCTTCCGGTTATGAAGCGAGTGCACTAACCACTGAGCTACCGCAACCGGTTCCAAACTTGTGCAATGACACGAATAACATACGAAATATTTATATTCATTTTGAGATCAAAAAATGAAAGATCAAGTATATTTATATTGTAAAACTGGTCCCTTCTTTCGTACAAGCGGTGATTTGGTGTTTACTGTCTGTTTGTATGTTCCCGTAATCAGAGATTTGGGGGCATATGGGATGGCGAGAGGTCTTTTCAGATTTCGCAAGTTTCCTTTGATAAGACTTTCTTTTGGTAACAAAATTTTTGACCTTAAGACCTTTCCCTTAGGGTTTGACTTTCTTTTGAAAAACTTTAACCTTGGGCATAACTTTTGAACAGTTGGTGCAAAATGTTTTTCCCTCTATACGGGTGCATTAGTGTTTCATAAGCACAACAGTTAAAAGAATAACAATAAAGTTTAATCATAAAGGTGAACGTTTAAACATGCCAAACGACATTGTAATCAAGTTGATGTAGTAGTCAAAACGGGAATTCTTCGTCTTTACGAAATTTATGATACGGAAGTCGCCCTCAGTTAAGTCAGCATAGGAATTATTTTCTGTTACAATATTTCATGGAAAATATCCATAATAAATTTTACTACAGTAAATCAAAGTATCAAACGTTTTACTAAGATTGACTACGATTCAGAGTATGGATGCATTTCCATTGAATATAAGAAAATTATTGTTCTCCATTGCCTCCATATCTTAGGAGTGTGTTCAGAAACTTTCTTCAAATCATCAAAGTTTTACGATAGTTCATTATAGTGTTGAAGTTGTTATTATCGTAAATGAAAGTGTTTGATATAAACAATTGAAAATTTTCATGTTTGTTTTGTTCAAATATTTGCTCTACTACGATAGATTTTTCAAACAATTAATCCATTCAAATTATCAACGTCTATTGACTCGACCAAGTTTCAAAGTTTTTTCAAAGTACATCAAAGTACAAAAACGTTGATACTTTGTAAGTATGTATACCAGTAGGTAAAAAATAACTATTATAATAAATTAAATATTTTACAAAAAACTCTCTCCCATAACTCGTTGATCATGAATTCTGTTGCTTTGTCGTGGTTAAAATCGGGACAATTTGTGACTATTCGCGGCATCTCGTGGTTAAATTTGGAACATTTTGTTGTTAAATTCGGCGTACAATGATGCTTCCCCTAATAACTTTACATCTACGATATTTTTTTTTCAATTCGTTATTGCGGTTTAGCATAATATTCTTGCCAATATTTTGTAAATCCAACAATACACATGTACATATTGAATAAACCATCAAAATCACAAACACTTAATACAGCCTTGCCTCATAAAACATAGGTCATGTAGTGTATTTATATCGCGATCTTTAAGCGTTATATGCAAGAAGGAGATTTGTGTCAATTACAAACCTTTCCTTGTTTCCAGAACAACTTTGCCATGTCTTGTCGATTCATAAGAACGGACCATAAAAAAAGGTCCTCAAAGGGAAACTTGGACACTTTCTTCCTGTTACTGTCAACTGAAATTATAGACAACTTAGTAACATCTGAAGTTTTCAAGTATCGTAGTTCCATTTTACAGGAAATTATAAGCAGTCCCTAAAAAGCGCTTGTATGCTATGAAGCTGTGTGAAAAACATTATTAATGCATTCTTAGAAATTTCTATCACTTCAAACAGAACTACATGTATTTCCTATGTCATTATCCTTCCCTAGAAAAAAAACCCCCAACATATTTTCTTTTATGAGAACTCGAACAGCAGGTGAAAGACCGACATGAATCTACACTTCATATCTGTGACGCTCGTTCGTTAATTAACTAGGCGGGAAAAAAGCAATTAAGTATTGATAAGTTGCAGAAAGTGCTTTTGCCTAGCAGAAGAAAATCTTGCTGTATGAAGGTATCATTCAACATTGTCTGAGAATCATCAGACAAAGTAGGTCATCCCATGTATCAAGTCCTCTTCTCTATGCTCTTTACTCACCCAGTACAGTTTGGTTTGCTAAACGACTTGCGCAAGGGTTCACGTTGATGTCTATCAGCATTTTGATCAGTCTTTTGATGTCCTTTATGGTAATTTCTTCACCGCTCTATCAATAAAATTCAGTACAAACAGTGGCACTTGTCACATATGCTGATTTAACTAGCTATAGTCAGGACCCCCGGCTCTAAAATAAAAGCAAATCCAGCCATTCTCTCATGTCTGCATCAGGGGTTTGTTTCACAAAGCTATCTGTCTAAATTATATGATGAGTTTTCACCATAGCTGTTACACAAACCTTGTTAAGATTACAATAACGTTAAAATGCCTTCAAGTCTAACATGTGTCGTAGCGACAACATACATTTTATTTAGAAGTAAGTAACAGAAAAGACAATAATTATTAGTATCTTAAGATTTATAGATAGGATTACATGTTTATGAGGACGGTCTGCCCACAGGTCCTCCGAACTTATCAGAGATGGGGGTCAGGTGGGATCAGGTGCCTAAAAGGATAAACATTCCCTATTGACCAGTCACACCCGCCATGAGCAATATCTTGATCAGGTAAATGGAGTAATCCGCAGTCAGAATCAGTGTGTCAAGAATGGCCTAACAACGGATAAAAACACGTCAGACAGCATTTGACCTAATGAAAGTGTTTACTAGCAAACCAAATCTTATAACGACCACAGAATTTACGAAATGTTGACTTTAGACGAGACTGTAGAAAAAAGTACCCCATTTCGGCGATTTATAAAATTTAAAAAGGCATTCTACACTGCATTCTTCAGTTTTCCAATTGAATATAATTAAGCGAGATTTTCACTTAATGTTAAAAAA
The DNA here is from genome assembly GCA_024699665.1 of Ostrea denselamellosa. Classification (NCBI taxonomy): domain Eukaryota; kingdom Metazoa; phylum Mollusca; class Bivalvia; order Ostreida; family Ostreidae; genus Ostrea; species Ostrea denselamellosa. Next base: position 168,606 of record JAMZEH010000029.1, on the reverse strand, counting down.
TTCAAGTACTTCCTGGCATATATAAAAACCAATTAAAACTTCGACCGATTTATTTCAGAAGACACCTGGACCCACTGAGCAATCGGGGCTTGTTATTTTTTTCCTTTTAACGTGTATACAGACGCTGTATGCAATGCAATAGACAAATGCATTTAAACTTCGAAAACTAATCTCTCTTTGAAAATACATGTGGCAAATAGTTCAATGGTGAAAATTATCCCATTCCTCAGTTGGTGGTCATTTTTACACTTCAGAAAAGGAACGGTATGATTGGATCGCACAGACGTTTAAAAATGAGAATTGGTTGCTATTTGGTTTGGGGGGGGGGGGGTTCGGGTTTGTTTTTTTTTGGTTTTTTGTTTTGTTTATTGTTGTAATAGAAGACTATCGAGCACGATGACCAATTTCTGCGATTCAAATGAAATTTTCAATTATTTTAATTACCTCATCTACTAGGTCTATTATAAATCCCAAACACACACACAAAATTAAGAGCCTTAACGCCAACATCCGTGCAAATCGGAAATAGCTAGTATATATCTATTGGCCCGGCTTTAAAAATAAAGATTATTATTACTTATTTCTAAAAGAATATTAATAGAAAATAAGCAAACAAATGACATTTCGATATCATTTATGAAATAAAATGCTTTCATTATTTTTTTAATTCATAAAGCATACATGTAAGTTACTACTGTCGTAAAGATCTTCAGATGAACTTCGACCCATCTCAGAAGAATTCTTACGGTAGCTTTGTGAAGCTGGACCCAGCTCGTCGGGCATTTTCACTACATGCATAGCGTGGGTTTCGTTCAACTGCAAATGGCTGATGAACGTTTTCTTTATAGACTTATTTAAAAGCAAAGAAATATTTGAATACTTGAAGTTACTCACGGTATGATGCTTTCTCTTTACCCTACAGATAAGTTCCTTCAGAAGGGGGGTTTCTTGTGCCTTGAAAAAATAAAGTCTACTAATGTAGTCTGCTAACTTGGGTTACGGGAGATAACTCCAATAAAGTAAAACTTACAACATTATATAAAAGAAGCAGTCGTTCCGTTGTGACGAAGTCTTTGAGTAATATACCATTGTCCAGCAACAAGTCCACAAAATCTACACGGTCTTGCGTAATGGCAGAGTGCAGGATTTCATTTAGACTACCAATCTAAAAATAAAGTATATGTCTATTTCCCATTATCATTCTATGTGTAGAATATGCTGTACACATTTTACAGACCCTGATTCTATATAGTTCTAAAAACAAGATGACTGTGAAACAGTATGTTATAACATATATAGTACATCACAAGTATCATGTAGTAGTCAATTCATCTTACAACTCTCATATGCACTGTGTAGACAACAGTAATTCAGACTGGCAGATTTCGTGAAGCGTTCTAGCGTTTCATGAAAATGTGTGTCGGTGTGAATCGTTGCAGTTCATATCCTAATGTATTTTCAAAACTGAAATTTATTTTTATATTTACATTCTGCTTACTTTTTGCCCCCGGAATTCCAAATCGTTAAAACAGACGAACTATATTTAATCAAGATTCATACGTGCATTATTCACAACTGCAACGCATTCATAAGGAATTGACTTATCCTTAAATTTTGTAAAGATAGCAATGGCGAAACTTTGGAAATGTAAATGCATTACATTAAACCAGAATATAGGTGCATGTAGTCCCCATAAATAAACCTGGATCGCGCTATTTAAAATAAAATATTCTCTATGCAATTACATTTTGCGTTTTTTTTTTTTTATTTATCGCATTCCTCTCGATAGAAAATTCAACATCTTTGTACAATGGTTTCTTACATGTGTAACCATTATTTACATTTAAGAACTTCTTTTTTTTTTTTTTTTTTTTTTTTTTTTTTTTACAAATAATAGGTAGTCAATAATGCAAAGGTGTATATTAGTTCCTTATCCATGTTTAATTGCTGCTACAAATAGTCTATTTAATTTGGTTTTAAGCTCTTTAATATGAACATGCAGTACCGATAATTCGTGCTCAAAGATATAAATGAACCATACAGGCCATATTTTGTCCTCGGTGAATATTTCACTCTTTGCAATGTCGATTCTGTTCCAGGCCAATGCCAGTTTAAGCTGGTCGAAGATTTGGTCTTTATTTGCTGCAAAAAAATAGAAATACATGCATGTATATACTTAAAATATCTCGACATAGGTGGTTATACCTAAATATTGAGAAGTAAATGTAAATTCACATGTATTTGTACCTGTTTACCTGTATTTGACTAGTAACTGTCAAATATACAACACAGTTTTAAAAGTGCATGTGAAATTTAAGTTACAAGCATGTGTATGGGAATGAAATTCAAAGAGTGGGGTTTCGTGACAGTCGACGTTAATGACAAAAAATATATAAATGATTGAGTGATAATATTTTGTTGTAGCTCTCTCTCTCTCTCTCTCTCTCTCTTGTTTACATTTTTAACGAAAATGGGGGGGGGGGGGGGGGGGGGGGGGCTCACAATCCAGATCTCCCGGTTCTGACGCTCATACTATGTTGGTGATTCATTGATGAAAAATGACGTACTTTCATTTCTAAATTAAGTAGTATTTCAAGTTACCTACTTCACTGAATTTACCTATGATTTGTAATCTGTACTTTAGTAGTAGTAGTAATAGGCGTTAAATACTCGAGTAAATCCCCTGTTATTTATAGTAAACAATACACAAAGTCATACATTCGACTAGAAAGTACCAGTAGCACATTAAGAAGGATTGAAGGACTAGTGACTTGGAATTTTACGGCTGACAAAATACATCACAATGGTAGACACGTCATCACATCAACTGATGTGCTTCAGTGGGTAAATGTACTAGATTGTCGGTATGCACACTTGTTTCAAGTAATAAAAGAAAATTACATTGTTGACCGAATGAAATAACGTGTAAGCTATTAAAATCGCCACTAGTTCAAAGCCACCATAGTGATTCTGGAATGATCTCTTTTTCGTGAAATTACATAAAATCTACAAGGGGTGCTAACTCCTCCTAGGCACCTCCCGATTCCACACCTCTGGTGTGTGCAGAGTCCTTCATTGTCCTATTCCTAACTTTGTATTTTATAGGAGTTGTGATATTATTTAATGTTCCTTGTCTTCACTTTTTTAAAAATAAAAATATGTAAACATTTCAAGGATCTCATTTTCTTTAATGCAGTTATCTTACTTGGGATACAACTAAAACATTTGCAAATTAAATCTGAACAAAACCGTCGGAGGTTGTTTGATGTTTAACTTTATCATACAACATTACTGTTTGCGGGTTTGCGGGTTCATAACACAGGTTCGGAAAAACGATATGAACTCGTAGCACAGCTTAATAACAATGCAAATTATGTAGGGTCATGTGAGGTCAGCGCGTGCTGACATAGATGCAAAGCTTTTACTACAAATGTTCTTCAGTTTTATCATATTTATTTCCGTTTCATTTGTTGTTATATAATGACAGAGCTAACACTTAAAATCATAAAATTGAAATTTTAATTTAGCTATCATGTTCAGGTGTTTAGATCTGATTTCTTTCGCTCAAGGACATTATCAGATGATGCAAACAGGCTGAAAATCACTTTCTTATACAGAAACGTGAAAGGGAAAGTAATTAAAGTATGCGTTTATTCATAGTTGTGTGGTAAACAGAATCTTACACTCATGCTGATGGCATATGAAATTTGTTGCCAGATTAAATTTTTCCCTTGCCAAGGCTCGGAAAATATTAAATCTGGCAACTCATTTTCATAAATTTCATATGACATAAGTACCCGTTTAAGATCCTCTATTTATTTCACTTGCAAATAATTAACAAACAATCTCATCGAGGTTCCTTGCCTGACCGGCTCATTATAATTTGGACATTTTCTCTGAATTTATTTCTACGTACAATACGGCATTATGACATAAATATAGCGAAGTGTTAGTTATCACTCGGACCATATCTTTCGCAATTGACACCTTCAGAAGTTCTTAGATGTACATGCATTACCTTTCAGCAAACCTTTCAGGATAGCCACGTCGATTTCCAGTGTGCTGCGGTAGTCGAAGACGGTGACGAGTTCTCGTCTAAACACACATTCACGGAGGATTTTCCAATAGGATTCTACGTTCTCATCTCCCAGAGTCTCTTCAATGGCCTTTCTCACTTTGTTGGGTAACATATTATCTGTCACTGAACGCGATCTAAATAATCATGATTATTGAAAATTGCCTATTGCATTCTTGTCCCTCGTCACCCATTTACAGGAAACGGAGCATTCTGATTTGGATGTTCATTGTGTATTGGGATAATATAATCTTTGACATTTAGGTTTTGTTCATATGTCATAGTATTGATTTTTGTATGAATCGGAGCAGAGAAGAGTTCAATATTTCAAAAACACAAAATTTGTGGCGGTTCTTGCCCCATCATTGACACTGTCTCAACATGTCTGTTTAACTGTACATATATTTAGCTTTTGTATAACATTATTGCGTAATATTGTATACTTCTTTCATGGTCTTGGAATATTTTACATGTTTTTTTTATCAATTATGTGGCATGCAAAAAGACTTGTGTCATATTTTGTTTGCTTTGTCATTTATTCAATTAATAAATGACCATTAAATTCCAATATCTTGTGTTTATTTGTGTCAAAGAGAGCAACGCCAAATCAGATGCACATCATTTCATACATCTAAAAAGAAATTATTGGATGAGATACACAAAGAACACAAGAAAATACCAAACAGTTTCCAAGGGCTTACCTAATTCTGGAGAAACCATCATTTATTTCTGTTACGTATTCTACCTTTGCACTGTCGTATATTAGAGCCAATAGATCTGCAAGCCCGCCGGACCACTGAAAACATACCATATTACTGTATGACATTCGTGTGTACGTGAAATGGCGAAAATTCAGTAAAATATATCTTTACATATATATCATTCAAATAGCCTGGTTTCGTCCAATTTTGAATTGAGAATTTTACCTTTACGATAACCACCGGAATTTCATTTCTGATGGATTCCTGTACACTTTCAAGTGATTCAAGTCCACCCTCAATCAACAGTTTTATCATCGGAACAAGAACATCATCTTACGAGAGTAAAATGCAGAAATTAACACAGTTTCCTTGAATGAGACATGAACCACATGGAAATTTCTGAAATCTACTTTAGTAAAATATGGAAATCAGACCAACTTTTATTATTATTTGTTTTACGGTTTTGTTTTGTTTTTAAATTGGGTCGAGGAGGTCGAAATAAAAATAAAATTAAAAGCTATAAATTCAAGCAGTCGGTCCAAAAAGTAAAAAAAAAAAATCAATAAATAGAGTGAAAATTTTTAATTTCCCCCCTCTAATTTCTACAGGTCCAGCACAATCACTATATTTTGCTATATACCTTTATTAAGCTATATAAAGCTATTTGAAATAGCTTGATTTGGTTAGTTTATATTGAATTAGATTGAATTTTGTAAGTGCAATGACATAGCCAAAAAGTCGCATAATAAATTTTGAACAGGTTTATACTTTGAACTAATCTGAACACTGTTCATATTAGAGTTCATAATGATACTACGTCGTTTTGAGAATTTTCATGAAAAAAGAATTTCTTTGTCCACTACCCTTTGTACATTGAAGCATAGACAAGTATAATGACTTTACAATGTGAAATCTGATTGTCAGTCCATTATTCTCTTTACCTTTTATTCTACGTTGTAGATTAGATAACTGTTGCATAACAAATCAATAATATTGTGACAATCTTCCTATGTTTTGTTTACATTGTGTTTTATGGAGTACAAGGATGAAATATGTTCACTCAATGAAATTTAATTTTTATGCTTTTAGAAATTAGTTTCATGAAAGATTTGAAATGGCTAAATCATGGTATTTCAAATAGCTTTATAAAGCTATATAGCTAAATTTACAGATTGTGCTGGACCTGTTTAGTCAATTCATCTTTAAGTTTGTGGATCTCTTTATTCAAGACACTGTCACTGTCCTACAATTGTTAATAAGTCGCTTGTTTATGTAAGATGTCATCAATTAATTGATATCGAATGGTGAAGTAAACAATGTGTCAAAGATATATACAAGTTCGAGTGTAGGGCAAGTCCGACAAAGCGGAGGTAGGATCAGGTGCCATGGAGGAGTAAGCATCCTCTGTTGACCGGTCACACCCGCCGTGAGCCCTTAGTCGAAATTAGGTATACGGGATTACCCGTAGTCAAAGTTAGTATGAAAAATGACAGTCTAACAAAGGGTATGAAACAAATCATTCAACATATGTCCCAGAGACACTTTGTAATCGCAAACAAGGTCATTATAGCGACCGTAAAATTTGCGAAATGATGACTTCAAACGAGATTCGTTATAACCCTGCAATATCAACTTTTTGGTCAGTAGTTGACCTCGCTTTAAAAAATTCTCATACGCATGGTATACTCTCGCGTATCGAATCAACTGGGAGATATACACACCATAAGCAGGCGAAAGTGGTATATTACTACATAGATATGGAAAGTTGATGATTGCAAAGTTGAAGTCATCACGCTTGTCATATAATGTAGTTGTCAGTCTGCCATTAGAGTCAATATTAAGTAAAATATCCAAATATGAAGCAGACATGTCAGATTCTGTAGTGTCCTTTATTTTGAGTTCATCGGGATATATCAAATGAACATAATTATGAAAATTATGATTGTTGATTGATAAGACGTCATCGATATATCTATATGTATGGTTGAAGGACATGGCAAGTGTTTTGTTTTCATCCTGTAACAGTTTCTAAACAAATTCCTCTTCATAAGAATATAAAAATAAGTCTGCTAAAAGGGAGCACAATTAGTGCTCATGGGAATGATAATGGATTGTTGGAAGACTTAATTATATATAGACCAATTTTAATGCGGAGTAATTGAATCGGAATTTCCTCCGTCATAGGCCCTATTAAATTCTGTCTTTCTTTTTTTTTTGTACTTTTATAAACAAAAACATAGTATTTGAAAATATGTAAAGTATGTCAATGAAATATTTAGTTATGTTATTTCGGCTGAGATTCGGTTCGACTGGATATTTGGACTGACGCCTTAATTTACTAGTCCAAATAGCAAATCGAGCTGAATCTCAGCCGAGATTACGTAACACTGCTGTCAACTTCAACGTGACCCCTCACCATAACGGCCACAGAGTCGTCCATCTCGTTAATCACGTCATTAACAGAGAAAGCGAGACTCACTTTTTCGACGACTTTAAAGTTTTACCATTATAGTTAACAGTAACTATCTTGAATAGCCAAATGCCTCATGTCCTAAGCTGGGGCTGACATCTTGACGCGGCGCTTCGGTTTCATTTTCGAGCTAAATATCGTCATACGTTTCGATGTCTGATGTCCAAGGAATCAGAAGTCTCCTTTTAAAAATACCCTTATTAGTCTGGTTCCCGTCCTTGCCACTCATTGATGACTCCAAAGAAGTGATTATGAATGGTGGGGACAGGAACTAGACTGACGATTTATTTTTTTTTCTCACTGAAAATGGAACGGTCGACGGATGAAATTAAAAAAATAACAACGAACGGATACTTTTATTTTTATTTCAATTTTGCCCAAATTTGGGTCGGCGCTCTTGTAAAACATAATAAAAAATGTTGGCCTCATTTTGATCATGACTTAGTACTTAGTATGAACATTTACAAGTTTATTCATGGTTTTCTAAAAATAATTGACTACCAGCTGTCTCGATCTACCACTATCCTGAGCTTTTGACGAATATATTTTACAAATTATGAATATTTTCACGTATACCACTACACAAATACAAACTTGCACCATATATTATTTCATTATGATGTACAATTATCAAAGGAAAGAGTTTCCATTGAAAAACAAAAATTCACTGAAAGGTACATTATAATATTTGATAGTAAAATGATAATTGTTTGAACTGAACGAGAATATTACCTTGAGAGTTTCCGGTCTTAATGTTAGCGATAGCCCTTTCCAACGTTGCCCGGAATTTTATTTCCGCCCCGAATTGATTATTAGTTCCATTATCCACCAGTATAAAGTGAGTATGATTAGGGTCTAGACATTTCTCTACGCTATCGCTGGCTGGTGTCACTGTGTATGTTGCTGGCCACAAACCGGAACCCTAGCATATTAAAATGACAACAATGACAGTGCAATGCAAAACATTTTGAGGGTGCATAGCATAAGCGGAATGGCATGGTAAAAACCGGAATTGCGCAGAAAACGGCCGGAATAGCAACTATTTCTTTTTTTTGCAAATATTTTTGCACTGAACATAATATAAAAAAGATGGATTAGTTTCAATACAGTATTGATATAAAAAAAAATAACGAACCCTACTTGAATTTCCTCTGATGACAAAATATTCTACTATTATTTTATTATTTCATTTATTTCCAAACATAATCCTACAATCGAAATGACATGCTGCATATGGATAATGTATTTTGGAAATGGAGTGCACGTGATTATGGATCCTTGTTTTACACACTCTCGCCATTGTCGGGCTTCGTATCTAGACAATATATAGTAGTAATTCGGATCGTAATCAAACGTAAGAATCACGATAGGAAGCACCAGTTTCGTTGATATTCATCATATTTTTAATTCATTCTATCGTAATTCTTGTTTTAAATCATAGACGTAGGCACGTTCCCGGTCAAATTGAAAATGCTCCATTCTCGTTATTAGGCGCCATTCCGGTTATTCTTTCAATCGCATTTCTCTTCAACTCCTTACGACAATCGCAATCTTGTATGGAAAAGATAATCCAATAGTATTTCCTAACAGAACGTGCTCTGAAATCTGAAGGTGATGGTCAATCAGATGACAGTTTTAGTTTTCTTGAAAAGCCATTAGTTGTTGGGTGCTAAAAGTCAATGTGGTCCCTGCATAATTGTCTATTATTAGCACTAGCTAGTAATTGTTTAAAAGATAAAAAAGCATGCTCTAGGACACAAGCATTAAAGTGAAATACGACTTTTGTTGCAAATCAAGCAAGTAAATTTAAAAGCTTACGACTCGAATGGCAAAGTACGTTTCACAATGTACGCTTACAACAATAAATTATAGACCCAGATCTTTCAAACGATGTTTGTCCAAACGGAAACGCTTTAGAAGTTTAATTGTTCTACTGATTGTATAATTATTGACATCATTGTTAGGAATCGTTACAGTAGTCATTTGTAAGCTCATTAGTTTTTTAATTCAGAACAATTCGTGATAGAGCAGGAAACCATTGGTTTTTTTTCTTGTCCATGTACATTGTATACTGAAAGAGCCATCTCCCTTTGATTCTATGAGTCTTATTCTGTAAATGATATTTACTACATGAATATAATTGTATACTGATAGACTGTAATGCCAAAAGTATTTATCTAAAAAATTAACTATTGTTGCAATCCTGATTTTATTCACACTAACTTATTTTATTAACTGTGACAGTAATTCATTTTCCTTATACACATACTAGATCATCTTATAAAGACTGTATTAATTAATGAATACAAAAGAAAATATCAACGGCATTAAATCGTGTACAGTAACACCTATACTATTTTACAATCAGTTCTGAAAAAAAAAGAAATGGAAAGAAAACAATATGAAGACATTGTAAATTTTACTGTAGCTATAAGATAGTGCAAATTTGGTTGTACTGTAATTGGGTTAGGGAAAAAAATTATGCATTGAAATGAAATCTCACAAAAGCATCCTGCAAGTCTTCTCGATTTTTCACACAACCCCATGTTGTGATCCCAAGGGTGACTGTCGGAACTGTAGAGGTCGTGGTCAACCAGTAGTCTCTCATCGCCTCACCAACGTACCGATTAACGCCGGTGTTAATCCCGCCCGTGACAATCCAAGCACCTGATTAATACATGAATAGAAGAAACATGAAGAGGTCACTCTATATGTTCCAAAGAAGTCTTAGCAATGATTTTGCCCAAGATATTAAAAATCGTCAGATCACTATAGAATCTAAATTTTTACGGATATGATATAAGATACAGGCCTTATCGGTCTCCTGAGCACTAGTTAAAAGTATCAATAGTCCCAAGGGCTATGAAATCCAGAAAGACAAAACTCCTGTTCTTAATATCTAAGCTAAATTCTGATATTCAGCAAAAGTATGAAACAAGATGTGTTTTTGAAACTTAAATGACCCCGGAAGAGCATATACTGATTAACTGATTGATTGATTGTATACTGTTTAACGTCCCGCTCGAGTATTTTCTCTCATATGGAAACGTCATCATTGCCGGTGAAGGGCTGCAAAATTTAGGTCTATGCTCGGCGCTTATGGTCTTTGAGCAGGGAGGAATCTTTATCGTGCCACACCTGCTGCGAAAAGGAGCCTCTGTTTTTAAGGTCTCATCCGAAGGACTGCCCCATTTAGTCGCCTCTTACGACAAGCAAGTGGTACTGAGGATCTATTCCAACTACCCGGATCCTCACGGGGTTATACTGATGAAAGATTTTACATAATATATATAACATTCACAAGATATGCTTAATTTGGACCCATCCTAGAGACAAAACCCTGATGTAGCGAAATTAACAATTGTGGCACACCCTTTCCTGTTTTTCCTATATATACATTTAATTTTTATGAATTTAAATTTTTGTCCCACCCTGGAACTAAAACCCTGTCTCCTGGGATCATGAAATTTACAATTTTCAAAGAGGACTATCTACTTTTTCTAAATATTTCTTTAGCTTCAATTTAATATCAATAGCATTAAAGAAAATGTTATTTAAATGTTTTATATATATACTATACATATCAAATTTGGCCCCGCCCCATAGTCAGAACCTCTATTCAAGGGATCATGAAATTTACAAATTGGTAGAGGCCTTCCTCCTTTACACCACTATGCATTTAGTTTTTCTTATAGATATGCGGTGGTAGAGGAGAAAGATTTTTGAAAATTGGTCAATTATTGGCAGCGTTTGTCCCGCCCCTAAAGCCCACGGGGGTTGCAAGAGTCCTGAAATTTACAATTGGTGTCCCCCTTGTCTTCAATATGCTTCATAGCAAATTTGAAAAGAATTGGAATGCAAGTTATCAAGAACAAAACGTCCAATTGTTCACACATTTAATCACTGACAATTTGGCCTCATCCTGATACCAAAACTCTACCCCTGGACTAATGAAATTTACCATTTTGGTAAAGGACTACCTGCTCGTTCTTAATATGCATTTCGTTTCAATTTAGTATGAATAGCATTAAAGATGGTTTTACACATGAATACTATATACCAATTTTGATCCCGCGCTAGAGTCAGAACATCTACATGAAATTTACAATTTTAGTTGAGACATCACAAGACATTAGTTTTTCTGTGCGGTTGTATAGAAGACTTTTGAAAATTGGTCAAAGTTTGGACGTCTTTGCCCCGCCCTAACATTTACAGTTTATGTACCCCTTGTCCCAACCAAACTTCACACCAAATTTAAAAAAAGATTGGAATGCTAATTATCAAGAGGTTCAAAATGTTCAATTGTTAACAGATGACGCACAACGACGGTTGCTGACCAAAATCCTTATCCAATTAACCCGATTAGCTCTTTAAGGGACTAATACTTTTAATATAATTCAAACATGTCTCCTAAAATAAAAGGTTTAAGCAAATTCTATTTTGAATATAGTATAGCTTTATTTAATTACCATAATTTTTATTAGTCCAAATAGTAATAACTCCAATTTCACTTTTTTACAATGTTTTGAGTAGATTGTATATTTCATTATTTCAACTACATTTAAGAACTTATAATTTAAAGCTAATATATTATTCAGAAAGTAGAAAGTATATGTATCTAGCAGTGCTGTATTACAAATTATGTTCTCATTTGTTTCATAAACATTATATATATATGTGTGTGTGTGTGTGTGTGTGTGTGTGTGTGTTCACGATGCATAACTACCAAATGCTAGGAATTCACCAAAATAATAAGACAGTCAGAAATTGCAATAAAAAGAACCTACATCCATAAAAAAACCCATGAAGATCATCGCTATTACATAGATTGGATACCTGTGCTTCCCGAGGCTTTGATTATTCCTCTGCGAAAGCTGTCCCTCAGCTTGGATTTCATTCGGAAGTTTTCTGCACCGCCGGTGACAGAAATGAGTAAGTTTGGAGTTTTGATGTCCCAGACTTTTAGCAAAAGCTGAAGTACATCTCGCATGTTCGTCTCTGCATCGATGCGAACATACTATACTAACAATAAAATGTCAATGAAGCAATTGCTTTTGTCTGTTTTAACTTTTGACTTAGATACACGTGTTATGTGATTACTGAATCTGCATAAATCATATTTTGGGGGATAATATAATTTCATTTGAAATTTTGCGTTTTTAGTATAATGTTATTTGCTTTTTTGATGTTTAATAATTTCGAAATGCATGTTCATATAGTTTCCAAAAACCCATGCTTCGTTTTTTATCTTACATCCAGATTTCGAGAATTTCTTCAACTTGGTGACCAGAAAACTTGCCTTTCTTTGAATATCATTGTAACCCACGAATTCAATCTCTCCAAAAGCATCAGTGGGTAGGACATTCGTGTCTCTTTTCCATGACCATGTGACCGCCGATCGTTGCGAAATAACGGCAAACCGATTGTGTTTAAAGAAAGGTAATCCACATAAACACAGGGTTTCTTTGTAAGATTTTCTGTAAGGATATTATTCTGTGTAAATCAAGGATGTCGTGAAAAAGAAGCGTACATAGGTAACAGGTTACCTTGCAGTAAATGTGTAATTGTGACAATGCCACAAAATTAAACGATACCACTGCGTTCATAAAATAAAACCTGTTCACTTTTTATGTCTGAATTCAAAGACGTGACGATCATATTTCATATCTGAGGAGTAGGAAATTTCTTTTATTTAATTACGATGTGTGACCTGTTTTCTGTTCTTTTCTCGCCATATTTCCTCCTTGTAAATTTGATAACACACGCTTTTTTCATCAGTAAAAGGGACATCAGTTTGGCTAAATGACAAAGTTTATTTCTTTTCTTACAATATCACTTTATCATAACCACTGGATGACTTGATACGTATTTACGTTTGAACATGAAAATTTAGTTCAGAATTTAGAAAAATTGTATGATTTACTGTGTACCAGTATACAATTAAATCTTACACATCATATTTCTTATTTGCAGCCACAAATCTTGCGCACTCTCGCATCTTTACTTTCTTTCGAATCCATCTTGATTCAGGACTTTGTGAGAATTCCTGGAAATAGAATACAATAGAGTGTCAATTTGACGAAATACTGTAAGCTGCTTTGAATATTAAAACTCATATGCATTTGGCTGTTCCTCCAAAATGTTTTAGTTACAAGGTTGCCATTTTAAATGTTTGCCAGAATTTTGATTCAGGTCTTTGATATTTTAAATATGTATTATTCACAGAAGTTATATTATTATCCCTAGGGTTCTATGAGGGCAGCGACATTATCCTATAAATATGATAATTATGATAAAAATTGGCCACAAGAATTTCTTAACAATGAATAATGCAGAGATGACAGACATTGTTGAGTCTCATAAATCCTTTTAAAAAAGGGCAAACACGGACTCCTGGAAACATCAGGGATTGGTTCAGGTGCCTAAAACGAGCACGATCCCCTGTTGACCGGTCACATCTGCAGTGAGCCGCCTTTCTTGATCGGGTAAATGACGTAATCCGTAGTCACAATAAGTATGAAAAGACGGTCTAACAATTGATATGAAACTGATTAGACAACATTTAACTTAAAAACAGGCTCTATTTGCAATCAAGATAATTATTTTATGTAACACCAACCATATAAAATATGCGAAAGGCTGACTTGAAGCAAGACCACTAAATCCCTTGTATCACTAACTTATTTCTTATTAACTGAACAACAGCAAAGGCTAAGTGACTCAAGAGAGCGATGTGGCTCATGGGACTCTTGGTTACTTAATACTTAGTTCTACATTCATTTAATTATTTCTTTTTACCAAGTGAAAAAACAAATGACTGAAACAGTAAAATGTATGCTTAAAAAACCAAACTATTTCAAATCGTTTACAGTAGATAATATACTAAAGCTTACGGATGCTCTCCCCTCAAGGCCTATCTAAGCTTCGTATACCCAGATCTCTAGCGCGTGCTATTATGCCATCGTCATCACGTACGGCGACGATATGGTGGAATGCATCGCAGCACCAAGATTCCACAGACACATGCAAGTGTAAAGCGGAGCCTTAATCAAAGTTGTATTTCGTATTGTAGGTGTGATTTGCGTCCTCTGAGAATGTATTGCATTCTTTTCGAAATATGATAAGATGCGGTGCATGCTATTTCGAGTAATAAATTCTCATATGTCCCCTCCGAAGACTTTTCACAGTCACACACAAAACTGTACGGCTTTGTTCTTCTTTTAATTTATGAAATATTACTTACTCTGTGCACACAAAACCGGAAAATTATAAACCCAAGATAATAGAAAAATCCTGTAAAAAATTAAATAATGCAACTGCATGCTCACCTCCTCAGCTGGACCTATCGAGGAAGGGTCCATGAATCTGGACGTCCGCGTCATCTCTTCACTTATGCAGCCCTCTTGAGTAAATGTCACGCTTACAACTGCGACGACAATCGACCATCCTTTTCCTGAGTTTACACTGCACCTCATTGTAAAATGTTCTTGTTAATTTAAATAATATACTGATTGTTGTTTTATAAGCACAGTGACTGAACGTTAAGTGTTAAAACTGCCAGTTTCTGGTCATGACTTAAACATTAAACAACTATTTTATGTTTCAATATTTTTTTTTATTAATCTAAATCAATGTTTAATTTTTTTTGTAATGCATCGTTGTCGCTAGGTTAAAAGGTTCAATCAAAAATGGAATTTCCCATAAAAAGACACGTATAGTATCAGTGAATGACTTCATTTGATCGATAGTATTTTGACATGATTATAAGAATTGGGTATGTTTTTGGTTTTTAATCACATTTTATTTTTAATCTTTTTAAGGTAAGGTTTACGAGTCTTGCTATGCCGGTGTAACGACGAAAGGTGACCCCCGTAGAATAATGACCGGGGGGTCAAATTTCTACGTAGAAAAATGACCCCCCGGTCATTATTCTACGGCAAGTAGGGTCATTTTTCGACTGTAGAAAACCCTTCCAGACCGTTTATTCTACGACACCACACGCGTTGAAAAATGACCCCCTACTTTTCACTGTATTATACAATAATATCTTATGAAATGAGATGTAATACTCAATATTCGTTCATCCCAGGGTTGGATAGGGTCGGTGAAGATAACTGTGTCTCCTGTTTTTTTGGTTTTTTTTAAAATATCCTTAAATGTCGTGAAAGCAAATTTAACACCACTTCTTATATGGGCCCCATAAAATATGATTTAATAATTCCTATTTCTTTGTGATTGGCTGAGATTCACCAATGTAGAAAAATGTTACTTCTATATTTATCTGCACATGACTTTCAATGTGTACGGGGTTGGGAAGGAGGAGGTGCGAGCTAATAAATTTTTTTAGCTGTCATTCCCCCCCCCCCCGATAACGCCCCCCCCCCCCCAATCTATTTCATGAAAGAGCCTGGCATTGGTGTCCTCAAGGGGACATTTAATCTCATTCGTCTGCAAGTCTGTCTGTTTAAATTTGTCACAAAACTTTAACCTTTGTCGTAACCTTTGAATGAGATAGGGCTTTCGTATTTCACATGTATATTACCTGCTACAAAATCTTACCAAATATACTATGATTTTTAAAAAAGAAAGAGATATGGCTATCATTTTATATATGTATAATCCTTTCTAAAACTACGTTTTCTGACCCTGTGACCTAGACCTTGAAGGTTGACCTACTTTTCAAAAATGGTATATTTCTAGATTGGGAAAAGATAGGGGTTTCGTATTTGCATTCCTGAAACAAGACGTTCTCGAGCATGCTATGGTTTTTTACCCCTTGACCTTCATGTTTGACCTAATCTGCCAAAAAATCGCTGGAAATTACTTTTGAATGACATAATTATATGATAGGGTGTTTATATTTGACACAACATGCCATAAATAATGGTCTCCCATCCACTGACACCGGAAGCGGAGATCACAATTCTTTGATTTCATTTCAAAGCAACTAAAGTACATTAAAGAATTCCAAATTGATATATATTTTTATATATTTATCTATTACAACTACAACTATAAAAAGAGCACAGAAACTTGCCACTAACTTTAATGTATTTTCAACGTTTACTAAGGGGTATCATATTTCGATTTTTTTGCAACAAACTTGTCTTCCAAATCCTCCCATTCACACAATAAATTGAACACATTTGGATCTATTTCCTCGCTTAATTAATTTTTTAATTACATTCGAGCGTAAACTTATTTAATGAAAACACCTCAATACATTTTTTGCAATTTTATCTATGCATGCTGTGAACTATTCTTTATAAAAATGTATAGAATTCTTTATGAACTACCTCTGCTAGTTTCCTGCAATGGTCCAACTATATCCATTCCTATTTGCACAAATGGCTTTGACTTTACTGGTATGGGTCTCAATGGCTGCTTTGCTTTCTTCAAGGTAGATTTCCTTTGGCACCGATCACACCTCTCTACGTAATTCTTAACGTCATCATACGACGATGCCCAGTGATATCTTTCTCGAATTTTCTTCCATCTACGAAATATATTCATTTGGAAAAATTTAAGTAATAAATGCGGGGGAGAAGCAAATGTTTAATCTGAAATTTCTGATTATAACTCAACTTTTGTGTGTGTGTGTGTGTGTGTGTGTGTGTGTGTGTGTGTGTGTGTATACATACATACATATATATATATATATATATATATAAAGCACTAAAAACCAACAACACTAGAAATCCTGAAGAATTTCTGCGCAAGATTTTTTTTTGGTTTTGTCTCTTACATGTATCAGTGAACAATTCAAAATGTGAGATTTCAAAGTAAGTCTTAGACGTTGGAGCAATGTCACAAAATTTCGGATGCATGGGCGTCGGAAGCAAATTGAATGTGTGTGTGTGTGTGGGGGGGGGGGGGGGGGCTAAACCAACAAAAAGATAAATCCAAATTATCAATGCCTATATAATGTCTATTTTTGCCAAAAAACAATAGATCAATTCAGACATGCAACAGTTCATTCTATGACCGGGCAACAGTTTTGACTAAGCCCCCCCCCCCCCCCTCCGGTTTTGACGGATGACAATAAAAGACAGTTATCTTCCGAGGGACAATCCCCAAGTCAAGCATCAAGACTGCACCCCTCCTAGCTTCTGATAATCTTATAAGACACAATTACCTATTAAAATACACGATTTCCTTGTTTATCATTTTCCTATTTCGATATTTGATATCATTAGATTGACCCTATACGGAATATAAAAGTATTTCCAAGCTTTTGTCTGATGAAAATTTTCACAAGCTTGGGAAATTGGCGGGGATTACACCATCTATTTATCAGGTGCCTTTAAAACAAGTACAAGTGCATGCACATGTCTTATTAGTTGTATCAAATATTGTTTCAAAGCCAAATACAACCAATTACATCGTAGACCATCAGAAAATTGGTGCATGCCCGGCCTCCTCTCTCTCTCTCTCTCTCTCTCTCTCTCTCTCTCTCAAAACATCCGTATTACGTTTATACGAAATTTCAGACATTTTAATTCTTTAAACTCGGAATCAGACCGATGCAAAATATAAAACGTGATTTTATATTTTCTCACTAAAATAATTGAATTGATATACATTATCTTTAGAAAAAATGACCGGGGTATCTTTGAAATCGATGTTAAACGTGTCACAATTGATTTTAAGAAATGCATGAAATATATTCACATAAATAAATAAACTTACGTTTTATTAATGCCTAGGTGCCCACCACTCACTGTTGTATGAGTATTGCTGATAACTTTTTGGAACCTCCTCTTCTTTTGCAACTCTTAATAACCGTTTTTTATGATGGTAATGTAAAATCCCATTGAATAGAACAAATTTATTACATCTTCGTCGAAAGTTGCGCTTTAAATTTTTTGGCAAAAATTTAGGATATTGTTTCTTTTCCACGAAAAGCGATATTTCCGTATATTCTTTCGAGTCCATGGTGTGAAGCAAAATGACGAACAGAATTGTTGCCTTTGAAACTTCAAAGAACCCCGCCTATTTGATGGCATCATTTTATCCTAAACAAAGTGATTGATGTTTTAAGCCTATAATATTTTTCCCATGGGAGCAAAGTTTTGAAATCAGACTGTGTTGTCACAATCACTAACAAAGGCAGCTGGTAAACGATCAAAAATAGCCAAAATAAATAAAACGCTAGAATTTGAAAGGAATTTGTGAATTGAAAATATTCTTACCAAAACCAGCCTTTTGCATCAAAAAATGACATAGGGTCATTATTCTACGGGGTCATTTTTCTACAATCCACACGGAGAAAAATGACCCCAAAGCCATATTTTCTACGAAAAAAGGGGTCATTTCTCTATGTAGAATATTGACGAGGGGGTAAAATTTCTACGTAGAAAAATGACCCCCGGTCATTATTCTACGGGGGTCATTTTTCGTCGTTACACCGGTAATAAAGTCATGTTGCGCATCAGTATCTTAATTAGAAATTAATCTAAAAATTTATATTTATTTACCACTATTAAAAAAGAAATTGCCGGTTTTTTTTTTTAACAGGCGGGCTTGATTCTGTGTTATTTTACATTTTCTGGATCTTTACAAAAGGGAATAACGTGGTATAATAACTACATAATATAAGATAAACTGATGGAGTAAAAAGATAGTAGAATTTTAATTAAGAATATTATATATCAGATTATACCATTTGACAATTAAAGAAATTTTAATTCAAAGCACAAAAACTAGCATCTTATATATCTTTGATAAAATTTAAATTGGTTGCAACAAAGGGGCATATTGAGAGCTTTACAAGAGTACGTCAAAAAATAAATAAATAAAAACCCAAACTTTCACTTTCAACATTATCGTTGGATCATAAACAGTTATAAAAACAAATAAAATGACCATCCTCTGGGCTTTGTTTCCATGGTAATATTAAAAAGAATTTTTTACATTTATGCGATTTGTCATTTCGTTTTATAATTGTTCAACTTTTGAAAGGTGCGTTGAACATTTCAAAATATGATTCCAGCCCCAAAATGATAAACTAGTTATATTAATTTGTCAAGCATTGTAGTACCACATTTTCTTCAGATTTATTTAAACAATTTTACCGTCAAGGGATATGGGTCAAGGTGAAGGTAAAATTGGAACTTTGTCAACTTATATAACAATAATATCTTAGACACACACACACACACACACACACACACACACACACACTGATGAATACTTATGGATGTTTACTTTAGAAATGAGATATTAAAATCAATCAAGATGTTTTTTTAATTCAATATCAAAGGGACAATGCAATATCTATATCGTCAATTTCCCGGCGGGTTTTCCACGGTCCCATTTGTCATAAATCCTGTGTTTCATTAGGCGGAAATAATTAAAGAATTAAAAACCACATCTTTAAAATAGATTTGCTCTTCTTGCTCCATAGCTTTGTTTTGTCGATAGACAGGCGACTGTCACCATTGCAGCAATGTCAATCAAAGCCAGGTATGTGGCAATCTGATTAAAATAAGATCCTAAGTTCCGCTCACGTAGATCGGTAGAGTAGGATTCTCGTGTAGCCATCTACGTGAGCGGGTCTTTGGATCTGATTTTAATCAGATTGGGTCTGTGACGGATGTAGGGGGAATCAATGCAAAGTTAGGAAACATGACACTTAATAAATTTGTTTTTATGTCAACAAAATATATGCCGTTATATAGACGTTCCTTAGTTAGATAAAATTAAGAATATTTTAATATATACTAGAGAAGACCCGTTTTTTTTTTTATTCTTACGTTATCATATCAGTCATGTGACCCAATTTCTACATTTCAGAGTTTATGCAATAAATCACTTCGGCTCAAATAGATGTCATAACGTTAAAATATAAAGTAATCCAAAAAATAAAACATAGTCAGATTTATTTGCAAAATGATTGGGGATATCACAAATATTCCCAGGTTCGTTATTATTTGACCCGAAATGTCGGACCTTGTCACATTTGAGGATACTATCCGCAAACAATGATCGATTATAACAGAACAAAAATAAATCCTATTTCCTCAAGTAAGATTCGTAGAGATTGGCTTCATATGAGATATTAGTAAATGGTCATCATCATTTACTTGTGCCAAGCCATTGTTTTACAACGGACTTTCTCCAAAAATGTATTCCAGAAGCTGATGCCCATCAGGGGCGATTTCAAGGTAACAACAAAACATCGATATTGCTTCATCTATTGTGACACGGGTCTTTGGTTTTTGCGGTCTCATCCGAAGGATCAACTCAAGTAGTCGCCTCTTACGACAGGCAAAGGGTACTGAGGACCTATTCTAGCCCGGATCCCCACAGGACCGGAGGCAGCGAAGTGGAGGAACATGTAAGAAAAAGACAACACAGAATGACAGTATTATTCAGACGGGTTAAAGTTATGTTTTGAGATGCATTTCGTATCATGGATTAGGGACCTTGTCTCCAGTGGATGGCAATATAAACACTGAAAATTATATTTCGATTCTATATAAAAATCTGTGGCCAGTAGTAGCGCAGCACTCCGTAAATCGACCCTAAATCTTCCAAGAGGCCAATTCTCCTTGCCATGTGTCGGCAAGAGGCAATGGATGGGAAGCAGACGATGCAATACGGTAAATACCGTGGCCTGTCCAAAGCCCTATCTCAAGATCATCGTAATGTGTGGAAAACCATGAAAATCCGCGTATAACAACGTATTTCTGAAATTAAAAATGTCGAAGCACGTTGTACAGGAAATTTGGACTGCTTTGCCACTTCACTACATACGGAGCCCATATGCCTGCATTGCTCAAAGAATTCAGTGTTATATGTGCCAGAGGCCAAATAACAAATACTAAACACAGTACATCCCTTTCTGCTTTTTGTAAAGTTTTTATATATACTCTGCAAAAAAAGAAACGCATAATGGATTTTTTAAGATTTTAGTAGATGTATTTTGGATTATGATTTTACAATAAAAAATGTAGATATTCACTAGAATTGTTTCAATTGAAAAAAAATACAGTCCAAACCTTAGATATTGGTGAAAAAAAAGTCAGATCATCACAGTTAAGAACACTTCCTGTCACGTTTAAGTTAGTACCGTGTATGACCATCTCGAGCTGCCAACACAGTTCTGCATCTCCTTGGCATAGAGTCAATCAATGTTTTTACGTTATTGCGTGGAATTGTTCGCCATTCCTGTTGTAACATTTGACGGAGCTGATCGAGGGTCTGAGGCGGAGGTTGGCGCAGGCGCACACGTTTATCCAGTTGGTCCCATAAGTGTTCAATCGGATTCAAATCCGGTGATTTGGAAGGCCATGGTAGCACATTAATGTTGTTCTGCTGAAGGTAGTCAATTGTTAAGCGGGCTGTGTGAGGCGTAGCATTGTCATGTTGGAATAACTCCCTCTGTCGGTCAATTACGCGCATAAGGTGAGGTTGGAGAATTTCGTCTCTGTACCTTTGAGCCGTTAAATTGCCCGGGACATGTACCAGTTCTGTTTTACGGTCATTAGAGATCGCCGCCCACATCATGACGCTACCTCCACCGAAGCTATCCACTTCTTGGACACACGAGGAAGAGAAACGTTCATTCCTGCGCCGGTATACACGGATTCTTCCATCACGTTTCTGTAGCAGAAAACGGGACTCATCGCTGAACCAGATTCTACGCCAGTTGCGGAATGTCCAGCCCCTCAATCTGTTGCACCATCGGACTCTTTCTCGTCTGTGTAACGGTGTCAAAACTGCTCCAAAATACGGTCTTCTGGGTCTAATGCCATATTGTCGAAGTCGGTCGCGGACTGTCTGCGAGCTGATTCTTCTCAATCCAGGTATTCCGACTGCAGTAGCTGTTGCAGCAACGGTTCGATTCCGTAGATGAAAGACCCGGATGTAGCGATCTTGTCCAGGAGTCGTAATGCGAGGTCGCCCACTCCTCGGTCGGTCATTAGTAGAGCCAGTGTGCTGGAATCTGTTCCACAGCCGAGAAATTGTGCTCTGATTTACGTTTTCAGTTCGTGCAATCTCACTTTCGGCTACTCCGGCCTGGAGACGGCCAATGACGATATTTCGAGTAGCAGGGTCCAACCTTGGCATGGCAGCATTTTAACGTTATGATGAATTCAAGCTTCTAACTTCGCCCTTTTATACGCTTTAATGTAGTGGTTGAATTAAGCACAAAGTTCTCGTGAAAAACGTAAGCCAAATTTCATGGCGATAGAGGTGATGTGCAATTTTAGAGAGTCGCCGAGCTAATTTGGCAGAGAGCCAAATCAAATGAACAGACCTATAAAGTTTCATACTTACCTGTAAAAAATCAATTACTCAATTGACCATTTCAGTTTACCTGGTAAAATACATAATTTGCATTTTTAAAATTTCAAAAGGGCTATGCGTTTCTTTTTTTGCAGAGTATAGTATCAACAAAATTAAAGAGAAATCTTTCAAATGATAATATGTAATCACTGTGACCATTTTGACTCCACCCTGGAACCAAAAGCCCTAACCGTATGATAATGAAATTTACAATTTTGGTAAAGGGCTACCTTCTCCTTCTAAATATCCTTATACGTCAGTACGTTATTCCATTCATTCACAAGAACCAGAGTAACGTCATTCTGCATCAGGACAACACACGAGCGTACACCGTAAGCGTTGTTAGTGACACAGCAGCAAAACGTGAATGTGCTACACTGGCCTGCGATGTCGTCGGAATTATCGAACCTGGGGCTTCCGTGGCTGAGTGGTTGGAGCATCGCGCTCAAAATCACAAGGCCTCTCACCTCTAGTCGGCGCGGGTTCGAATCTCGCTTGCACCGATATATGTGAGAAAGTTTGCCAGTTTACTTTCGGAAGGTTGGTGGTCTCTTCCCGGGTACATTGTATCAGGGTTCTTTCCTCCACCAATAAAAACTGGACGCCACCAGATAACTGAAAAATTGTTGAGTGTGGCGGAAAACAACATATACACAACACACAATCGAACCGAAATCCCGAAAATACAAACCGAACCGAATGTGTTTTTGACGCTGTTAAGTGACTTTTCGGTTAACCATGAAGCACTACAGTGTCGCCAGTTTCGTAGCTTTTAATAACACTTTTTGCAACAGATGCGTTCCAGCAAGAAGATGGTGATTTTTCAGAATTTCACATAAAACAGTTAGAAGGTTTGTGAAAAGAGTTTATCACGTGCTGCCATCGAGACACAGAGAGGGTATAGAGTTCCATATGGTAACGCCCTTCTTGAAGTGCAGCAGGGATTCATGGAAATTGGCAGAATTCTAGGTGTTGTAGGTGCAATTGACCGTTCTCACATTCCCATTCAGTCCCCCCTGGAGGTGGGCGTTTTTCATAATAGGAAGATTTTTTCCAGGCAGCACCCACAACAACCGAATTTTTGAAAATGGTAATATTTGCAATGTTTATCGGCTACGCCAGTATCTGGTAACAACATTATTACATTGCAATACAAGAGACGAAATACTTCACAACAATGCGGATTGTCATTCCAGAGTAAATATGGAAATGTTTGAAACGCTCGTTTCCGTATGCCACTGATAAAGTACTACCTGTAATGATATTAAGTGGTGTGTTGTAAAGTTGTTTTTGAGCAGGGTGGAGTGGACACTTATCATTTTATGGAAACGGCAATGATTATGAACAACCCGCCGTATCTGTTGAGATGCTACAGAATCCCAACCGGGGAGGACAGGGCATGCGAATGCTTTCTGATTAGACATTTCCAGTGAGGAAAATATTAGACAGGTATACCGTTCATATGTATTAAATTATAAATATATGCATTTTTGATAAATATTTTTGCACTGTTTAAATGCTGGTGATTGACATATATGTGTATCATCTTTTGTTTGTTTGTTTGTTCGTTTATAGCCGCCTGAGCAATTTTTCAGCTATCCGGCGGCTGTCACCATTACCGCTGACAGGGCTGCAAATTTAGGCCTATGCTCGGCACTCAGGGCCTTTGAGCAGGGAGGGATCTTTATCGTGCCACACCTACTGCGACACGGGACCTCGGTTTATACGGTCTCATCCGAAAGACCGGAGTATCATCTTTAATATTACCCGCATTACTGTTTCTATATTTATAAATACAAGTGCACGTTTTAAGTTTGCGCTTCATAGCTTCATTATTTTGGTTTTTTTAACTGCAAAATATCCATTTTCAGGTCAAGTTCTTTTTTATCCATCTCCAGCATTTTTCTTCACATCATCCGGTGCGTCTGGAAGTTATTACTGTACTAGAACTAGATGTAGTTTGTTTTGATTGTTGAACGTTACATGATGTAGTTGATGTATTTGAACCAGATTAAAATATAATTTATATGATACTTCAATTCCAGTTAAAATACTAAAAATTTCATATGCCATTTTGAAATTTATACATAAATGTGCTTACCAACAAATTAGGATTATCTGCTTCTCAACGAAGTTCAACGTCGTCATCAAATATAATGCATTTTCACAGCTATTTATTTGCCGAGGTGTTACTTGTCAGTGAACAAAATTTGGATGTGAAGAAATAATTTTGCCACTTTTTTCAGTATATACATGTTTACTAGAGTTTTTGTATTAAATGCTTAACATCATTGGGGATCCGAGTTAGAATAGGTCCTCTGAACCCCCTTGCTTAATAATAATAATAATGATTGGTTTTTATATAGCGCTTTTTCCAGCATATGCTGCTCAAAGCGCTTCACATTATATTATTACCCCAGCAGACCTTATTCCATTCCAGAGCTTTCGCAGTGCAATCTACCGTTAGAGCACTAACATTCTAACAATAGAATGTAACGTGCCGCGGCCAGTTACATAATTTTGGAATAAACCCACAACCTCTCGGTCAAGAGTCTAATAGCCTAACCACTAGGCCACCGACGCCACATGATAAGAGGCGATTAAATGGAGAGGTCCTTCGGATGGCCGAAACTGAAAACCGAGGCCCTGTGTCACAGCTGGCTTGGCACGATAAAGATCCCTCCCAGCTCAATAGCCGTAAGCGCAGAACATAGGCCTAAATTTTGCAGCCCTTTATCGGCAATGGTGAAATCTCCATATGAGTGAAAAATTCTAGAGCTGGACGTTGGCATATGAAATCATTAGTATTTTAACTGGAATTGAAGTATCATATAAATTACATTTTAATCTGGTTCAAATACATCAACTACAACATAAGTATTTTCCAAAATATTTTAAACTTTATATTCCAACCAATGGGTTTCGAAGATATGAAATTAAAAATCCCATGTTGGGACAATATGCATGCATGTCCTGGCCTCATGTGGCTATGGCTTCAACACGGTTTCTTAAGAGATAACAGGGTATAGAATATGCATGCCTGGAATGAACTATGTAACATGTGTACTGAGGGTACCAATAGTTTGATAATCCGACTTCCTTGTGGGGCAAATCACAAATTTCCCAATAAACCGTTTCAACAGAAATCAAAATTTGATAACAGATATATCTATTTCATTGTCTTGAAATATTCAAGTTCACTAAAATATTATATCACAAAAGGAAAACATGAACATTTATACATGTACTCCATTGTACAAAAATGTCATTAAATGATCAGTATTACAACTTATATATTTACACATTGCAAAACAGCAAATCAGAACCTGAGGTCATTATTTCCTGTGAGTACAGTTATAAATAAATAATAAGAAAAGTGATGAAATGAAGAATAAAATTGTAAAATGTGTTTAAAATCACAGAATAGGTCATTGGTATATCCTGCTTATATCTGTGCCTGGAGTGTTAACTGTTGGACACCATCTTTTTGGCTTTGTATTCTGGATATCCTCGACAAGCTTTCTGCATCATGGTCAAGAAAGATGGAACACCAGTCTGGAAATAATCACAGACATTTTAAATTTACAGAGAGATAGAGAGAAAGTCCAGAAATAAAACGTTTTCTTGCATGTCAAAGAACCTTTAATTGAGTTCTTTTTTAAAACTTTTTTCAAAAAATTCATATTACATTTTTTTCACACATATAGCCTCTTTAATATTTGAATAGATAATCCGTTTAGTATACTTCTAAGATATGCAATTGAATAATCAGTTTTTTATTTCCAATTTCAATTTAAATGAGAATGTCTATTAATTTTTCAGTAAAACAGTTACACATAATGCAGTATCGTATCCTTATTTCAGTCATTACCCCTCTAGTATTCATTATACAATCCAAGAAAACACTGATCATACATACATATATACTTATTAGGGTAATGCAATTAAATCTCATCAATTTGATTATACCAAAATCCCGCTCTATTATCAAGAAAACTAACTTTCACTAATAACCAATAGTTTTTCTCTGAAAATATTATTACCCACTAAAATGCCCTTTATGAGTAAATCTATATTGACATGCACAAAGACACTTGCTCAAAACATGTCAAACAAGGTATTGAAGATGCATCAAAATGTGTTCTATCACAGAGGATTTTAAATGAGAACCAGTATGTGGTGATTTTTGCCATTGTGCCAATTCTTACAAGAGACCCATGGGCCACATTGCTCACAAGTCACCTTGGCCTTGCTGTTGTTAAGCTATTGTGATTTTTGAAAAAAAAACTGCAGTCTTTATTCCCATGAAAAGTTTGAACCCAAATTGTGTCCCCAACCTATCCCCAAAGGGTCATGTTATAACCATGACACAATGTCACCAGATAAAAAGTCATGGTATAAAATGGAAAGTATTGCCATAAAGAATCTATATACAAAATATGAAAGCCCTATTTCAAACAGTTCAGAGAATATTGCCTAGGTTAGTTTCTTCACAGCAGGTTAAAAATCAAAGTTACAAGGTCAAAGAATGTATATATGAAAGATGTATCACTCACCATTCCAATAATCCCGTAGGGATCCGTGTTAAAATAGGTCCTCAGTACCCCTTGCTTGTCGTAAGAGGCGACTAAATGGGGCAGTCCTTCAGATGAGACCACAAAAACCAAGACCCTGTGTCACAACAAATGTGAAATGATAAAGATCCCTCCATGCTAAAAGGCTGTAAGATCCGACCATAGGCCTAAATTTTGCAGCTTATTACAGGCAATAGTGACATCTATATTTGAGTGAAAAATTCTTGATTGATAGATTGATTGTATATTGTTTAACGTTTCACTGATATGGAGACGTCACTATTGCTAGTGAAGGGATGCAAAATTTAGGTCTATGCTCGACGATTATGGCCTTTGAGTAGGGAGGAATCTTTATTGTGCCACACCTGCTGCGACAAGGGGCCTCGGTTTTTATGGTCTCATCCGAAGGAATGCCCCATTTAGTCGCCTCTTACGACAAGCAAGGGTTACTAACAACTCGGATCCCCATGGGGAAAATTTCTTGAACCGGAAGTTAAACAATATACAACCAACCATACAACCATTCAAAAGTTATGAGCAAGATTAAAGTTAAGGTAAAAATTCTTAAATTTGGATCAAAGTTCAAGGCCGAGGTTACATGTTTAAACATCATGGCATCAAATGAAATAGGGTTTTGCACAGAAGCGGTGACTTTCCCTAATTGGGTTCGGTGCCTGTATTTAAACTCAAGGCTGGTGGTCATGATTTGAACAAACTTCATTCTTCACTACTTGGGAATATGAGTAATTATGGCCCTATTCTTGAAATTATAAAGAAGATTCTTAAAGATTTATCCAATATATCCCCATGTAAAATGCAAAACACTGATCACAAGGGAATGCTTGCATATTACATAATATGAACCATGTCCCTGTTGTTCTTGAAATTAAGATTTTAAAGAGTTATCCTATATATCTCCATGTACAATTTTGACCCCCTATGGCAGCCTCATCCTACCTCAGGGGCCATGATTTGAACAAACTGGAATCTACACTATGTCAGGAAGCTTTCATTTAAGTTTAAGCTTTTCTGATCCATCATTTCTTGAGAAGAATTTTTTAATAATCCAACCCTATTTCTGCATTTTCTTGATTATCTCACCTATTGAGAGAGGATGGATCTTAATATGAACAACATTAAATCCACTTTACCCAAAGATGATTTGTGCCAAGTTTGTTTGGAATTGGCCAAGTGGTTCTTGAGAAGATTTTTAAATGATGCCACAAAATTTTTAATAATTCTTAATTATCTCCACTTCAAAAAAGGGCATGACACTTCATTTGAATAAATTGAATCCTCTTAACCCAAGCATGTTTATGGCACATTTGGCTGAAATTAACTCTGTGGTTCTTGAAAAGAAGTCGGAAATATTAATGTTTATGGAAAAATGAACAGACAGACTGATGTTGAGCAAAATGTTATGAAAAAAGATCACTTGAACTTTCAGCTCATGTGAACTAAAAAATATCATTGATTCAATGTGCCTTTTGTACCATCAGATTCAGTTTTATTTGCACCACTTCCACTCAATTTAGAATTTACTGAGAACTCTGTCTGATAACAAGTAATCCAGCTTCTCTTTATTTAATCTGTGAAAGTTCACAACTTAAATCATGTCCTGATATCATGTTAAAGGTAAGTCTTTGCCAACTCAAAATTTGGATCAGAACACTTACATGTATCATTAATGTGCACAGCAGTCTGGACATTAATAGATCAATCTCTTTATGAAAAGGAAGTATACAAACCTTTGCTCCCCAATTAATTAACCATGTTGGAATCATGCCCTTTGGATTGTCATAATATCTCATGAAAGCTGAAAGATATATAAAGAAAATTAATTGTTTAAATTGATACTATCCAAAATGTTATTCCTCTCATGCTATGAAAATATTTGCTTTTCAAAGGAAATAAGATGGGTAATCTATATCTATGAAACTGGGTGGAGAATTATAGTAATAAGTCTGATAAGAGTACTGATAAGACTCTGAAATACAATTTTAAATCATGAAACCTACAAGATTAAAATCATTCTTATGATTTTCCACCTAGTTTCAATGACACCTGATGTGGTGCCAAATGTAACAGAGACTGGCTCTTGCAATGAAGAATGAACCCAGAATATCTGAATAATAGTCGAATGTTCTACCAATCAAGATAAAGGGTTAACCCACAACCCAGAGTAAGTAGGGGGGCTATATATCTAACACTACCACATTGTCCTCTGCAGAAAGAGAGGCAATCCGACTTTACTCAAGCTCCAAAAGCATTGGCAATCAAGGACTCCTGGAGCACCAGCACCTGTAGTGCAAAGTTGTGAAGGCAATCAGTCTCACCCACCAGAGAGTACCCAGGTCCCAACTGCAAGGGAGGCTGTGTTGCATCTGCTGAGGATTGAACCTGGGACCTCGGGCACAACAGACCAGTGCTCTTTAAGAGAGCTTAAGGGTTAACCCACTAGCAAAACCTAGTGGGAAAGCCATATAAGCTAATAGAAAGGCCATATACCTAACAGTACCAATGGAAGCCAAATCTTATGAACTACTTTCTTTGGTGATAATAACAAAGTAGAAGTAGCTTATGACATTTGGTGCCCACATTGGGACCAGGGTACTCTTTTGCCAGTTAGACTGTTTGCCCCCAGAACTTCACCCCACTGATGCTGGCACTCCTGGAGAGCTGGGATGTCTTTCTTTCTGGAGGAAAACAAAGTGGTAGTGTTAGATATATGACCTTCCCACTAGTTCTAGGTTAACCCTTTAGTTCAATCTGTAGAGCATTAGATTGTTGTACCACAGATTCTGGGTTTGATCCTCAGAAGAGGCAACATTGTCTATGTTACATTTACATGTTGAACAAAGAAATACACTTTTTGGTCTTAAGAGTTCATTGAAATGTAGACTTCAGTAAATTTCTGTACACCCCAATAAACTTTATCAATATATAAATTACTCCTAACCCAACCCTAAAAACATCTTGAGAATATTCAATAAGATTGTATTCAGAATATGAAAAGAATTGACCTATAGGAGAGAATGATTTCCCAGAAAAATTCACTTTTGAAAATCAATGTTCATTTGTTATTTTTCTAAATTTTTCAAATTTGCATTTTGAACCTAAAATTTCATATTAGCAATTTTTAAATTAACCTTCAAAATTGGCTAAAACAGTATTTTCTCAGTAAAAAGCCTATTTTTGCATGAATTTTGGCCTGGAAGAAAAGGCCTGTCCCTAATAAAAACTATGGTATTTTGATAGGTTTTGATCTAAGGAATAATGTAAAAAGGGTTTTTAGGGGCACCCATGCTCTGGGGTTGAAATTCACTAAAACCTATTTCTATCATGGTGGTTCATATTTATGCCGTTTATATTCATAGTTAGTATAGCTTAGATGGTTGGACCGCAGATGCTCACGATCAACATTTTTAGTGTCCTGGTTTGAATCCACCTATTGACATACTTTTACTGTTTTAAAATTTTCGCCTGTATAAACACCATTTTAAGTTTTTTTGTATACAGGCTTGTGTATTTTACTTCAATTTTCTTCCTTAAGTGCATGTTTGCTCTTGATATTACAGACATTTAGGAAAATGCAGATAAAAAAATTCTCTGTAACTAAAAGCAATCCACTAGAACTATACCTCAGGGTATGCATACTTTGTTTGAGGACAAGAATCATTCACTCTGTGTTACTTAATACAAGTGTAACAAATAAATCATGCTGAGCAAAAATTGCTGCATTTGCCTTTCAAGAACATCACTGGGAAATAGTACTGTTGTGGGAGAGATACTGCAGAGTGAATGCAGTTCATTCCTCGGAAGAATTTGTGCATTGGTGATATTTTACGCCAAAAATGCAGGAGGAGGGTTTACAGATTAGAAAAGAGTTAAAGTTTTATATCCCATTGCCATTATCCAGGCATCAGGTAAGGACCCTCATACAAAGGATGTATCTGTAACTACTGAAAGGGAGGTGTCAGATGAATACACAGTTGATGCTAAATATATTAAAATTACACTTAATAATTGTATACCTTGAAGACAATACTCCATACCCTAATCAGGTTTTTAAGCTGTAAGGCTACATTTCAACAACGACAGTTAATTTCTTGAATTTCTTTTGTATCTCTTTACTTAGAAGAGATGTATATTAGCTTGTTTGACAAAAAATGTAAGGCTGTCTGAAATTAATTTGATGTTTAATGTCATCTAAAATACATCACCTATGAGAAAGGAAGGAAAAATATAAACAAACAAAAGTTTCACACAGTTCATTTATCAATCCAATTCATCTCTACTGAGTCTAGGATAATTCAACATTGAACAGTATGTTCCCCAGATAGAATTTCAAATCATCAATTTTATCTACAATGTATAATCAAATGTCGTGCAAATAGCCTGTATTTTGTCACCATAAGCAATAAAAAAACTGGATTATTATTGACAATTTCGATAAGGATTTTTACAAACAGTGATTTTATCGAAACTGAAACCTATGTGTGTGGGTGACATTAAATGTATAATTTATTCAGGACAGTCTAAGGAAACTCTGAATAAAGCTTGTGTACATTAAATAATAAAAATCTTCAAATCACTGATAAAACTACTAAGTTTTGTTTGTTTCATGTAGTTGTTTAATGCCCCACTGGAGAATCTTTCACCAATGCAGCAAGATCACCATCTGTCACAATCTTGATCTTATGAATGGTGCTCAGAGTCGTAACAGTGAGAGTTCTTTATGATTGCAATACCTATGCTGTACCATGATAGCAGACCTTTGTTCCAAAGGTCATATCTGAAACACTTATTACTTTCACTTTCAAAATTATGCTTGGCACTTAACAAAGGAACAATCACTACCTAAATTACATGTAATGTATGTATTATATATAATGCAGCCACTGAGATCACAGATCGAACCCAGAACCTCCCAACTGCTCATCGTTGCAAACCACCAGCCTAACCACTAGGCTACCACAACTGGTAAAGTTATCATAATTATATTTCAAAATGCATCTTTATAAATGTACCAATAGACAATTGTTTTGCACTATTCCATTAAATAACTTTAGGCATTGTCAAAACCAACTGCATGCAAACCACTATCAAATAACATTAAATTACCAAGTTTTATTTACCAAAACATCATACACTGTATCTTGTAATAAAATCAGTACTTACCTTTAGATCCCACTTTGCCATCAGTGGTCAGAACACAGCATTGTTTGTAATCATCTACCCTGATTACTCCGGACTTTTCAGGAATCTCTGAACATTCTACACTCTTGGCCATTACTGCATACACTTTATGGCCATTGTGATCCATCTCCTTGTACTCTCTTTTATAAACATACTATTTTCTGAGTTAAGTACAAACAATACATTTGGTGGTCAGGTCTCCAACAGTTTGTTTACATAGA
This sequence comes from Ostrea denselamellosa, assembly GCA_024699665.1. Taxonomy (NCBI): domain Eukaryota; kingdom Metazoa; phylum Mollusca; class Bivalvia; order Ostreida; family Ostreidae; genus Ostrea; species Ostrea denselamellosa. The sequence continues at coordinate 136,072 of JAMZEH010000029.1, read as the reverse complement.
GCTGAATTCTTTACTGAGTTGAACTGAGCAAAATCTTTGTAAGTTAAACTCGACAATAATTTATTGAGTTTAAATTGAATTCAGCAAGTCTTTATTAAGTTGAATTCAGCAATTCTTTATTTAGAGATGAACTCAGCAATGCTCTATATAGAATTGAACTCAGGAATTCTTTATTGTGTAGCAGTCAGCTGGGTTCGATTACTGGTGGCCAGTTAGCTCGCTTGGTAGAGCACATGAAAAAAGATTCAGGGAGCCTGAGTTGGAATCCTAGTCTGGTCTGTTGCATTTTCTCCCTTCCTGTACATTTGGTGCTGTTGATCACCCCAGGACTTGCAAGTGAAAGTTTTGCCAGGGGCAAAAAAGAATCTGGGTTGTGTGTCTTTGATGGGCAAAGACCATTTATGGTTTTATAGCTGGTGACCAGTCAGCTCCGTTGCTAGATCACCTGACTAGAGATTCAGGGGGCCTGGATTCAAATCCCAGTCTGGTCTGTTGCATTTTCTCCCTTCCCATTACATCTGGTCCCAATGACCTAGATTTGCAAGTGAAAGTCCTGCCAGGGACAAAACCTGGGTTGTGTGTCTTCACATGTTTGCATTTTCTCCCTTCCTGTTACAAATGAATTGAACTAAGCAATTATCTATTGAGTTAAAATCATCACTTCCTTTCACAAAAACAAAGAAAATGATGTGATGATTGATTGATTGTTTGTTTTACATCCCGTTGAGAATTTTGAGATGTCACCAGCTGTAGGTGAAGTACCACTAATTTAGAGCTATGCTTAGCACTCAGGGCCGTAGCAGTGAGGGTTCTTTAATGTGCCAATGCCTACCATGAAACGGGACCTCCGTTTTTTAGCTCATATCCGAAAGACCTGTGATTCTCACTTCTAAATGCCGAGCGTTTGGCGAAGGAGCAATCACTACCTATTTTTCATCTTAGGTTTGACACGGCCATGTCACAAGTGGGGCTCGAACTCACGACCTCCCGGTTACAAAGCGAACGCTCTAACCACTGAGCTACCGCGACCGGTAAATGATGATTAATATAACAAGAAATACATTGATGAAATGAACTTAAAGGGCATGCAAAAAAATAAGACACAGATGTGCTGTAAAATAAAACAAGGCCACATTTCACAGTCAAATTTACATCTTGAGAGCAAATAAATTTCTTTTATTTTGTTTTTTGCTTGCATATAAAGTCAAATTTCTGTAAAAAAAAAATAAAATAACAATAATAGAATATTTTGTATTCAACAGACGAAAATTTCAATTTCACAGACCATAATCTGCCATCAACAGAATCTCTTAGAATTTGTCATTTTTCATACTAGCCAAACGACAGAAATGGAACAGACGTATAAAGGATACATCTCTGTGTGACATTGGAAATGGGTATGCAACATCCCAGTATATAACCTTCCTTCCATTAGCTTCTCTCTCAAACAATTCTACAAAATGCAAGTGAATAATTTATACTTGTACAGTGTACAATGTATGTATGTGTATGTTGATCAATTTTTCAATTTTAAAAATAATTTTTGAGAAGCATTTTTTAAGAAGTTAATAACAAGCTCATCTCCAAAAGAAAACATGGGCCATCTGAAAAAAAGGAGAAAATTATGCAAAAAGGTAGAGGTATATAGATTTGAAGGGTTGCAATCTGTATACCAGATGTGGAATAGTAACATTAATGCACATGAACATGCAAATTCACCATGGTTCTTATAATTCTTTCATTTTACAAATCACTTTCACTTATGTAGGTGAGGTGCTCTAATTACAATGTTCTACAGTAACTTCTAGAAAATAATTTTGTGCAGTCTCAATTCCATTAACATGCACTTGCATAATTTGTAATGTATGTCCTTAAGAAGAAAATATTAAAGAATTATCTAATATGTTTCTTTGTAACACTTTGAATTCCAATTATAATCCATTCTGGCCTCAAGGCTTCCATGTTTGTTCCGAACAGTCTATTACAGATTGATTGAAATTCATGAAACTAGCAAACTTTAAGCAAATAAGTTGCATATTCCAGTATTTTTCAACATGAACATATGTATAAATATAAAATGAAGTGAAAACATGTATAATAAAGAAAATGAAAACATGAAATGATTTAGAAACACATGCAGAGAACTGATAAATTTCAATACGAGTGACTCACTTGTGCCTTTGGATCACTGAGCTTAAATTATATTGAGCATGCTTTTTTCCCCTATATCCAGAGTCATTTTATCTATGACCTTGTGATGGTCAAAATTAATAGGAGTTATAATAACCTGTGACAATTATGTAATGCATTATAAATACATGTTCATGTATCATATCATAAGAAATGGTGAAAATAAAATATTTTTCTACTTCAATATATTATTATCATTTCGTAAAGGATTCTCAAAATATTGAGTGGATAATATTTTGTGTGTAGATAGTTCAGATGGTAGAGCATCTGACTAGAAATTCAAGGGGCACAGGTTTGAATACCTGTCTGATCCTTTGCATTTTCTCTCTTCCAGTTACATTTGTGCCCAATTGTGATTTCTAAATGGCTAAAAATAACTCTAACTTTTCTTTCTCCAACTCCTTAATCTGTCTTAGTTAATGTACTCATACCATAATCCCTACCTTGTGAAGATACCTATGAGGTTAAATTCCTAAAGATAACTCTACTGTCTACTTTAGCACCCTGATCATCTATAACATAACCTGTGTTGGGACTTTCACTAGAGGACTTTCTCCTCCCATACTCTTCCTTAAGGACACATGCGACATTTTAACATTTTCTCTAAAATTATTTTGTCATCTCCTTGATATGAAGAGTTCTTGAAATTAGGTTTAGATTTTGTAATGTAGTAATATTACGAAATCTTTTACATCGGCCTGGGTAGCTCAGTGGTTAGATCACCTAACTTGTAATGGAAAGGTCCTGGGTTTGATTGTTCCAAAGATTTTTCTTTTATTACCATGGTAATACCCATTTATACAGTAGAACTGAATTTTAATTATCACTTGCAACAACCTGGAACTTTCAAAATATGCTAACTCTAAACCATACATGGCAACATACACCATTTTTGTTGTTGTTGCAGAAACGAGATAAAATGCAAGTGAATAGTATGTGAAATATCATATGATATTAAGAAATATTGCATATGTCCTTAACCCTGTCAAAGCATGCAATCAGCTCTGAAACTCTCTCCATTTCTTTCTCATCCACACAAGCTGGCTCTTTTTCAAGGGGAACAAAACCTTGAAGGCTATCTTCTAATGGGTAAGTATGAGAAACCTGAGTATTGGACCTAGCACCATTATCTTTGGATGTAGATGCATGGAAGTGAGGTAAAGGTAAAGGTTTGTATCTAGAAATCCTGGTTCAGATGACACAAAAATTGTAACGGGAGGCAGTGTGTGTTGACAGCACCAAAGATACAACCAAACCTGAGTACAACACTGAAACAGTGTGTTTCATGATTTATGTAAAATAACAGGTCCTTCTGATCCCAAGTAATACTATTGATAATTGAGTTCTTTTAAGAAAAAAGATGGAAGATAGCACTTTGGGAGAAGCTAGGCTTATCTTAGTCCCAGCACATCAGAATTCTGTTACATCTCTGGTGCTGCCAGCACACAATGACACATGCAAACAAGAGGCCCATGGGCCATATCATTCACCCGAGTAACCTTAACCCTGCCATTGTTCAGCTGATGTGACTTTTTTTGTTTTTATCAATCTTTATTTCCATTAAAACCCATATTATGGCTCCAACCTAGCCCCAAATGATCACAACATAACTGAAAATGAATTCACATAACACAGAGATGCCTCTACACTAATATGACTAACATGATCTTGCTGTTCTGAATAAGACCATGGTCATACATGTAGATCATGGTATGATATGAAAGACCTTGCCATAAGAAATCTATATACAAATTATGAAAGCTCTGTCTCAACTAGTTCAGGAAATACGGAATAGGTCAGATTTTATTAAAAGCAAGTCAGACATCCAGGTCAAGGTCACAAGATCAAATACCTAAGTATATCAAAATATTCCCATAAAAAAATCTATATACAAAACATAAAAGCGTTACCTTAAATAGTTCAGGAAATATTAATCAAGTCAAGTTTTTAAAAGAAAGTATGTCAAGGTCACAAGATCAAATATGATTGTATCACAAGGTCTTGTTATAAAGAATCTACTATAATTGGGGCATGTTTTCTTCCACTATGTACATGTAGAAGCCAAAATCAGACTGCTTTCAATGAACAGCAAGACCCCCTCTGAAATTGAATTTTTATTACGAAAACATGCAATAAACATGTCTCAGGTATAGAACTGCATGACTTGGGATACCTACATGTAGATACCTACATGATTCTGCATTCACTAACTATGGTGACAACTGATGTGAAGGATTTTGAAAACTCATTATCAGCTCAGTAGACCATAAATTTACATCAAATTAAGCAAAATTTCTATTATTGAGTGATTTCCAATTGAGTCGAATTGACCAATATTTTAATGCAAAGAAAAAGGAAATCTTGTTGGGGAATTAATTTTTATTTTAAAATTTCAAATACACAAACTTGAATCTTTATTATATAAGGAAGGTTTTGATACAACTCATGGGTTTTCTGGTCCCCTCCCCTCAAAAAATTTTTTTTACATATCATTTGTTTCTTATCTCCCCTTGGAATGGGGCATGACCCTTTCATTGTAAAATTTCATATCAGTCTTTGGTTCAGATGAACTTCAAGTACATTACTTCGCCATTTTTCTTTTTAAATGAAAACATTCAAAGACGTCTGACAGTTACTGAAATGGAGTAGATATAACTATTTTCATTTTTAAAAAACCTCTGCTACACTGATGCATCACAATAATAACTGCATAATGTAGCAATTACGAGCACACATATTCTTACCAGAGACATAGCTGTCCCAGATATTTCTGTACTCAAGGTCCAGGTAAACTTCAGCACACACATCTGGTAGACAGTCATCCAATGTGCCATATACCTTGTACTCATACAATCCTGAAGTCTTCAAATGAACAACAACAATATTCAACATTAGTATGGACAATATTTTCATTATTAAATTTACAACTTAATAAAATTCAGATTGTTATTTCACAAATGATGATAAATAAAGAAGGTCTCATGGGGATCCGGGTTAGAATAGGTCCTCAGTATCCTTTGCTAAGGGGTGGCTAAATGGGCAGTCCTTCAGAAGAAACCACAAATACCGAGACCTCATGTTACAGCAGGCTAAAAATCCCTACCTACTCAAAGGCTGTAAATGCCGAGCATAGGCCTAAATTTTGTGACCCTTCACTGGCAATGGTGATGTCTCCATATGAGTGAAAAATTTTCATGTAGGATTTTAAACAATAAACTTTTATAACTAAACTATCTCAGTGGAATTTATAGCATAACACATTATCGCTTTGTGATTGAACAGTATCTACAGCAATAATTACTATTTGTATATAAATTATACAAATATAACCTATGGTGGTGCTTGATTGTGAATTTTGGGCTAATTTATTTTTCTTTCTGGTGGTGGTGGTAAATTTCAGTTAAATTTGTAGACTTCGGTTATTAGTATTACGAATTTTAGCCACAGATCAAATGAAGGTCCTCCATTCAACACTTCAACATAATTAAGTTCATCTCTGTAAGAGACTGTTCATGTTACAGTGTACATCTATGTTAAATGAGATAGCACTGTACCCAAGATCTCTAATAAAGGAATTCATCATTTCATGTTCCAGTCATCTTAACACAAACGATCAAAATTTGTACCTGGTTATATTGTCTGTATATTTTCACTCCGTGGCTTTCAGTGAAAAACTCCCATCCATCAACGTCTGGTGAATCCAACTCTTGGACGATGGACTCAAATTCAAGATCATTGAATGTGCTAAAATTTGAATTTGTCATTGTCAGCAAGTTTCAATACTAAACCAAAGTTATTAATTATGTGCTTCACAATGAAATGACGTGAATGTGTCTGGTCCCGTTTCTGTCTGCTGTTTACAGCATGTGTTGTTTTGTTTACTTCCGGTACAAGGTAACTTTCCATTCGGAATTCCTCGATTGCATTCCTTCTTCAGGGGCACGATTATTTCCCCCTGATAATACGTTCGCTCCGAGTTGTTTTGTGCGTAATCGTTTTACCCCATTCTGTGGTTGGTACACTTGTGAGAATAGAACGCATTGACATCATGGCGAAACAATATTGTAATAGTTGACATAATTTTCTAAGATATTAAGAAAGTAGCAAAATCTAATCAATCACATTTTAACAAATCACTGATGATTTTTTAAAAAACTGTTTGGGAGTTGAAATTCGACAAGTTTGTTCAACTTCCTCAGGCAACCACACGATATATTGACTTGGGAGTGGATCTCTTTACATCCTTGTTTTGTTTGAAATAACATATTTCCCATGAAACTAAAATCCTATACCCAAAACATAAAATTTAAAACAATTAGAACTTATTATTATTATTATTATTATTATTTTACATGAACAAATTATGAGCATTACATAAACAGATATACTCGTTTTACAAAATGATACACATATAGGAAAAGATCAAAAGAGCTTGACGTATAGATAAATATGATTTTAAAAATGTCTTTTTGTAAACAAAATGTTTACAGAAAGACAATCTTTTATTATGTACATTTAAAACGCAAAGCACCTGTGGAAAAGATATATTCACATGAGATTTCTCTTTCATGTTTGTAAACGAGCACTATATAATGGACGAGGTCATATGCTGATTATAGGAGTTGAAAGTTAAGATATGCCCCATAACACGCCTGAGTTTCTGCATATAGTACATAAAAGGATATATAAATTAATTGAAGCAGAATCTATACAAATAAGTAAATAAATGAATATACATAAATTTATTGAACTAATGCATCTATTTAGTGAAAATAAATCAATTAAAAACAAAACACCACCCCACCCCCCAAAAAAGAAAGAAAGAAAAACAGAGAATTAGGAACGCACATGTGAAATATGAAATCCCTATCACCATCCATTCATAAGTTATGGTCAATGTTAAAATTTCTGCGGACTGTTAGACCTAACAATAGGCAGACTACAAACCATATGCCCTCCCCGCGAATCTCCGATTGTGGAGGCATAAAAATGTTGACAAATACAATTTATTAAATAATTATTTTTTATTTTGAATTAAGGAATAATTAGGGTTTTTTTATTTATTTTTTTATGATGTTATTGGTCGGTTTCCTTCCTCTCTTGAAATTACCAATGTTATAGCCGACCTATAACATCAGTTCCCCCCCCCCTCCCCCATCCCAATTACTCTTTAAATTTACACTATATCTTCATCTTAAATCAAATTAAACATTTTATCAAAAAGATTAAAAAAGAAAAGTTTTTAAATAATCTTTCGGGAGGGGTTGTTGGGTTTTTTTTGTTTTGTTTTGTTTTGTTTTTGTTTTTGTTTTTGTTTTTTTATTGTAAATTTCAAATTTCGACTCCAGGGCAGGGATGCCCCGAAAATTAAAAAAATCCTATTTCATATTATTTCTTAGATCAAAAACTATCAAAATACCACAATTTTTATTAGAGGCAGGCTTGCCCTGAAGGACCTCTAGGCCAAAATTTATACAAAAATTGGCGCTTTTACTGACAAAATGCTGTTTTAGGCAACCTTTAATGTGAATTTAAAAATTGCTAATACGAAATTTTAGGTTCAAAATGCAAATTTGAAAAAATTAGAAATATATACGGTAAAAAATAACAAATGAACATTGATTTTCAAAAGTGAATTTTTCCGCGAAATCCTTCTCTCCTTTTTTTTTTTTTTTTTTTTTTTTTTTTTTTGATATTACGAATACATCCTTTTACATGGATTTATCAAACGTATGACTAAGGTTGACTAATTCATTAGCCCAGTGAATATTAATTATTCAGTTTTATCATTACTTTGGAAAGCTTCTGGCACATTTTCATGTATTTGGACTTGACGAAAAACTAAACACAGACTTGTAGACAGTCTACAGTGATACATGTCACATGAAGCAATGCTGCCTTAATTAGGAACGAGTCGAGCCTATTAAAAATCACATATACATTGTTTATCATATTACATATCTATTCCGTACTGTAGTTGTCTCTACACGTATTTGTACATTTTATGTAATAATCGTAGGTACTTCATTCTCTTCAGTTTTAGAAATTTAAGTAAAATTATACCTCCGGTGTAGGAATTCTTTATCAGAAGCAACAATGAACACCGCATAGGATACGTAAAATACAGTGTTCAAGAAATATAGAACATGTTTAAATCACTGTTACAATTTTGGTGTTAAATATGTCATGGAAGTGTGAGGTTTCAGTTATCGTTTTCTCTGAGTAGCCACAAAAGAAACTTAGGCCCTTCGGCGACCCATTCCATCAAACTTGCCGTCATATGTGTATGAAATGTCCTTGTATGATATCAATTAATGCGGTTTATCATTAGGCTTAACGCAACTAGCTACAAATAAACTCTTTTAAAAAATGAAAACTAAATTTATGCTTTTATAAGTAAAATAAATACAAGTTACCTTGTAGAATGGAATTTATTTGCATGATTTTTCAACCAAGTCCAGAACTTTTGGGAAAGAGTTGTATGGAGTTACGAAAGAGAGGTGTAATACATTCAACTTTTAAACATCATAAAAATTTTACAAGTCCTTTATTTTTGATAGCAATTTATGTTTGTACTTATTACAACCAACCTAACCAAAAGATATATATATCAACCCATGTATCCTCTATATGTTTCTACCAAATGACTTTACAGGTCTTTCAAGCTATGGGATAATTGATCGTAATTTTTAAAAATTCTAATGACACCAATACATGTACGCAAAATGAAAAGTAATTGGAACGAAAGGCAAAAATCAGTGGAACCTTTACCCTTCTAAAATAAAAAAACAATGTAGAATTTGAACAAGCCCCATGGATTCAATGCGTATTGTTTCCTTAAAAAGTTGTCTGCGCGATACTGACTGGGACTGTTTAAAAATAATTTTAAAAAGCAACTGATGATATTACTCATGGTGTGTTATATCATAATTCCATGCAAAACCTTCGGTATGCGACAGAGATAATTCATACAAATTGTTCTTGTCTGCTAATGTGTTAAATCTGGGGTTAAATCATCCATACATGCTGTCCATTTACTGCACAAACAAGCGTGACCATATCAATAGACCAGCGTTTAATTTTAAAAGTCCTTTTGTTGATACTTTTCTCGTGGACTTAATCATTTCTAGTTTTTGTGACGCAAATAAAGAGTGGAAAGGGGTATTTTGAAATAATGATAAACTTTGAAATACTGTGCATTGTGAATTTTCTGTTCGCGCTCATTTTGTGAACTGTAGCTAAACAGAAATATGAAAGTTTTGTTACAGAGAATAATCTTCACAACATTGTTTCTCGCATATATTCGACGTTTGGAAGCCTCGAGCAGACGACAGTTATTCAATGATGTTATATATAAAATAAATCCGGACATAGCCCCATTTGAATCTTCCAAAACAAACATAGCTGTTATGATAACGCTAAATCTGGTGGGCATAACAGATATCAACGAAAAACAGCAAACAATGTCGGGGTCTTACTGGATTGGGCTAACATGGACGGATTACCGTCTGCGATGGAACTCGAGTTTGTACAACAATATTACTTCTGTACATCTAAAAGCCAACAAGATTTGGTCGCCGAAATCTATTTGCATCTTTAATGAAATTGGAAATGACAAATGTTTTGACGCAAAAGAGGACTCCGTGACGGTCTATTCTGCAGGATTCATTATGTATATGAAATATTTGGGGAGTGTTTCACAATGTGTAATAGACGTCACCAGCTATCCATTCGATTCTCATGTGTGTGTTCTTTCATTTGGAAATATCAATGTCGATAGCGAATACCTTAACTTTAACGAAGAATATTCTAATCTTCTTCTTCAGTATCTACAACCAAATGAAGTTTGGGACATTCAAAACACATCGTTTCGTGTAGACAAATATTATGATCCCGTAAATAGAAATACACAAGAGCATTTGAATTTTTACATACAGATAAAGAGAAAGTCATTTTATGTCGTCATATCTACGCTGTTACCCGTTATTATCTTATCCGTTTTGAATCTGTCATGTTTTGTGGTACCAATCGACTCTGGAGAGAAAATGGGTTTTTGTATGGCCATCTTCTTAACCTTTGCAGTATTTTTGACCATGATTAACGAGTCCATGCCGAAATCTTCAGACAAAATTCCATATTTCACAATATACTTAATAACACAACTCGTTATTAGTGGGTTGATCGTAGTATTTGAAGCCATCGTGCTTTTGTTTCATTTTCATTTTGCTTCGAGAAGAGGAGAAAAAGAAAATGACGAGGATTTTTCTGCTAAGAATACATGTAAATGGAATGGAGTACATTTGGATATCACGTTTTTCTTGTTCTGTCTACTTTGTGATATCTCCTCTGTAGTTTTCTTCGTTGTAAATGTATTGTGAACATATCAGTTTAAAGGTAGCATAGTATACCGTCTTATTGACCATTACATGTCTTAATGAGTTTTGAATTTGTTGTGAACTATTCAGTTTATAGTTTACACCTGTTCCTGAGTTATAACGTATTGATGATGTTTGAGTTCTAAGTTTACGGTGTTCAGTGTGTTGCAAACTATTCAGTGTCAAGTGTACATTTTTAGCACTACCAATATTCTGTTCCAAGTCTACATATTTTGTGACGTCGTAGATTTGTTCACTATTTAGTTTCAAATGTACATATTTTCTTAAGCTGTAAATATGTTGTTCACTATCCAGTTGCAAGTTTACATTTTTACTACGTTATAAATAGTTTACAGCGCATAGTAGATGGTACATATTTTATTTCAAGTAAATTTTTAAAACTGTTAGAATATACTGAATGGATGGACGAAGAATGAAACTGTATCTAAAAGATAAAACGAAATAAAGTTTGGAATTTGAATTAGATTTCACATTAATCTTAATAATTGCATTTCTTTATAAAATAAATCTGAACATGTACAGTGTATATATCAAACCCTGCTTTGGACTTTGCTCTCTTATGGTATTTTGTGGAATATTCCAATCCAGTTGCTATAATTCATTATTATTTAAAGGGGCATTAGCTGTCAAAGTCCGAAAGTACCAAAGTGAACACAGTGAAATACAAATGTTAAAAAGGCATTGCACACGAACAAGTGAGTCTACATAGACGATCTAACAGAAGAGGCAGTTAGTAATACCGAATGGTGAAGTAAACAATGTGTTAATCGTAATCATAAATCCCAAAGACATATACAAGTTCGAGTGTAGGGCAACACGGACCTCCGACAAACGAAGGTAGGATCAGGTGCCATGGAGGAGTAAGCATCCTCTGTTGACCGGTCATACCCGCCGTGAGCCCTTAGTCGAAATTAGGTATACGGGATTACCCGTAGTCAAAGTTAGTATGAAAAATGACAGTCTAACAAAGGGTATGAAACAAATCATTCAATATATGTCCCAGAGACACTTTGTAATCGCAAACAAGGTCATTATAGCGACCGTAATATTTGCGAAATGATGCCTTCAAACGAGATTCGGTATAACCCTGCAATATCAACTTTTTGGTCAGTAGTTGACCTCGCTTTAAAAAATTCTCATACGCATGGCATGCTCTCGCGTATCGAATCAAGTGGGAGATATACGAACCATAAGCAGGCGAAAGTGGTATACTACATAGATATGGAAATTTGATGATTGCAAAGTTGAAGTCATCACGCTTGTCATATAATGTAGTTGTCAGTCTGCCATTAGAGTCAATATTAAGTAAAATATCCAAACATGAAGCAGACACGCCAGATTCTGTAGTGTCCTTTATTTTGAGTTCATCGGGATATATCAAATAGACATAATTATGAAAAAGGAGAGCAAGAAAACTTTCACAAAATAACTAAACCAATGTGTGGCAAAACAGAAACCTCCAAACATGCCAATCAAAGACAAGGCAAGAAGAATATTGTTATCGGAAAAGGGTGAAGAGCAGCGGTGGACAGAACACTTTAAAGAAATCCTAAACAGACCTCCTCCAATCCAAGAACATAAAATTATTGATCCTGAACATCAATTAGATATCAGCACTGAACCACCACATATTCTAGATTATATCCGCCATAAAAAGCCCTAAAATGGAAAAGATCCTGGAAGCAATAACTTAAATGCGGAACTATTTAATGCAGATCCACACCTTGCATCAGTCATCTTGCGACCAATCTTCCATGACATCTGGAAAAACATCACCATACGAGATGAATGGAACCACGGAATCATTGTTAAAATACCAAAGAAAGGCAACTTGAATGACTGTAACAACTAGATGGCATTACTTTACACTCCATCCCTAGCAAGGTCATGACCAAAATTGTCACAAGAAGAATCGCGACAGCTGTAGTTAAAAACTGTATCAAGAACAAGCAGGGTTTAGGCCAGGAAAAAGATGCATTGACCAAATATTCACAACGAGAAACATCAAAGAGCAATGGAAAGGTGAAGTTAATGGTTCATAGCTCCAATAAGAATACAAAATAGAGAGTTGGACAAACACTGCCTCCTGGATATACCAGAGGTGGGATCAGGTGCCTGGGAGTAAGTATTCCCAGAGCAATGTAATGAATGACAAAGAAAGCTATATAAAAATTTTATTGACTTTGAAAAAGACGTTGACAGCATTCACAGAGAAAATAGCTTGATCGTATGGCACCCCTCAACATGTTATTGACATCATAAAAAGCTTGTACAGCTACTTCAGATATAGAACTGGAAACAGTAAAAAATAAAAAGAAAAAAACAGGAGTACGCTAAGGCTGTATAGACAACTCATCACCAGTCACGATAAACAACAAGATCCTCCCAACCTACCAACACTTTACGTATCTGGGGAGTATCGCAACAACTGATAGTGGAACATAATGACAGAGAATGACCTAAACAAGCTGTCGGTATTCCATACTTAGTCCATGGGAAGGATTCTTAAGGTATATTGGCCAAATACCATTTGATTAAGGGCCTTCTCAACAGATTCCAGCAAGAGGAGATGGCCACAATCATTACAAAACGACGTTGGAGATGGATTGTTCTTAGAAAGGAGACGGACAGTATCACTAAGACAGCCCTCTTCTGGACATCAGAGAGAAAACGAAAGAAAGAAAGACCAAACGCCACCTGGCGAAGGGCAGTGGAGGCAGAAATGAAACAACTGACGAAAAGTTGCGACATCCTCCAGAAGACAGTGAAAGCCAACAGGGATGGAGAATCCTCGTTACCGCAAAAACAAAGTCCTGTGTCACAGCAGGTGTGGCACGATAAAGATTCTCCTTGTTCAGAGATCGTAAGCACCAAGCATAGGCCTAAATTTTGCAGCCCTTCACCGGCAATGGTGATGTCTTCATATGAGTGAAAAACCCTCTTTCAGGACCTTAAATAATATACAGCCAACCAACCTGATCAAAATGTAGGGTTCATTGCAGGTGTGACCGGTCAACAGGGGATGATTACTCCTAGGCACCAGATCCTAACTCTGGTATGTCCACCGGTCGCGGTAGCTCAGTGGTTAGAGCGTTCGCTTCGTAACCGGGAGGTCGTGAGTTCGAGCCCCGCTCGTGTCATGGCCGTGTCAAACTTAAGATGAAAAATAGGTAGTGATTGCTCCTTCGCCAAACGCTCGGCATTTAGAAGTGAGAATCACGGGACTTTCGGATATAACCTTAAAAACGGAGGTCCCGTGTCACGGTAGGCGTTGGCACGTTAAAGAACCCTCACTGCTACGGCCCTGAGCGCTAAGCATAGGTCTAAATTTGTGGAGCTTCACCTACAGCTGGTGACGTCTCAATGTGAATGAAAAATTCTCGACGGGACGTAAAACAAACAAACAATTAATTTAATCAATCTGGTATGTACAGGGGTTTGCAATTTCGCAATTCTTAAATTTGTATTTTTATTGGAATTATGAGATTGATCACTATTCGTAATCTTCACCTTTTTATGTACTTCATTTCGGCTGATGATGGCAGGTACGACAAAGGCGTTCAAGGGATTAAACACAATGTCATTATTCATTAAACAATATATCTTGTATTTTCGCATGTTAAACAAAGTTTGAACTGAAGGAAAACCAGTAAATACATCAACTGCATCGCAGTTCATCGCTTAGCGATGTCCGGAATCAAAGGCCGGAATAGAGAGACGCAAGTTAATGAAGTCGATATTTATACGTTTATTAAAAGAGTTAAATAGTACATGTTGTAAGGCTAAAACTTTGTTAGTTAGTAACATTGTAAGTGCAGTATATTTAATAATAGCTTACGTTCAGTAAATTGAATCATACCATGCAGTTTTTAAATTCACTAATTATGTGTCTACCTGCTGATGTTAATCATTACTAAATCCATATATATATATATATATATATATATATATATATATATATATAATTTCATTAATAAAATAAATACAAATGGAGGGGAGGGGATACTTCAACATTCAACAATTTCATCAGATCACTTGCAACGTTCGTCTCAGACCAGTGATTTATTCTTTAACGTGCCAACGCTTACCACGACAGGGAACCTCCGTTTTTAAGGTCATGTCCGAAAGACCCGTGATTCTCACTTCTAAATGCCGTACGTTTGGCGAAGGAATAATCACTACCTATATTTACGTCTTACGTTTGACGCGGCCATGGCAGATCGAAGTTTGTGATAAACATTATATTTCAAGTATTTGTTAGATAAAATATGCCGTTTGTGTCTGTGCAAAATTAGAATGCTTTAAATCACAAAATTAACATGCTATTAGTTTGTTTGTAAACATACCAAGGCTCAAGTCTTGTATACATAACACAAATATTGCCATTAGCTATTATCCTTGCAATAGGAAGGTCCAAATGTTGATTGTCGTCTTTAAATGGGTTATATTTCTAATGCTTAACATCAAAAATGAAAACAAAAATAAAAAAACGTGAACCAGTCCTTCTAAATCTCATAATTCCTTCGCGTTTGGACAGTAGAATGGAAGCATTGTTCTTGCCTTTATTATCTGGGTGTTCATTATTTCAAGGTCTGTGAAAATTGACAGATGCTTTATAGGATTTATGAGACAGAACACTGTTCGTTATCTTCACTTCACGTTATTTCAGTTTTCAATACTAGTACATATACGTAAAATATATTTTAATCAGTGTAAGAATATAATTGATTGATGATTATATGAACGGTACAATTGGTAAGGTATACGTACCGATATGTTTAGTAACTACATGTACCCTATTCATCTCTATATGTGTACATTTTTCATCAACATACATGTATCATCTCCAAGAAAACCACACGTACTGCTATATGGTTAACACAAATTAACCTTGCAAACAATGCCTGACGAAATGATTCTATAGTACTCAACATATATTCATGGAGTCATTGTGATATTTGCACGCAAAAACAATAATCGGTGTATGACAAACCTTGCGACTTTTGTGTAGCTCGTGATAAAATCAATTTCAGTCAATTGCAATTGTATGCTAAGTGCATTAGTTCTGACGTAATATAAAACCTCACCATGATTGTAGCCCATTCACAGATCAAAGATGGGTATTTACTAGCGTTTACGTTATTGTGGAACACTGTCCTCAGTTCAGTCGTTTTCCGGAAATGACGGAAGAATTTTAAAATCATAACAAACTTTAGATTATTATATTTTGTTCTCCTGTTCGCGCCCGTTTTGTGTAATTGCGAATAAAACAAAAGTATGGTTTCACCACTGGCAATACTCTTACTTACATTGCTTCTAAGATGCAGTGAATATTTAGAAGCCTTTAACAGATCGCAGTTATTAAACAATGTTATATACAAAAACGAATCCGTACATAGTCCCCATTTCAATCGGACAAAACCAAAATAACTATCATGATCACTCTAAATTCGATGGGCATAACAGAAATCACATAAAAACAACAATATCCGGTTCATACTGGCTGGGACTAGCATGGATAGATTTCCGTCTGCAATGGAACTCGAACTTGTACAAAAATATAACCATAGTACAAGGAAAAGCCGACAAAATTTTGTCTCCGAAATCTATTTGCATCTTTAATGAAATTGGAAATGACAAGTGTTTCAATGCAAAGGAGGACCTGTAACGGTCTATTCCACAGGATTCATTTCAGAAGAGTGTATCACACTGTGAAATAGACATTACCATTCCACTCGATTCTCATGATGATCTTCTGTATTTGGAAACATTAATTTCAACAGCAAATATATTTAATTTGATGCAAAACATCTTCGGTATCTTCATCCGAATGTAATTGGGGCATCCAAAACACAATCGAATCAGGAGAAAAGATAGGTTTCTGTATGGCCACCTTCCCAACTTTTGCAGTATTTTTTACCAATCTAATTAAAATCAGATCTTCTCAAATCAAAGAGCTGACAGCATTGTGTTTGAGGTCATATTATTGCCCCTCTTTTCATGAATAATTCATTAAATATTCGACCAATAGCAATAGTTTGACAAAGAATCAAGGACCAATCATAAATCGTTACACTAAAGCGTATTCGGATTGTAAGTTCACCCCCCCCCCCCCCTCAAAACAGGGTCGATCAATAAAATTGTTTATATCTGCTTTAAAAGACGAACAAAAGAATATTTTAGACGTATTGCTGGGGAAGGGAGACTGTGTGGAAATTTTCTTGGCATTTTAAAAAGTTGTGTGGTTCGAATTTCGACAAATTTTGTCCACCTGGTAATCAAAGCCTGTACGTATTTGTGAGGCCATACGATTTGACATACATTATTTCAACTATTCTGACTAGGATTATTTGGGTTTAAATCGGTATTTACAAGCCGATATATGTGAGAAAGTTTGCCAGTTTACTTTCGAAAGGTCGGTGGTCTCTTTCCGGGTACATTGTATCTAGGTTCTCTCCTCCACCAATAAAAACTGGACGCCACCAGATAACTGAAAAATTGTTGAGTGAGGCGGAAAACAATAAACAATCAATCAATCAAAAACGAACCACTATTGATGAAAGTATTTTGCTGAAAAAGCTATATTCTGTGGTTGTTTAATCAAAAAGCTCTAAATATGCACAACTTTATACAGTTTCTGTTTCATCCAATATATTTACCTGATCAAGATATAGGGCTCACGGCGAGTGTGACCAGTCAACAGGGGATAGTTACTCCTCCTAGGCACCTGATCCTACCTCTGGTTTATCCAGGGGTGCGTATTTGTCAAAATCTTAAGTTTGTATTCCGTATGAGAATTGGGAGGTTGATCATTGTTCGTTATAAATTTATATTTTCACCTTTTCATATTGTCAATATACATATACCCTTAGCTATTTATTAGTATTTTGTACGGTTTATCATACACATAGTAACGAATTTAAATTTTGAATTCATTGAATTGATAGATTTAGTTTTCAAACAGAGCACCGATTCTTAAAAAGATATATAGCCATATACCCGAAGGTTTAGATGTAAATTGGCTTGTTTGGCAAATTATTCCAAAATTAGTTGTATCCCCTACACTTATAAAAGTGTCAATTTAAATTTTAAGACAAAAAAATTTGTAACAGTTTAATTGACTATAACTTTTGTACAACTTTAAAAACTGAAAAATATTCCTCGTAGTTTCTTTAAATGTCTCAAATTTTAAAGGTTCTATGCAATGGGATCGTATCTAATAGTGCTTAAAAAGAATTTTTTTTATCGAGTTGAACGTTAGGAAAAAAACGAAAACGCATCAAAATCGGTGCAGAAATAACAGAGTTATCGATCGTACAATATGACTATTTTTTTAGGTTTTTTCGTATTTCAGGTGCGCATGGGTGATTTATTTATTTCCAATCTCAAGTGTTTTCATATTTTTATATCTATACCATTAAAAGATATGAGTATGTATTTATTTATTGAAATTATTATTAGTGTTGCTGGTGTTCTGCAGCTCAGTAACAAGCATCATGATCCATTCTTTTCATTTTACTTTCATAGCTCCCTTTCATGTAAAATTTGGAAATATACTTTAAATAGAATTGAGAATGCTGCAAAACTCGGGTCGAACGTCTTCAAATTATTCATTTACTGAATATACTGTGGAACCATTTATATTTATAGGGTTCAATTGTCATGAATTGTTGAGATTTTATTGTTTCGTTGGACATGGTTTCTGTACATAGAAGCTTTAAACATTTGTGCATTTCGTTGTGGCTTGAAATTCGTGGGTGTCCACGAAATTAACGAAAATTGAGTCCACACAAAATAAAATGATTCCACAGTATACTGCATGTATTTTGCCATATGTGAGCGTTTCCTTTTATAATGTTTAGTTGAGTATATCAAACAACTTATAAGTTGTATGATATACTCCATAAAACATCACATGGTTTCTATTCCATAGACCACGGTAGCTCAGTGGTATAGCGTTCTCCTCTTAACCGGGGTGTCGTGAGTTCGCCTCCGCTCGTCGCAGGGTCACGTGAAACCTAAGACGTAAACATAGGAAATGATTGTTCCTTTGCCAATAGGGACTCAATAAAAAAAATATAAAAAAAAATTCTTATCAAAAGTTACTGATTAAATATGATAGTATGCAAGCATTCCAATGTAGTGCAGATTCATATTTCCCTAGGGTTGACTTAAATAGGGAATCATAGTTTATAGGAAATTTGGGGAAAATACTTGCTTTCAAGAGTAGCACTGTCACATTAAATCTTATGCTTCGACGACTGAATTCATTGGAACATACAGCAATAGTGGTATATTGTGACACAGAATTTGCTAGTACTAAACCACACATATTCATAGAGCTTGAAATATCAACCCAAAAGCGTCTGTGTGTTTAACATTTGGGATTAATTATATCGAGGTCTGCGTAAATTAACATTGCTCTTCTAGCATGTGTACGCAAATATAGGTATCACACCGGTAATTGTCCAATCAAAATGAACTTAGTCAATTGTAGTTCCGTATATCTAAAAGAATAATTTTTTTTAATGCGTGATTTTTCTCATTTCCCCTTCTTCTTTTCTCTTATTTTTTGTACCCCTGATTAGGAAATTTTGTGTAATTTGTACAAATAATCAGTTGTTTACAGTGGAACTATTTGATGTTGGTAGCTGAGGCTTCTTCCCGAGGAGCACTCGGTCTGTTTACACACATGTGAAAAACACGTGGATTTGAGGGTAATCTTCTTTGCGGGTAAAATTATTTCGAAAATGCCGTGTAGGGTGTCTTTTTTCTGGTGTCAGCAGACGAGAGAGGTAACATAGAACATGTCCAAGTGCGTTATTTGGCATCAATTTTGTAAACTGATTTTTAATGATTTTTCCCCTCTATAGTAATATATAGTGAAAATAATTACCGTTGTGATACCTATAGTAAAACATAATCTGTGTAAGAGTCCACTGATAAATTTACCAGTATCTAACCTTTTCCATTCTAGAATAGCCATTAATTCCATGAGATTCTTAACTGATTTCATCAACACATTACATGCAATTAACTGCTGTGTGCAATAGAACTTGAAACTTTTGTTTGACTCAGATAAAATCAATTTCAGTGTATTGTACTTGTCTGCCAAGGGTATTAAATCTCAGGTAACATTATCCATCCTGGTAGTCCATTTAGTGCACAAGCAAGCGTGACCAGTTCAAATAAACGAGTGCTAAATTTCAAACTTCTTTATGTTGATAAAGCTTTTTCGGGGACTCCCGTCGCCGCAAGTTTTTGAGACGTAAATAGATTTCTAAAGGGGCGACTTGAAATTTAACCTTTGGAATAACATACATTGTGAATTTTCTGTTCGTTCCCATTTTGTGGAATTGTGGTCACAACAGAAATATGGAAGCTCCATTAATGGGACTAATCTTCACAGTATTGATTATCACATTAATTCGACACACGGAAGCCTCCAACAGGCTACAGTTATTCAACGATGTTGTATACAAACAAAATTCGGATATCGCCCCATTTGAATCTCCCAAAACAGGAATAATTGTTACGA
Source organism: Ostrea denselamellosa (assembly GCA_024699665.1). Taxonomy (NCBI): domain Eukaryota; kingdom Metazoa; phylum Mollusca; class Bivalvia; order Ostreida; family Ostreidae; genus Ostrea; species Ostrea denselamellosa. Next base: position 115,948 of record JAMZEH010000029.1, on the reverse strand, counting down.
TCACTGTAAATCTTATGGGCATAACAGATATCAACGAAAAACAACAAACAATGTCCGGTTCTTACTGGTTGGTTTTATCATGGATAGATTTCCGTCTGCGATGGAACCCGAGTTTGTACCAGAATATTACCTCTGTGCAAGTTAATGCTGACAAGATTTGGTCGCCGAAATCTATTTGCGTATACAATGAAATAAGAAATGAGAAGTGTATCAACGCAAGGGAGGACCCTGTGACGATGCATTCCTATGGGTTTGCTGTGTATATGAGACATTTGGAGAGTGTTTCACAATGTAACATAGATGTCACTAACTATCCATTTGATTCTCATGTTTGTACTCTTATATTTGGAAATATCAATTCCTATAGCGAACATCTGATATTTGATGAGAAAAATTCGAACTTTCTTCTTCAGTACCTTCAACCTAACGAAATTTGGAACATTCAGAACACAACATTTCGTATTAATGACTTCCATGAACCTGTAACAGGCGATACACAACAGCAATTACTATTTTATATACAGTTAAGGAGAAAGTCGTTTTATGTTGTGATTTCTACCGTCGTACCTATCATTATATTATCGGTTTTGAATTTGTTCTGTTTTGTTGTTCCAATCGAGTCTGGAGAAAAGATGGGTTTCTGCATGGCCATCTTTCTCACTTTTGCAGTATTCTTGACAATGATTAATGACTCCATGCCAAAATCATCAGACAAAGTTCCGTATTTTACCAAATACTTGATAACACAACTCGTTATCAGTGGATTGGTCGTTGTATTAGAAGCCATTGTGCTGATGCTTCATTTTCATTTTGATTCGAGTAGAAAAGAAAAAACAAATTCCGAAAAATCTTTTTTTAAATGTGAAATACATGGAGTACATCTGGATATCATATTCTGTATTTTTATTCTAGTTTGTGATATTTTTTCTGTGGTTTTCTTCATTACAAATGTGCTATGAATATCAAATTGTAAAGTGATTTATTTTTTCTAGAATGAATCATTTTGTTCTATAATATGCACATAGTACTATGATTAATAAATGTTTTTCAATACCAGGAAGTTATAATTACTGAATTTTCATTTAAATTTGCTTTCTGGGGGAAAATATATGCATTACAGTTAAAACAACCTTTTCCTCTGAGAAACGTTGAAAATATTTCTTTGATATAATATGTTATATATGGCGGTTATGATTGCGGTTTACCATGTCATAATTATAGTTTTCGATATGATTATTTTGTTCGTCTCGTGATAATACTTTGGTGTGGTTTCCCGTAAAAATACAACTGATCTTGATTTGGTCCGCTTTTCATTTTATTCATACATTACATCTGAGTGATGTTTTGAAACTCTGAGGAAATTCCGAAAAGGAAATATAATTTTCAGAACTTTGCATTCTTAGTAAATATATATTAACAGTTTCCTTCTCGAGAAAAGGAATTGATGTCGATTTTCAACCAGTAATTGTTCATGATGAAGTTTGTTTTTTTGAATTTTTCAATTTTCAAAATTGTACCAGCACAGAACAGAGCCCGACGCGATGTTGCTTTGTTACATTTAGTCGAACATTTTTACTTTTTAAAACAAACTGAACCCAATATTTATCACTATTTATAATTTTTCCTCTAATCTCTATCAGTACCTTGACAATAAACCTGTCAAGTGAACTACAACACCCACCCCCTCTCTTATTTCTTATGCAATAAGTTAATAAGTTGTACATGTAGCATATAAACTCACTACATTCCCTGTGGATGCATATACTTGGAAATTTTATATAAATATACAAAATCTTGACATACATTTAGTTCATATATAAGTTTCTTAATTGATAGATGCAATTCCATATCGTGTTTCCTTCACCGTGTCTATGAATTAAGATGGCATTTTACATGTTTGACAAAAAATTCGTTCAGCTAGATTGACTCGGTGTGTTTTTATTTAATCACAATGACACGTGGATAGGTGGCCAAACTCAATGATTTTCATCCCCTCACTCCAATTGTGCATAGTCAACATCCTCCATGGTGCATTGCATCGAGTGCTTTAATATAGATGTTCTTGCCACTCCATATACTATACATCTATGATGTCTAGTATAGATCGGATAAGAGAGCGATGCAGATGTAGAAAAATATTTTTATCTCGTCCCCATTTTGTATCTGCAACAACTTTAATTATATCAAGGGCTTTATACATTTCTCTTTCAACACTGCTATATGAGGAATAAAAGAGTTTATTATAAAATAATGACACCTAAGAACTTAACCCGCCTTGACAACTATAATTGGAGTTCCATCTAATTACAATTGCGAATCATCGTGGCGTTTCAGTTTCATATATTATTTTACTTTATGACAGAGAATAAGGCCATCGAAATATTGACTTCTATGAAATTCGTTACGTATTTCAGTTAAACAATTATTTTCATACTTAACAATGTAACCATTAAAATACTTCTCTATGGCACGCCCATTTCCTGTTCGAAATTCTCTGAAAATGTGGATCCTAAACGAACATTGACATATTTATTACTCAAAAGTCTTAGTGAAGTTTGGTAAACCCTTTACTACCTATATTATAAAGATCTTGTACTGTATTTCCATGTGTTATTGTATACTTTTTCTAAGTAAAACATATAGCAAGTGAGAAACATATTTTGAAGTAGCCATTGTAAAGTAAGTAATATTTTGGATTTCTTGCTCCCCGCCCGCCTCGGAATGCCAACAAGGGCAATGGTAGGTCAAACAGACATACAGTAAAACTGACACCAAAAGGATACTAGGAATCTATAATCAGACAAGATTTATGTGATTTACCCTAAGCCACCGCTTGATGTACACATGTTGGCATAGAAAAAGGCGTACAGGAAAATTGCGAAAACAGGATACATATGTATAAGAGCATTGCAAGTGCATCAATACTATGACATTGGAGATATCAAACTAGACCCCACCCCACCCCAGTCTAGCAGAAGTCGGGGGCAAAGTGGAGTGTTGGTTAACAGACACTATAAACCCAATGTCTGTAAAGATCAGCCAATAGGATCCCTTTCTCCGTCCCTTCGGGTTGCAACCCACGGCAAACTAGTTGCCCAATTTTGTCGCCTCTTCCAAACAGGCAAGAGGGTGCCGAATACCTATTCTTATTACACGGGAGAATTCAAGTTTAAGGAATATACGGCGTGATTCTGAAGGATCATTATCCGTAACACGTGGTGGTTAAACAGCATGTGACAGGCAACATCCATAATTGCGTAATTCAAACTTTCCATGAAACGAAGTAAAGTATGATGTATACCCAATTGTCTGTTGACTTACGGTGAAAGTGAATCAAATGAGACATTGTTTATATCTGGCTTTTGATATGAATGATGTCTAATACTACGTTTACGTCACTGTGTATTGAGAAAAAGTCCCATCACATTCACGTTATTTCCTCGTGGATTAATATATGAGTATCCCTTATAAGTAATGGAGCCGAGGCCTCGAAGGGTTCGAGGCACATTGCTTTTAAGGAATGGGGCGATACGAGTACATGAACCGCATAAAGTCCACCTTTACAAACTTTTATAATATTTCATTATAGTAGATACATGTTATTATTTACCTTTTCCTTAAGGTTTAAGGTATAGGACTATGCTATGATTTTTTTTAATCTTTTGCATTTTGACCAGCTACCCTAGTGGTTCAGTGAATAGAACGTCTGTCTTTAAAGGGAAGAATCATACAGGTGTGTGTTCAAATCTCGGTGTGTGCAGTTATATTTCGTAATGAAATACTTTATCTATTTTGCTTTTCATTCTTACAAATTTCACATGGAGAGAGGTTAGTAATAATAGAACAAAATGAAATTCAAGTGTACAGAATACTTAGTAATTGTTTGAAATTCCCCATTCCTGAATACTCAGTACCCCTTGCTTGTCGTAAGGGGTGACTAAATGAGGCGGTTTTCGGATGAGACCGCAATAACCGAGGTCCCATTTCACAGCAGGTGTGGAACGATAAAGATCCCTCCCTGCTCAAAGATCATAAGCGCCGAGCATAGGCCTAAATTTGCAGTCCAACACCGGCAATGGTGACGTTTCCATGAGTGAAAGATTCTCGAGCGGGACGTTAAACAATATACAAACAATACAAACACAACATTTAAGAGATGGAGTACATATAAATCATCAAAAATATCTCTCATTGAAACATGGCATTCCTTGGGTACATGACTTCATTTTTCTTTTACCAAACCTGGTTATTTGACAACTATATTTGACAAATCTTTTATATCTCGAAAAATATCTTTTTATGATGGGCGACATATAAGCAAGTATTAGATCGTTGTTTATATTCATCCTATAAAGTATTCAAAATTGACACTAGGGGAAACATGACTCCAGAGGTGTAACCATTTCCTGATGACAGGAAACACCCATCGTGAACCCTCTATTTTGATCTGGTAACTGGGATACTTCATAGTGAAAATGGGCATGTAAAGAACGGCCTACCAATTGGTATGAAACTCATCAGACAGCAGTCAACCTAATGACAGAATGTAATTGCAAATTAAATCATTAGACGACCATACAATTTGCGAAACACAATTAATACGATACTGTTGAAATCCCTGTAACATCAAGTTATATGTCAGTAGATAAATTTATCATCAGCATGTACATACACAGAATGTCGGTTTCTTAAAATGTTACAGAAAGCAGAATGGCCCTCACAAGCAATATAGATACACCAACTATCAAAATTCCCATTTCCTCTAGATAAAATGTTCCAGGGTATGACAGATAGACAGGCAAACTGGTATTATTTATAGTAATACATATCAAATGTAAAGAAATGCGCATGGCAAATAGCAAAGTAATCTCTTACAGTTCAAAAATTACAGGGTAGGACAGAAGGCTTATAGGCGACATAAGAACAGCCACAACATATTAAGGTTTTGTCAAAAAGTATCAAGCTTGGTATCTACTACATGTTCTGACCCTGTTTCCAACGCTTTGCGACATGTTATCCATACAAACGTTCGTTTGAGAAGCATCAGTCGATTTTTCGACAGTTGGTTGTGTTTTGTTTGCTTGTTGTTTTCTACATAAAGAAACATTAATGTTTTAAGAAGATTGCACTGTAGTAAATGAAAATGAAAGTATTAAATATTCACTCTCAATTTATACTTTCCTTACTTAAAAATACATTATGTTTAGTGAAAATATTTCAAGCAGTATATTCCTATTTAAGCAGTTAAAAAAATTATGAATTCTCTAGGAACTTTGTCAATGCTCTCCTTTGCGAAATGCACCAACATATGGATTCATCCATTTAGTTTGTGTACTTCATTCTTAGTTAGAAGAGAAGTACCTTGATATATAATTTCCTCCTTTGTTAAACGCACCAACATATGAATTCAGAAATTTGGTTTGTATACTTCAATGTTTTGAGTGAAGAGAAATATTTTTATATATAACTGAGCGTACAGATGTAGTTCATTGATTTGTCTAACCAGTCAGTTTGACGTAGGCGGAACCTTACCAATCTGGTCGAGTCCAATCGCCCAAATACAAATATTTTATCCAAGTGGGATCTATGAGAATATAATGCAATATTATTTGACTCCTTACTTAAAATATAAATCCGTGGGGATCCGGGCTAGAATAGGTCCTCAGTAACCCTTGCGTGTCGAAAGACGCGACTAAAGGGGGTGGTCCTTCGGATGAGACCGCAAAACCCGAGGCCTTGTGTCACTGCAGGTGTGGCACGATAAAGATCCCTCCCTGCTCAAAGGCCACAATCGCCGACTATTAGCCTAAATTTTGCAGCCCTTCACTTGCTATGGTGACATCTCCATATGAGTATCTAAATATCCTACAGTATCGACACTAGTACTTGCATGCATTTTAGCTCAGACCATCTTCGCACGCCAAGGGTTTACGGTCCACTCCGCTCCCCACAAACCCTTGGCAGATTACGCAACGAAAACTCTGGCCAAGTTTTCATTGGTTCTAAGGTCGAACCTTGGAACTAATGAAATGATAGCTTTCATTCAAAAGAAACATGACTGTCAAGAAAGCAAACACGCGTGACAAGTTTCGGGATCGATCTCTACGGTGGAACTGTGTCGGTTGTTTGAGGGGGGGGGGGGTTCAACTACCACTGAAAAATCGTCAGTTAATTTTTACAGTTTTATCTGAAATTTTCAAACAACTGTCAGAAGTCCTGAATTACTGCCCGTGTCCAAATGACAATCTGTCCCAGTATAATTATTATGCGTGCTTCAACTACCTAATCAGGTTAAGAGAAAATTGACTATAACCTCGAAAACAAAGTTCAGGCACTTAAAGCCGAAAAGTTAACAATATTGGAAGACTTGCGTCAATAACATGCTTTAATTACGGTATGAATATGCGAGGTGCAAAACTAACTGGAATTTCCCCAAACACGCTGTTTCCTATTTTGTTACTACAATATTCTCGTCCCTACTTTATATTTTCTGTAGCGCGTAATTCGTGTGCCGTTGATATTACTTCAAAGACTCTTTAGTTGATTTTGCTTGATTAAGCTTGTTTACATTGATAACGAACAGTACAATGAAAGCCATTGTCCGATTGGCTAGATTATAAAGTTCAAATTCAGAAGAGGTGTCGCCACTGCCAGCCAGTTTTCGTTCCGTAATCCGCATAGGGTTTGTGGGGAGCGGAGATGACCGAAAACCCTTGGCTTGCGAAGATGAGCTCAGACAGAACGAGGTGTCAATTTGAATTTTTGTATTTCTTTGTACAAGTATTAAAAGTATGACAATACTTGTATTGAATCATTTAATTATACATGATGCAATTGACCTATCCTTTCTGGATGAGGTACCATGTTGAATTCTAGTATCGGGGCTTCCGTGGACGAGTGGTTAAAGCATCTCGCTCAAAATCGCCGATATATTTGAGAAAGTTTGCCAGTTTACTTTCGGAAGGTCTGTGGTCTCTTCCCGGGTACATTGTATCTGGGTTCTCTCCTCCACCTACAAAAACTGGACGCCACCAGATAACTGAAAAATTGTTGAGTGTGGCGAAAAAAAAACCAAAAAAGCCCAGAATTCGAGTATCTACATATTTTATCGGAAATGAATCTTGCATGTATGATATGTTTAAGACTAACTTAAATCAGATTTGTTTCAGATGTTGTGATTTCAGAAGGACGACATCAAATTCCTTTGAATGGCAAACGACAATATCCCAATATCAGTTTTAATACAATTATCCAACGTTCTTTGTATAAATGGTACATTATCTGGAATTTATTTTCTTTTCGATTGATTTACGTCCATCATAAAGTCACGTGCAACAATGGTCGTTCGATATCCCTTATAAATACTGAATTGCTTCACAGCTTCATAAAATTTTCAGTGGTAACCAAGAACTGGCCACTTCCTAGATAAAATCAAATCGAATTGTGTTAGCCTAGTATATTAAATATCAGGTTATCATATTGTCCGTACATGGACCCCCATTTAAATTGACTAAATAAGCGTGACTATTTCAACAGACGACAGTGTGCTTTCTTGAAAGACCGTTCAGTAATAACCATTCCGTATGTAAGCAGCAGGAAAAAATATGTTTTCGTATATAAAAGGATTTTGAAGAAAAATAATTGCATTTTGTGATCATTGCGATGTTTGTGTTATAAACAGTGAATAAACATCAGAAAGATGACTGTTCTGTCGTTCGGAATTATTTTAACATTGGTGCTTTCTCATTTCGATCACCTGACAGCCTTGAATAGATTACAATTATTCAACGATGTTATTTATAAAATGAATCCGGATATAGCCCCATTTGAATCTGCCACGACAGGAACAAATGTTATGATCACTCTAAACCTGATGACCATAACAGATATTAACGAAAAACAACAAACAATGTCCGGTTCATACTGGTTGATGCTAGCATGGATAGATTTCCGTTTGCGATGGAACCCGAGTTTGTACCAGAATATAACCTCTGTGCAAGTTAATGCTGACAAGATTTGGTCGCCGAAATCTATTTGCGTATATAGTGAAATAGGAAATGAGAAGTGCATCAACGCAAGGGAGGACCCTGTGACGGTGTATTCCGCAGGGTACATTACGTACATGAAATATATGGAGAGTGTATCACAATGTGAAATAGACGTCACCAGCTATCCATTTGATTCTCATGTCTGTACTCTTGTATTTGGAAACGTTAATTTCTACAGTGAATATCTTCAATTTGACGAGAAAAAATCATACTTCCTTCTTCAGTATCTTCAACCGAATGAAATTTGGGACATTCAGAACACAAGCTTTCTTCTATATGGTTTCTATGATCCAGTAAACAAAATTACACAAGATCATTTTCATTTTAACATTCAGTTAAAGAGGAAGTCATTTTATATTGTCCTTACTACGCTTTTGCCTGTGCTTATCTTATCAGTCTTGAATTTGTTCTGCTTTGTGGTACCAATCGAATCTGGAGAGAAGATGAGTTTCTGCATGGCCATCTTCCTAACTTTTGCAGTATTCTTGACAATAATTAACGATTCTATGCCGAAATCTTCAGACAAAGTTCCGTATTTTACCATATACTTGATAACACAACTCGTTGTCAGTGGATTGGTCGTTGTATTAGAAGCCGTCGTTTTGTTTGCTCATTTTCATTTTTGTCCGAGTAAAGAAAAAGAAAGTAATGGAAAATTATCATCTCAAAAGAAATGCCAGTTAAATGGGGTACATTTAGATATAATTTTCTTCTTGCTAGTTTTTCTTTGCAACATCGCCTCTGTGATTTTCTACATAGTAAATGTGTTATGAGCCATGGGTACTATGGGTTTTATGTAATAACTGTGATAGCAATTGTGAACATTTTGATATTTGTAGTAATCGTGTTATGAACTGCGAATACGGGGTTTTACGTTGTAAATGCAAGAACAACAGTTGAGTAGATTTTGTATGCAGTAACAGTGTTATTAGTTGATATTAAAGTTTGAGTGATCATATTTCAGCAATTGCCCCTTTAAGGGGTTTTATTATTATTATTATATATTGTTTAAAGTCCCGCTCGAGAATTTTTCACTCACATGGAGACGTCACCACTGCCGGTGAAGGGCTGCAAAATTTAGGCCTATGCTCGGCGCTCAGGGCCTTTGAGCAGGGAGGGATCTTTTACGTGCCACACCTGCTGTGACAAAGAACCTCGATTTTTGCGGTCTCATCCGAAGGACCGCCCCATTTAGTCGCCTCCTACGACAAGCAAGGGGGTACTGAGAACCTATTCTACCCCGGGTGCTCACGGGGGTTAAGGGGTTTCAAATACTATGTATAAATTCAGTAAAGTGGTTACTTCAAATTTTAAATAAAAAATTCAAATACCTCAAGTGTCTTTTGATAAGTCCGTTAATAGATATATATGAAAAATAGATAATGTGTAAACATAGCAAATCTTGAAAACGGATGAGTTTCTGTTAAAATGATATGGAATAATAAAAAGACTTGCATAATCAAAAGCGAATGTTTTTAATATTTACAGGGAAGTATAACGTATGATTCACAATGAGAAGAGAACAGTGATTGATCTCAAATCCTATTATATACAAATTAGAGAACAGAACAAATACAGACCATATGAAACAAGAGAAATCGGATTAGGTGCCTAGAACGAATAAGCATCCCATATTGACTTGTCGCATCCATCCTGAGTCGGGTAAACAGAGTAAAACGTAATCAAGAGCAATATGAAAAGAACGCTTTAACAATTGATACGAAACACGTCAGCAAACATTCAACCCAACGACAGACCGTACACACAAACAAGATCATTACAACGACAATAAAAGCGAAATGTTGACTTTAAAAGAGATTGGTGGGTCCCCTGTAACATTAACGTATTTGTTTGAGGCTTAGCTCGGTTTTGAAAACTGGAGATTTTCAGTGTCACAAGCTGAACATTTAATTAGTAGGTCGATGATTCAAGGATAGTCATAAAATTCAATGATATTCCTATAAAAAATATACCACCTCGGTTTAATCCTGATATTCTCTGGAATTAATTATGCTTTGTAGATGTATATATATATACAAACTACGTAAATTACTTTCCAATCGACTAATGATTTTCCCCCTGTTTTTTGTTGTTTTTTTTAGAACAATGTCTTTGTCGTACACTCGGTGGAAATGATACCAAAAAATCCAAGGTTCTTAAACACCCCCCTCCGAATTCTAGGATTTAGGTATAAAATCAGTGGTTTTAATTTGCTGTCCGGAAGAAGCTGAAAAACAAATTATTCTTCTATTAACCAAGCGATAAATCATGTCCTTTAATTAACTGATGTATTTTCTTTTCATTTGATGAGTTACTCCGGTGGTCGTTAACACATACTTTGGTTGTTTTCTGTTTTAAATTTCAAATTTGCATATACCCATGGAAAGGTTTCGCAACACTAGCTTTTTTTTATCTTAGCTAATTTCACACTACAAGATGAATAAGAATTTTCATGTTTGACGTTATTTTTAATAGCATCACTTGGATCTCTAACAATGTAAAATCACCATCATTAAATATATTTACTGTCATTCTATTTCAAAGATGAGAATTTTTTGAGGAGCGATATTTTGAGGAAAATCTACAGTAAATAACTGTGCAAATATCAAATGCCAATATTATGAATAAAATAAAATAAAATAAGGTTAATATGTTGTAAACTTCTAACTAAACAATGTTTTTTTCTGCATCTAGTGTAACTTCCATTTACACGAATGATTAAGTGTAGGCGTCTTATTAAGCCTGTTATCAAGCGTTGAATTTGATGTTGTGGTAGAGCTTTGCCATGCCTGGTGTAGTGCCTGTGTTAGTTTATGTAATGTTTGAATTGGTGGTATCCTTTCACGAACTTGGCGACCAGTAATATCCCAAATGTGCTCAATATGGTTCAAATCTGGACTTCGAGCAGGCCAAGGTAGTGTCGCAACTCTCTACACAAACACTCCTCTACAGCACAAACACTGTCTGGCATGGTTATCCATTAACACTGGCCTTGGTCGATTATAATTATATATTGTTTAACGTCCCGCAGGAGAATCTTTCACTCACATGGAGACGTTATCATTGCCTGTGAAAGGATGCAAAATTTAGACCTATTGCTCGGCGCTTATGTCCTTTGAGCAGGGAGATCTTTATCGTGCCACACCTGCTGTGACACGGGACCTCGGTTTTTGCGGTCTCATCCGAAGGACCGCCCCATTTAGTCGCCTCTTACAACAAGCAAGGGGTACTGAGGATCTGTTCTAACCCGGATCCCCAAAGGGTTGTGATAAGTTATACATACGATTTGACATTATTGCAATGAAGAATAATAATTCAATGTTTTAGCTTATACATACATACATTTACTTCAATTATTTGAAAACAGACATGATAATTACATTATATTAAATTATTAATTTAATATAATAACAAAACAAAACTTTCAATCAATGCATTAGTGTTTATGTAAATGAAAATGTTTGTACATGTACAATGTACCTATATGTATTTCATGAAATAATTAAACGAGAATCAGTTAAATGAAAAAAAACCCAAAAAACTATAGCACCGCTAAACCGGTACATGATGCGCCCACGTACGTTATTGACTCAAACAATCATTCACATTGTAATACGCACATTTACTCATTGTGATCTTTCTTTTTACCACGTTTCATTAAAATCCCCCAAGGGTTTAGGGGGACTTGCGAAGGTATATATTTGCATTAAAAATAAACTAAGTCCAAGGGCTATAACTCCTTTAAAAAAAATTGGACAGTGTTCCCTTTGTAATATGTACATCTACATATTGTGATATTTCTTTGTACCAAGTTTCATTAAAATCAACCAAGGGTTTAAGAGGAATTGCAAAGACAGATATTCTGCATTAAAAAAAAAACAAAGTCCAAGGAACATAACTCCTTTTTAAAAAAAAAACACCAAAATTAACATTGTTCCCCTTGTAATATGCAAATCTATACATTGTAGTCTTTCCATTTTTCATTAAATTCCCTCCAAGAGCTTAGGAGTTGCAAAGGCAAAATATTTTACATACAAAAATAAGTACAAGGACCATAACTCCTTTGAAACAATGGACTGTGTTACCCTTGTAATATGCACATCTACACATTGCGGTTATTCTTGGCCAAGTGGTTAGAGCATCGCGCTCAAAATCACAAGGCCTCTCACCTCTAGTCGGCGCGGGTTCGAATCTCGCTCGCGCCGATATATGTGAGAAAGTTTACCAGTTTACTTTCGGAAGGTCGATGATCTCATCTCTGGTACATTGTATCTACCTTCTCTCCTCCACCAGTAAAAACTGGACGCCACCAGGTAACTGAAAAATTGTTGTGTGGCGGAAAACAATATTCTTTGCATCAAGTTTCATTTAAATGCCCCAAGAGTTTAGGAAAAGTTGCAAAGACAAAGTTTAGGAGGTAGAAGGACGACATCGGTATAGTATAATACGCCCGCATTTTGATAAAATTTAATTTAAAGAGACATTATAGCTCATTTTATGCATTCTTATTGTTCAAAATTTCCAGTATTGATATGATTTCTATTACTTTATCGATACGTGTTTTAGAAACACTTGATGAAAATATGGAAAATGAGCCAAGTGTCTCTTTAACTTCAATTAATTTGAATGATAAGTGAAAGTGCAGATGGTTTTACAATTTTCAGTCACTTGGAGCTATTACGGACTTCATTTTATAAAGCGAGGCAAGAAATTCAACTTAAAAATGATATCTAATGTTGTTCTATGCAATTGCTTGTTGCAATGCACAAACATTCTGTTTAGTCGTACAGTGCCAGGGCCCAGCTAAAACTCGACCAATTTTTTTTTTCTGAAATCATTTCTGCATATCTTGAGAAGTATACGGAATTTCGGGATCATCTTTGGTAGTAATGTAGATTGGTTATGTGTGATCATATTAGAATATTGAGTAGATTTTTATACCATTTGGTTTACTGAAATTTCATCGGCAAACTTTGGTACCCTATATCTAGAGTTCTATATCTTTACTCTTTAATAATAAATTCAAACCCAAGCGATATCATTACCTCTGCAATACTATCATGGTAAATTTTTCTCCATCACATAAAGTGAATCACTCCCATTTCAATTAAGATCTATTTCAATCATGGACTTGCACTCATGAAGTGTCCAATTTTGATTTCTTAAAAGATTATTTGAGATTACAAAAAATTATAGTATTAATAGTGAGGGAATGTTTATAAACTCTATTTCATAATGAATTGTAATATTCCACTTCATTCCATAATATCTCTGAGTGGACCGATTTCCTTTGCACTGACCTGATTTTATTGTTATGTTCTGAAATAATTGTTTTATCAAATTTCCAATTGCGAACATTGCTTTCATGTTCCTCAGTTTTCTGCTTTATGCCCTCGAAGTCAATACATTCACTTTTACTACCGTCTTCTAAATTTTCAACTATCCAGGAACATAAATGAAGCTTGTAATTCATCGTGAACTGATAAAATGAAAATAACACCTCTATACCTTTCCATATGATCCTGTGGGAATTCGGGTAAGTATAAGTCTTCAGTACCCCTTGCTTGTTATAAAATGCGACTAAATGGGGCAGTCCTTCGGATGCGACTGAATGGTGACGACTCCATGTGGTTGAAAAAATTCTGGAGCGGGACGTTAAACAATATACAACTAACCAACCTTTCCATTTTAAGAATCCCCCTGGGGATCCGGGTTGTTAGAATAGATCCTTAGTCCCCCTTGCTTGTCGTAAGAGGCGACTAAATGGGGCGGTCCTTCGGATGAGGCCGCAAAAACCGAGGACTTTCAACTTTAGAAGTGTGTTATTTTCGCAGAGTGTATAAATGCAACAAAATTAGAGAAAGCTCTGAGAAAATTGTCATTTTACGATTTTTGCTGTTGGAAATCCGAAATAAGAACAAACTTAGAAGAACTGAAAAAACCAAAAATTCCAAATAGTGGAGCGAAATCCGGGAAAGGATCATAGCTATACATGAGGGAGACAATCCTTAATTTTGAAATGAATTTCTTAATTTTATGACAGCAAATTTTCACCCGTAATTCATGCTAGTACCGAAGTACTTAGCAGCTGGGCTGGTATAATCAATCTTTAAATCGAGGCAGGCTGCTGACAAATAAGTTGATATATGTTACAAGGGTTTGAAAAGTCTCGTTTGAAGTCAGCATTTTGCCGAAGTCAGCATTTTGCCAATTCTATGGTCGTTATAATGGTCCAATTTACAAATACAACAGGTGAGTAGATCGAATGCTGCCTGACGCGTTTCATACCAATTGTTAGACCTACATACTGATTGTGAATACGGATGAATATTTGGAAGTTATATCCTTTCTATCCTTAACTGAAGTGTATTTAGTTTCACTTCTACATCCTCTTGTCCCATGAGGATCCGGGTTGTTAGAATAGATCCTCAGTACCCCTAACTTGTCGTAAGAGGCGACTAAATGGGGCGGTTCTTCGGATGAGAGCGCAAAAAACGAGGCCATGTATCACAGCAAGTGTGGCATGAAAAAGATCCCTCCCTGCTCAAAGGCCATAAATGCTGAGAAATAGGCCTAAATTTTGCACCCCTTCATCGGCAATGGTGACGTCTCTATATGAGTGAAAAATTCTCCAGCGGGACGTAAAACAATATATAATCAATCAATCATCTACATCCTCTTCATAGCAAAGGTAATTTAACAGGATTTTATCACTGTACAGTAAAATCAGTAAGACATTCCGCCTCCTTATCTATGTAATAACTTCTCGATTCTGGGAATTATTGTTCAAGAAGCTTCCCCTCTTAGTGTGTCAAAATTTATTGAAACAACTGCTAACAAATGAAAATACACAGGACCCTGATTAAATTAAAGGTTTCCTATGCTTTGAATGAAAGCTGGACCTGGTTGTGACATGAGTTTTTAAAAATATATTTTGCATTTAGTAAGTATTGTCAAAAATAACATGGTTGAAACATATTTGCAATAACCTTTATGCATTCCTGATGGCGGTCAAATTGAAATAAAATGGTTCCATTTAATTTTTGCTTGTCTATCGATCATCCCATGTTATGTACAGAGCTCGACAAAAGACACAGAAAAAATGTATCCTTGAATTTGAAGCACCAATGCCCTGGAAGCGCTGTCCTATCTTTATATGATAAAAAATCAAAACCCAAAACTTCTAAAAATAGAAAATTCACATCAGCTGTAGCAAATGCTTATTCTGTCATTCATTTGAAACAGCAAGATTAATTGCGTCTACAATATCGGGAAAAACGTTTTCTTCCCCAACCGTCTCCTTCAGCTCTGATCTTATCATTACTGCTAGAAAGTTTGTGGTACATCTGACCAAGAGGACCTTGATACCCACACTTCGGTATTCTTTGACAATCAGCGACATGGTGGAAATACCGTTACTATCCACATAATTAAACGGCGAACAATCAATGATAACGTATTTTGTTTCCAGATTTCTGTCTTCTTTTCCTGGTTTAGCTTCCGTGTCGTCATTGGAACCTGTTTCGTTCATAGAAACAGTCACCTCCTGATAATTATTGCTTATTCTTCTTGGATCCCCAGCTAATTTGTACAAATGTTCTCGGAAAGTTTCTGCCGTAGCAAAGAAAAGAGACGATTCCATTTTGAAAATCTTGATATTTGAAGGTAAAATTGTGTGATCGCATTCTTCGACATACAGTTCTTCGTTTTTCAGTTTTCCAAACAACCTTACTTTCCCTCTCCGACTTTGAAAAACAATCAGTGAAACACTCAATCCCACTCCACAATACAGAGCGTATGGAAAATCAATAAAAACACCACAGAGAAGTGTAGCCACCCAAACTATGAAATCGTATTTATTTATTTTCCACAACCTAGGTAATTGCCGAAACTGTAATAGGAGGTTCTTCACTGCCATAATGATCGACACGGACAAAATGGGTAAAGGTAGGAATTGAAAGTACTCTCCGAGGAACAATATAACAAGCAAAATAACAACAGCAGAGAAAAGTCCATTGAGCGTAGTTTTGGTCCCCATGGTATTCAGTAGAATTGTACGAGGGGGTGCCACACATGAGGGAAAGCACTGGAAAAAGGAACCACCTAGATTTGCCATTCCATATGCCACCAATTCCTGGTCAACGTTGATAGCGTCCTTGGTCTCACAAACTTTGGCCATGGAAATCGTCAAAACGAATACTATAATGGCGATTACAACAGAATCTGCAATCATACCCGACCTTAGTTCTGGAAGAACAGGTGGCGGGATTCCAGGCGTAATACTACCAACAACTGGTATATCAAACTTGGACTTCAAACTCCCAAAGTAGGACACAACGGTTCCACATATTACTAGGATAAGATCTATCGGGATTGGCATGTACAATTTTGATTTAAATTTTTCATTTATGAAGTCCTTAACTAATATCAAAATAACGATGCAAATAATCGATGTGACAACTGAACCAGCGTTTGCATTGGTGATATTTTTGAAGATTTCTATGTATGTTATCACAAGTTTTCCTGGGCCAGTGACCAATGGTATCTGAACTCCAAGGCAGTTTGGAAGTTGGCTGGTGATAATGTGTATGGCAGCAGTAGTCGTGAAGGATCCCACAAATGGGGATGACATGTATGATGCTATAAAGCCAAATCTTAGCAATCCCCATATAAGGAGGAAGATTCCCACAATAAACGAGGAACCTGCCGCTACTTCTGCCTTGGTCTGCAGAAAACCATCCATATTCGTTGGAGGTAATGTAACGTTATCATGTGAACTATTTGTTTTATCCCAACTAAATGGCGGTGCAGTCACTTGGTTTTGTACGAGATTTGCCGTGAATAAAGCGATAACTGCATTGGTTCCAAATGATACATATGGACAGGTTCCAAAAATCATGTACAAAACAACAGGATATAACGACGTGAACAGTCCATATTTTGGTGTGAGTGAAGACAGTATGCCGAACGCCATGCCTTGTGGAAAATGAAGACAGGCTGTTGACAATCCACTGACTGCATCTTTGAGAAGATATTTTTTCACATCATATTGACGTATAACATCCACTATAGGAAAGAGCGATAATATATAATTTAAAACGGTCGCATGTGTGCATTTGCAATCACTTATACAACTACATTTGCCGTCGTCATACTCTGTTTCTGTCAAGCTGTCTAAACTTTTTTGTGTTTTAGGATGACGCAGTAAGGACACGTGATCGACAACGTCGTCTTCGTATTGTATCGTCGTAGTTTTTTTCTCAAGATGGCTGTTATCCTGGGTTAGGATTCTGAAATTGTGTGAAACTATCAATACACAAATCATATGTACGTTTTGTAACTATCGGTACAACAATATATAAAAATCATACAGAATGTCTCACATGGCTGCGAAAACAGACAAGCTTTATTGAAACTTTGGGTTTCCAGTTTATATGCTTTATGGTATTCTTGAAAAAGTGTAATGATAGAAATATGTTAGGAATATTTTTTTCATATTTAACTTTTGAGGCAGTGATATAAAAGTACAAAGATATAGCAAGTAAGGCTGTCACGTTTACAAAATTTTGTAAACGTTTAAACGAAGCATTGTAAACGAAACGTTACCGTTTAAACGAAGTGTTGTATAATTTAATAAAATAAAATACGCACAGAATTTTAAGACCCATTAATGACCATTATGTTTGTGTTTCAGTTTTCATCGTTCTATGGACGATGCAGAGATTGTCACCGGACGTTCCGGAGTATAAATATAAGACAGAATAAAATACACGAACATAAATATCCGAATAGCATTTAAATTGAATTCAATGTTATTCACACTGTACAACATTTGCACAATACAGATCACAAATTCACAATAAACTTCATTTTTCAAATTTTCATTTCAGTGATTTCACATTAGATTGTCCAGAGAGGGCAGAGCTGGTGCCGCGGCTTCTTCCGTCGGTTCGGTTTTAACATGGACTTCACGTGCAGCCGGTGCAAGCGCAATTCATTTTATGTTTTAATCTTTTGTTCAAAAAGATCAGTTTGTCCACGTTCTCAGCGTCAAGGGAGGAGCGCAGTTTTGTAACAGTTCCACCCGCAGTGGAAAAGACGCGCTCAGAGGCAACGGACGTTGCCGGTGTGCATAGCAAATCCTTTGCGAGACTTGCTAATTTTGGAAAATTAATACGACTGGTTTTCCACCAAGTGAATGGGTTGGTATTTGTCGGCGCACTTTTTTCAGATAGATATAATTCGATCTCTTACTCTGAAGTGGAAGGGGTAATTATTTTGCAATCTCCGGTGTCAAAATATGATCCTAACAGGAAGGATATATCATCCTGAGAAAATTTACTTCTCTTGCATTCGGGCTCACTCTCGCCTTCCTTGATGTCTGCTTCTTGTGTTTTGTTTTTGTTATTAACACTACATGCATCAATTTTCTGTCCATCGTCTTTTTGTTTTAAGATTTTATTTATCGTATCTCGAACAACATTGCGTTGCTCGTCATTGAGGAACGGAAGCGAGCGGTAACGCGGATCCAAGAATGTGCAGAGCATTGGAATACTCTGACACATTTCTGGTTTGTCCATATTGAACCTTTTGCGCAAATCGGTTTGCACCTTCTGTTTGAATGTTGCGACTGCAACACAGTCACTGTCGTTTGAAGTAAGATGGTGATTACTAAGCTATATAAAATTGGGTAAACGCCACTGACAGTCGGATACTCCTCGCTGCACATGACACGAGTAGCCATGTACAAAGGCTTCGGAACAGGTATCATGCCTTCAAGAACTCGCCAGTGATCGTCATTCAGATCTAATGTACGCGTATCATTGGGTTTTGTTATACTAGCATCGTGAAGCACGGCATAAATAGCCAGCCTTTGTTGTTTGAGTCTCTCAAACATGTCGAACGTGCTGTTCCACCGAGTGGCCACATCAATGATTGAATTGTTTTCAGGTAGATTCATCTGTTTTTGTCTTGTATGTAGTTCATTTGCAGCTAGCACTGATTTTCTGAAGTGTGCAACTAATTTTTTTGCCGCCCCTATTGTTCGCGAAACAGAATTTACAGAATCAAACGCACCTCTAATCGAAAGTTGTGAAGTGTGCGCAAAACAACGAATGTGTTTCCATTTCAGGTGCTCAACACACGAGACCATGTTGGACGCGTTATCAGTAACGATTCCTATAACTTTCTCGTCAGTAATGCCAAATTCCTGTGTTATTGCTTTTATTTCGTTAGCTGTGTTCTCACCAGTATGTCTGTCGGTGACTTTTCTGGTGGTCAAAACTGTATTTTGAAAGTTCCAGTCATCATCAATAAAATGGGCAGTTTCTGTAATGTATGCCTCAGTGGCAAGGCTTGTCCAGTGATCTGATGTCAGCGCTACGGCAGACACGTTTTTAAAATTTTCTTTCAGTTTCTGTACCTCCTCGTCATATAGTAAAGATACGTAGTTTGAAATAGTTGCTTTTACAGGGATTTTATAATGCGGATTGAGTTCATTACAGAAATCTTTGAATCCCTCGCCACTAACAATACTTAGTGGTCGTAAATCACGCACGCACATCAGTGCTAATTTCTGGGTACACTTTTGATATTTTTCTCTTGAAAATACCGGCGTTCTATAAGCTGTAATTGCTGTTTGCATTAATGTTGCGGAAGACCCCGGCTTGTGACTTTTATCAGATGCATCAATACTTGTAGACTTGTGTTTGAACTTGATATGATTGGTCATTGTCCCTGTACTCCCTCCGGCATAAGTAAGCTCCGTAGCACATAAATTGCATTTCACTTTTTTCTTTCCCGCTACTTCCAACTCCGTAAAATAATTCCATACACCAGAACGTTTCTGTTTTTCGGCCATTCTAATTTTGAGAGTTGCGAGTCTTGCGACAGATGATAATACAAATAAAGTTTAAGAATACCTGTTTGAAAGCAATCGACAATTTTATGACGTATTGAATTTCATCCATTCACTTAATTTCATTCAGCAACTTTCTTCAATGAAAAAAAAATGACACATGCCAAAGATGCCATGCAAATGACACGTAAATATTCATACAGATTTTATATTTGAACGTTTTTCCAGATTTGTATCCATACATTTAGATATCTTATTAGGAATTTTCTGGAAGGGGGGGGGGGGTTATAATTGCCGTCAAAACCGTTAATAAATGTTTATTAAAAACAATAAAGCACATTTTGCAAGATGATCAAAGAGCAGCACAGTAATGCAATACAAGCCAGAAACATATAGTAAGAGATTCTAAGACCCTTTCAGTTTACTAATTAAATATGACGGGAAAAAATTGTTCACCGTTCCTATAGACTATAGTCAAACTTTTATAAATTCATTACTTCCCCTCGCAATTTGTTTAATAAGTTTATTCACTTGAAATAATTATTCAAATAATTTATATTGTAATTTGAACCCTGCAAGATTTGTGCCACATACATAAGACATCGTTTAAACGTTTAGGGATTTTGTAAACGTTTACAGCCCAAACACGAAACGTTACCGGTTACACGTGTACACGTGACAGCCTTAATAGCAAGTGAATCATGCGGAGAAAAAGTTGCGCTATAAATTGAATGTTTTTACAGCGAGTGGATCTGTAGCTCTACGGTCTATCCAAACTACATGTAGGTATAATGGATGCTGGAAGATGTGGAATTCTTACTCAGTCAGTATTATTGAATGCAAGTGAATAGGGATATTACATATAACAAAGAGACCAATTTACTATATTAATATCTAGTTTACTTGATTATTTTCCTTTTGATCCCAAAATCGATTGAAGTCATCTTTGGCATTTCGCGAGTATGTATGTGAAGTATCATTGTGACTCTGGGTGAAAAGGAAAATGGCTTACGCCTAAATATGCGTCCAGAAACTGTTTTTCTAAATCAGAGTCCAGTCCGCTCGACCTTTGACTCTCAAATCGACGGAAATAATTTATCCCCATTCCATGAAAAGTCAGTGTGTGAGATTTGGTAACCCTATGTGAACAAGGTCTGGATCCGGTTTTCATCATTTGAAATATGACTTTTGACCCCAAGATCGATATGGATCAGCTTCATCCAATGATGAGCATGTGTGTAAAATATGCATGATATATAGTATCTGGAACTCCCCTCCCTATTAAAATTTACTTTACAGGTAGCCTACAATACATGTAAATTGATGTAAATAATATACTCTCTCTCTCGCTAGATATATATATATATATATATATATATATATATATATATATATATATATATATATATAACATCCAGAAATAAGTGTAGAAAATCCACACAAGTATTAGTATAATAAAAATATCACAAAGCCGATTGAGTATATACTCCTAAAGAATTGAAGAAACTAGTGGAGTATATACTCAATCGACTTTGTGATATTTTTATTGTATCTATTTATCTATATATATATATATATATATATATATATATATATATATATATATATATATATAAGAGAGAAAGAGATATTACAAAAACTGCAAATGTCATTCACGATGGCAAATTGAATGACAATTTACGTCATTTTATAATTGTGCAATGTTATCTTGAATTTCCAGGAATATCAGCCGGGTTTACTCACTTACATGTAGAAGTGATTTACGTGAACAAGGTTTAAGAGTTCAACATGTGAATGTCCAATCCACCGGCGACGTGCAGAGAGACCTTGTGACCAGGCGTCATAGAGATACAATGTATGTGTATTCATGATGAATTAATCTTCATATCAGATAAGATAACGGACTCAAGACCATCATCCCCCGACGCTTGTGCATGGATAATTTTGAACATTTGCTCCCAGTGTGTGTGTGTGTGTGTGTGTGTGTGTTTAGTTGTTGTAATTATAATTATTTTAATGTACATACCATATATGTAATTCTGATTTTATTCATTAACATTAATTTTTCCATTTCCATTACGCTAATTCTTGATAATATAAATATGGCCTTGAAAAGTATACAATTGTGCGATTCATACAGTCATCGCCGCTATTTTCACATATTCTGAATTAATTACATTCTTCATAACTATCGAAAAGTCGGACGCACTAGAAAATCATTTATCATATTTGTGGCGTCAAATTTCTAATTCAGTAGAAATAAAACGGTAGATTGCTACATCTACACGTATGTATTGATATACACTGTGTGTGTGATTGATATACACTGTGTGTGTGTGTGTGTGTGTGTGTGAAGTTTTACAGCTACTGTATTTTACTGCTCCAAGTAATAAAATTTCTCCACATACTTCATCACCATGTGTAAATTTCTCACTTGCATGCAAAGCAGGAACTCGTTCCATATGTCAGAGGGGGTGGGGAGTTGGCTATAGTTGAGAAATTAACATGGAATACCATACATGTGTATTTTAGTTTGTTGGGTATGTGAGGTGATACTAACTATACAATGGAAATTTAAGTCTCTTGTTTTTCATTGTAGCCAATCACCTGACATACCCAACAACTACACAGTGATTCATTGGTATATTCATAAAAAGAAAAGAAAAAAACTTGAATGAGAATTCAGATGATCTGGGATCCGGTACTTCGCATTCGGCTAAAACCAAAAACTGTATATATGCATTTTACACGTTTACATATAACACGTGCACCGTAGTTCGTGATATCACTCTTTCATACTTTAACACTGTCTGTTTCTTAAGTATCGGAATTAATCCATATACCATATAAATACTTGTAACTCTGCGATGGTACGTATCAAAGTGTTTGTGATGTGTACACTACTTTTTAGGACTAATTTTAAACTCAACTGTACCTGTAATTGTGTTAATATATGTAACAGAAAAGATTAGTGCATATATGTGCTAGTCTAATATGCTCGTAATATTACATCTAACATTTTTATATAGTCTACCTGCAGCAGATCCAGAATTTAACGTAAATAAAAAAAATAATTATTATTATTAAAAAAGTGGAAAAGAAAATGCTAAGAATAGTTAATTTACTGGTAAATAGAAACTTTTGCATCATCACACGGGGGGGGGGGGGGGGGGGGGGGGGGACAAAATTATTCGTTGGATCTTCAAAGCGGTGTGCCAGGGATTGCATGATTTCCAAAAATACATTTACACTGTAGTGATTACAAGAAATGAACACTGACCACCTGTTATCAACTTACAGCATGTGATATTGTCACATTCTATAACATACATACGATAACATGAGATTATTAACAAAGTTAACAAGGTACATGCATGAATTATCGTTCGTTCCTATTTATAGAAAAGTAAATAAAAACACATTTTTTATACTTACTCTGCCATGACTACTTCGACGTCGTGATCGTTTTGCAAAATGATGTCATCGGATTGCAGATATCACAGATTGTGGTATTATAGTTCACCTGATATCAAAAAGCGTATGTTTGAATGATTGGTGGCTGATTCGCTTCTCAATCGAGTTCATTGTACTACACAAGGGAAATAACTTCTGTAAAGTTCTTAGAGGTTATGATTATTCAAAAAATAAATTATTCCATGTCTAGTTTGCATATTATGTGGTATAAAAATTATACATGCGTGGGATTTTTTTTTTCAGATCGGGAAATACTCCATTTAAACTAGGTATTCAGACCGATACTGGTCAAGTTCAAAAGTCAAATTATCAACACTGGTTCTGAAGCGATAATATTCTAATAGATATCTTGTTCCCAGGTTTGTGGGAGGCAGTGGTTCTGTATTTGCGCGTATTATATGGAAATAAATAGAAAGATTAAGTCCTTCTTAATTAGTCCTTCTAAATTAGAGAAAATTAATGCTGTGATCATTATCTGAATATATTCAAGTCAAACTTGATTGTATTTGGCATGCCATAGGAAGACGGAATGTAGTGAACCCCTACCCTCTATAAGTCAAAGATGTAGATAGTTTGTCTATTTTTCTGCATGCAGGTTCGGTTCTGAACACTAAATCTTAAGTCCTTGGTATGGTTAGATTTACTTTGAACTCTAGAAGAAGGAAAAATTCCAAACACACCCCCCTTCCTAGAAAATAAAATTCCGGATGTCCTACGTTCGGCCTAGTGAAAGGACCGAAACACAGTGAAACTATTTTAACCACCTACCTACTTGATGTTTAGAGGACATACATATTTTTGCATGTAGGGCGAAAAACTCCCCGAAACTACATCAACAAACTTTATATATTCTTTACCACCACAGTATTCCACTAAGTTTTTCGAATACTAAAAGACCCAAAGCACTGTCAAAGAGATTTCAGGCAGTCTTCTCAATTTCAGGTGAATGTAGGCCTGAGAGAGGAAACCATTAACCTCTTGGGGAGGGTAGATTTTGACAAAATCCACATGCTAATGTGACACTTAAATTAGCTGATTTTATTCAGAATACATTAATTTTCTGTGTTCTTTTGAAAAGGAAAAGAAAAAAAAGGGGGGGGGGTCTGCAGATTGGTCACTATGAAAATAATCATCGGAGATAAAACGTCACCATCAGACAGCTATTTTGGGGAATACAGTTTGCTATCTAATTTCAGAAAACTGTGAATTGCAAAGGACATCTGCTTTAAATATATATCTTCTATAGTGGCGGATTCAGAAAATCGATCATATTTGTGAGGGGCGGGTGCACCCGGCGCGCCATCGCTGGATCCACCACTGTTTTGAAGATATTTATTCCATATATCTAAAAGAAATTTATATACTTGTGCTCTCGGAAAGCTTAGGTGTATCTGTAATAATAATTTTCATATGTGGTACAGATTCAACACCTCTAACGCTAATTGAACATGTCATAGTTCTATATTATTATTATTATTATTACAAGGCATTTATATAGCGCATTATCTAACATTATAAATATTACTCTAAGCGCTTTACAACATACACAATTAATATATCGCCAAACATACATACAACATAGAGAAATTAAGAAAAGGACTAAATGGGGTATTTTAAAACACAAATTATATTTAGGAATTTATATATACAGGAATTTAAACATTTCGGCTATATTATCATTCTTATGTCTCTGGTTTCAAAAATATATCGCTTGGGGGTTCTATATATTGTTTTAAGAATGCATTCTTGGAAGATACAAAATTGGTCGATAAAAAAAAAAAATTGG
This sequence comes from Ostrea denselamellosa, assembly GCA_024699665.1. NCBI lineage: Eukaryota > Metazoa > Mollusca > Bivalvia > Ostreida > Ostreidae > Ostrea > Ostrea denselamellosa. Next base: position 90,783 of record JAMZEH010000029.1, on the reverse strand, counting down.
CAAAGCTTTATAAAAACAACTATCAAGAAAGCCGAATATTAACTGTGATACAATAAACTATCTGGGTTCTAAGCTTCATGATTTCTCCGTAAATAATACCTTTGATGAATTACAAAATATTAATAACACTCAATGCGGAAAACTCTCATTTTATAGTACATTGAAAACCATGAAAACAAAAAGTTAGATCCACAACCGTATGTGTCTTCCAGTTTACAGGAATATGCGCTCTTCTCTTACAAAACTAAGAATAAGCGCACATCAGTTGTACATCGAAACAGGTAGATATTGCAATCCTGTCATTCCTAGAGAAAACAGAGTTTGATTCCATTGTAAGACCAATGATGAAGATCAAAAACATTTTCTACTTGATTGTACTAAATACACAAACATAGAAGAAAAAAGTACTCAAATATATCATGTATGATAATCCTCTATCTTATTTACTGAATCCTCTCAATAATGTGTCTGCAAAAGAAATTTGTTTATATATCAGGGGCTTTTTTATCAGAGACTCTTCATACCTTAGAAACAAAGGTTTGTTCAACTATTATACCATGTAACACAGTGTGTGTTTAGATTATTTCACATGGCTAGCAACACTTGTTTTAGTCACTAGCTAACAAGTGTTATCAGGGAGTATGTATACACGTACAATATTTTTATCAATAGTATACGTGACGGTGATAATAGCCTACATAAGTTTCTGTGTAAAAGTCATGTACATTTATTTGGATCGGGATCGATGTTACAAACTTTGCTGGCGGGAACGTTAGCACCAACTGTAAAAGTCTGAAAAGCATGAAAAAAGAAAGGATAAAACCATTTACTGAAGTTGTTCAGAAGGTGGAATTGCTTCGTAGTAAATTATGAAATATTAACGAGAGACATACTATAATTTAGTAGCTGTCACGTGGTGTTGGAACTGGTTTAGCAAGCTAGTGGCCAAGTGGTTGAGATAATCTAGCTGTATCTCTTCATTTTCCCTCACCGGGTTTTGCAGACAACATTTTCATTTAATATACAGTGACAATGCAGAATAATGTAAAAATATTATTTTGTCAAGTTATATATATCCTAAAGAGGTGCAAAATGACAGAATTTCGGTTTCTGACTTCCTGAAAGTTTAGATTCTTTTAAAGTTCTTGCGTGTATCGTTAAAAAGATGCATTCAGGGATATTGGTTGTATACAATTTTAAAAGTCTTTGTTTTACCATGTTGTACTGGGATAGTATTTATGTTAATTACAAAGTCTTGTAATGTAGAGATTATTATCATTTCTCTCTTTCAAACTTTTGAACATTAGAATACAGTAGTACAACTTCAATTATTATTATTTAGTACTTGCATGAAGCACTGTACTTATCTGACTCATTATTAAATCAAACCAGTGTTATAGAATACTACCGAACTTTTTTGAACACACCTTTATGTACTTATTTATATGTGTACTAGTCATGTATGTTACTATTAATGCCAGCAGTGTCCAGGTTTGGAGGATTTGGATACAGAAGTCTACCTATCATAGAATGTATGCTAAATGAAATGAAATCTGCATTCAGCTAAACATGTGATTTATTGTTTAATATTGATGATTAGTAGTAAATTATGGGAAATTCTATAGTGAAATATTAATGCAAATATTTTAAATTTTGAAGTGATGAAATAACATAAAATAGCAGAACATTGGAAATATAGAGCATTCATGGCAGTCGTCTATTACAGTGAAACATTCGACATCACACATGAAAAGGACAGATATGGTTCGATGGAGACAACTGTGAAAATGATTGAAATTGTAGTTTTTGAAGTAAATTTCAATCCACTCTGCAGTTATACATATCATAACCAATTTAATGGGTATCAGGCACAAACATGCTATATCATCTGAAATGCAGTCATGATCATTAAAAATGTAGATTTTAAGATTTTTGATTATCATATCTCTCATAAAGAATGATTGTATGCCACATCACAAAAATAAAAAAAATCTACCAGTGGTTTTTGAAAAGGTCATTAAATATTTTTTTGTACATTAGTTTTTCATAGATAATTTGACCATGAATTCCTTTTACCAATTATTTTATGTTGTTGCTGTTGCATACAATAAAAGAAATCAGATCGTTATCTACCTTTTCCTCACTTTTCTATGCATTGCCTATGAGAACAATGTATAGTAATTGGGTAGTATAGGACACCCTCAATATGTGGCGTACTTACTTTCTAAATAAACTTTCACTGCAGTTCAGAAATTTAAATTTAATTCAAGCATATTCTTGTGATAGTAAAATGTTTATGCTATATTTACATGTTTGATTGTGGGGTTTATTCTGACTATGTATAGGCACACATCATTGTTTTTCAGGGGAAGGGGGGTGTTGGTAAAAAAAAGGGAAAAAAAGTACCAAGTCCTTTCTTCAAAATCTTAATTCATAGGGGGAGGGGGGATTATATTCTTCTAATATGATTGCCTCTAATTACTTTCAATGAAAGAAAATTTCCCAAACTTAATTTTCTTAATATGTGTGTGAGAGTCTTGTATTTTACTGTTAATTGTCAAACTTTACTGAACAGTGTGTGTGTGGGGGGGGGGGGGGGGGGGAGCAGTAGCCCAATGTACATTTTATTTGCATTTCAAAATAGTATATAATGGTTATTGTCAATCAGAAATAGTGAGAAGGGGGACCTATCCCCCCCCCCCATTTTTTAATTCTACATTCCAGTTGTTAGAACTTGTGTTTGAACCTTTTGTATATTATATATGCTGTAAAATATGTTCAAAGCAATGTGTATTAAAATTTACTTTAAAACCAACAATTTCAATCCCATAATTCCAAATATGCAAATGTTCCCAAGTTGTGTGGATTAAAGTTTTCTTATGTTTCAATTTTCAGAAAATATATTATTTCAAATATGTGATTTCATAGTAATATCTCACATGTATTAAATGCATGCATCAATCATTCTTGTAATTTAATCAAAGAATTGAGGCACTTGCCTAGATTAGCAAAACCCAGTTAATCAATCAAGTGGACGAAGATAGTGAGACACTATCAAATTGTTTACAATGCACATGGTAAATCCCTATAGCTATAAATAGCACATACTGTTTCCTTCATAGTATTTAAAGTGAAAGTTGGGTTTATCATCAAAGGTAAGTTTTTTGCTTTTATAAAAATATTGTCAGTATGAAATTAGGTATTTAATTGTTATAACAAGATATTTTGAGTCATTAAATTTAAAAATGAGTTTTCAATGGAACTTGAAAGCAATGCGATTTGAAACTATACTTTTTCAAAGAAATAGGAATGAAAGCATTTCTATTGAGTGATGGCTATATATAAAGCAAGTAGTATAACATCAGTACACAGTATATTTCTGAGGTTGTTGGAGATGGGTTGGCATATGCATATAGTTGTGTATGATTAGTTAATGAATTTTTTTTCAGATGCAAGTATGAAGTTCTCCGACCCATCCACATTATAGTCCTGGGTAAAACTTTTCTTCTAGGGTGGTAGGTAGAAATTGCCACCATGAATTTTTATGGACAATCGCCATTTCGGAACAGACCACCTGATCGTGAGTTTTACTCTTTTGTTTTGATACCCAAGTTTCCCCAAGTCTTATATTATGTCGTGGTTTGTGGTACTATGGTCAAAATGCATACTCTGATTTAAATCATATATACCATTTTAATTTTAAGTTCAAGTTTTCTAAATCCCATCAACAAAACATTTGAAGTATTATATCTTTATATAATATATATCACTTCGAAGTAGAATGAAAGAGTACTTTCAAAAAAGTAACATATTACCTGAAATTGGTTATGGTTTTTAGTATTTGCCTTTTTTTTTTTTTTATTAATCATTTCAAATCTTGTTAAGTTTAATTCCAACTTATAATAAGAATGAAATATACTTGATTTAGCATAATTTATTAATTAGATTAATGAACATCAAAACTTTATAGGTAGACACTTAACATATTTTAAGGACATACATGACATTTCTCAATAATCTAGAAGTTTTTGTGAAATTTCACATACAATTATCTTGCATTCTATCTTGTTTGTACAAAAATTATTGGAGTATGTTACCGTGTCTGTTTTATAGTTAGCATATTTGGATAGCTCCTAGTTGTTGCAAGTAAAAATGTAAATTCAGCTCTACTGTATAAATGGGCACAACTATAATAAAGAAGGAGAGAAAAATCTTTGCAACAATGGGGTATCGAACCCAGTACCCTTACATATATATGTGATCAGTGCAGACTGTATGTGGAATTGCACTTTTACAACCCCATTCACACTGTCACACCTGTACATTAAAATTCATGCAAAGTGAAAAATAGTACAGATTGTCAGGCTTAGCCTTATAAATTCAGTGTAACAGTTGATTCACGCCAATTAAAATCCATTGTTATAATGTTTTGATTGCATAACATGTCTGTTGGATCTCAAACAAAACTGCTGCACCTCGGCCAGATGTAGGTGCGACAGGTGTTCTGTTTAAAAAGAATATGAGCCATCATTGTCATTTCAAAATATTGTTGTACATATCCTTCAATTTTCATCCACTCAAATTTTTCTGATACAACATTCCTCCTTAATTATAAGTTGATTGTATCACCAAATGTGATCACCCCAATTTTCTGTTGTTGCGAATGCAATGTATGTATGATTATAAATTAGAAATGATGAAATATCTAAGGTTTCAACAACAATCAAGTAGATAGCATTAGATACCATATTCATGATACCATTCTGTTTTATTACCACTTATGGAATTTGTGAAAATATTACTGCATGCTTAAAATTATTTAAAGGTGTATAAAACCATTTGGAATTGATAAGCTGCACAAATTTTGTTCCACTTTTTGCAAAGTTTCACTCAAAATCGTGCTTTTTTAAAGCCATTGTACAGATTTGAAGTTGAAAAATTATCACATGTATGCTTAATTACAAGTTTGGTAATCTAACCACTGAGCTACCCAGGCCGATGTAAAAGATTTGATAATGCTACATTACAAAATTTAAACTAATATACAAGAGTTCTTCATATCAAGGAGCTGGAAAAAGGATTTAGAAAAAATGTCAAAAACATTGCACATGTCCATAGAGGTAAACAAGTCACTGACGGTGTTACTTATCTCTGTTATACCTGTGTCTGTATAAAAACTGTGGAAATACTACTGAATGGAGTTTACCTGTCAAAAGTTTACATAGTGAAAGGGAATTAGAACATGTGTTTGTAAAGAGTTTTGGATTTGCTCCAAGGTGTTGTGTCTCGAAGATCACCAAGGTGTTGTGTCTCAATGATTCAAAGCATACTGATTTTGTTCTGTCTGTTACTTTGCTCTTTTCAACTTTGATTTTGGTGATAAATTTTGAATTATACATAATAAAAACTATATACTTGATGAACTTTAAGATCAATGCTATGTGATTTACCAAGGTCATATATCAAGGCTAAATTTGTAACACTTAGAAGGCATATTGTTTTTCAATTTTATATTGTTTCAGTGTGTACTAGATCAGAAATTTAAGATGTGGTAAGAGTATATAAGTTTAAATTTAATGGTAGTTTATCTATTTTTCTCTTTCTGCCTATCAGAGAGGACGTGTAGTGACTGTTGTCCTGAAAAATTGGATGACATTTTATCAGTATTCATGTCATTGGTCATTATAGTGCTTAACACATGTATAGACATCATTTCCAATGATGCAGCATCTATTTATAGGTCCAACACTTTTGTTGATATAGTGTACTTAACAGTTATTTTTGGTGGGTATATAATTGACCAGGTTGGCTTATACTATAGGGAATCCCGGGTAGGCAGGTGAGCAAGAGGGTGTTCTCATATAGGGTACTTTGTGTAATCAACTCCTCACTCACCTCTAGCCTCACATTCCCCAAACTTTGTGAAGTTATTATGGACATATTGAAAGTGTGCAATTGACTTTTTGGAAGTGCTCGGACATTTTTCAAAAAATTTAGAAGAAAAAAAAAAGAACTTCATTCTTTTCCAGTATCTTTTGAATAGACGATGCCTACTTTGTGTAAACAACTCTTCTTACAGCTTTGACTTGGCATCCTTCAGACCTTGTGTAGTTATTATAGCCACATTGAAGATGTGCAAGTAACTTTTTGAATTTGTTAAAGACTTTTTAAAAGAAAAAATTACAAATAGTAGAACTTTGTCATTTCTCTGTATACTGTGGATAGATGGTACCTACTTTGTATATTCAACACCTCACAGGTTTCCCAAGATACGTTCCTTAAAATTCAACATGGTAGCAAATGAGTGATACTACTATCTCCATCATAGATAACATATTTTAAAGCAACCCAGCCATTTCTATTCTTGAATCAATTTCTTTGGCATATTTTGGAATTTCCTTGTCTTTTAAACTCCATTCATCAGAGTCCTCAAATACTGGAAGTGTATTGTGAAGACACTGATACATTGTCATTGCTTCACAATATTTATATACATGCATTAATGAAATATTGGAAAGTGAAAGTAGAACATTTTGTGAAATATTTACAGAGACCTTTTGCAAAAGCACCAGAGGAAAAACTGTTTTCTTAACTAAACAAGTTATCAAATAACATTTAGGAAAGATGGATCAGCAGTTTCACCAAATTTCATGGACAGCAAATATCATATATATATATATATATATAACTTTTGTTATCGCAATTCACCTGTGAATTAGAATGCATTGCCCTATACAGTATTGTGTTAAGTGACAACATATTTGAATGACACGATTGAACAATTTGAATAAAGTTTTCATTGGCTGGTCCAACCTGCCTACTTTCTCGCTTCTCACTTTTGAAACAGATAGATAATTAGGAACATCGGAATATTAGGAGGATTTTGCAAATTTTAGCAGTCAAGAATAACACTATGTTAAAATATTTAATGTCGTATACTGTTGGTAGATGAGGATACTTTCTGAGGTGCACTTGGGCTGTTTGTGAAAAACATATGAATACGAGAGATTTGTTTGTGTATATAAAAAAGAGAATGTCATGTATGGCGTTGTTTCTTCGCTATCAGCAATGTTAGAATTAAGAATTAAATTGTTTTGAATCAGCAACCGCTTCTCAAAGATTCACAGCCGCCGCATATTGGTTAGGTTACATCGTAGCAACATTGCAGACACGGGCAAAAAAAAAGTACATAATGCTTGTGTCATATGTATACAATTATTCAACAATTATTCAATAATTACTTTAATCCATAATTGTGGTCTACACAACACAATACTGTATCGGCCAAATGTACTAATTTAAGGGTGAATTGTGGTAAAAGGTTTTAAAAACTTTGTTTCCGTCATGAATAAGACTGTATAGGTACTTTGTTGATTACTATATCTTGTAGTCTGTTTCAACAGAGGAATGTTATTCCAACAAAATATAAAGAATCCACAGTATTTTATGTCTGTTTTTATTTGTTAAATTTACGTAAAGAAAATTGCATGATACTTAAGTTCTTTTAGATCTTAAAGCAATATAAGCTGTCAAAATTGTTATTTTGGGGTCCCTAAGATTTAATCGAAAATTTTGTAAACATCTACCTTCTAATACCTGATTTTATCGATTAAACTTTTGACATGTTGTATTTTTTGCATTAAATGTAAAAATTGTTCGACAGTTGAAATTAAGTCTTCCAGTACCTTAATTTTTCCGACATTATTTCCGATGCAATGACCTAAAGTTGAACTCATTTGGCAAGCGCATTTCCGGTAAGCACGTAAGATGTCTGACACGAAAGGTTCGAAGCGAGGGAGAAAGCCGACTTTGACTGATTCGGGATGAAAAAGATATAAAAACATATAACATCGTTAACAATGCCAAAATAATGATGGTAACTAGAATTTTATCTCACCTCGCCGTCCATATTTTAATGACCCATATACAACACGATCCACCCCGATCAGCATCAGAATCATTCGTGTCAACATCGGTTATCTTCGGAATTGTCGCCGACGATTAATCAGCTGCCATTGTTAGGGTCAAACGGAATGTTGAGGAATATTTTTTTTCATCACATAAAGGTGTGTAAACGATGCATAAGAGAGGAAATTCGATGCAGTTCTTTTTTTCAATCATATCAACGTTCATTTAACCTCTTTTAATGCCACTATAAAAAATTGCAATTTTGGCAGCTTATATTGCTTTAAATACTTAAATTTTAATGAAATAAATTACAGGAATTATAGATCCATTCACAAGCTTCATATTCAAAAATATTGGTTATTGAACAAATAAACAGAAGACCATGCTAAGTAAATTTTCCAGGGCTTTTACTTAAACAGAGGCTTGGCAGCTTCATTTAAAACATTTACTTAATCACTGAATGGCTATGTGTTAACTTGGTATCATCTCTAATTTGTATTTTCTTGCCTTTTTAGTATGTACAGTGTGTATGTTGTGGTAGACCAGTCATTATTTGCACAGTCATTATAAAGCAGATATCTATTGAAGACACTTAGATTGCATTACATGCAGAAGAACTATTACAGCATCCTCTATGTGTCTTGTTTATATTCAAACAAAATGACCAAGAGAATATTAAGATGTGAAAGTATGCAATGTTTGAGATTTGTACATTTGTCTAAGGAACTTGGCATTGATGGTTTTGCGAGTGTTGCCACCATTGCCGATAACATTACATGAGGTGCTAAGGTCGAACAAAAATTAATTGTTAGTTTTACAGACATTGCTACATTACATTGAAAGCTACTAAATTTTATAAACATATTGAAAAGAAGAATAACTCCAATTTTCTTTTCCAGCCATAATCCAGTTATACAGAAATGTGTTCATTTCCCATAAAATAATTATTTTATACATAATTAATTTATAATCAAATGCATTGTTTACTCTTTGTGATGTATGATACAAGTGTACAGCAAAATATTTAGTTGGTAATTTTTTTTATTTTTCAAAAAACAAACCAGTATATTTTATTAAATGTTGAAATGTTGAAAGTTTTGGCCTAAGAACCTAAAGACTATTTTTTATGCTCTTATATCAAAGATCTGTCCAAAACTTTAACCTTGCTCATAACTTTTGAATGGTGAGTTATAGGACTCTCATATTTCATATGTGCATTCCTTGTAACAAGAGCTGTCTTTAGGTACTAACATTTTAACCTTATTATCTTGGCGATTAACCTACTTTTAAAAAAAGTTACTTACGCAATATCTCCTGAAGTATTTCATGTATTAGGGCTTTCATATTTTGTATGATATAGATTCCTTATGACAATACCTTTCATTTGTTTCTTTGTTTCCATTTGTGACATAGTGTTTTACAAATTTATCTTGTTTGGCCTAAGCATTGTTGGGCTCTCTTGAATGTTGCTATTGAGGCAAATTTAATAGGAAACACCTGAAATAACCGATTCTACTGCTTCATTAACCAGGGTAGGTACCGTATATACTCGCCAATAAGTCAGGTTTTTTGGGAGTCAAATTTTGGTTCAAAATTCTATGCCGGACGTGTAGGTGAGTTCTAAGAAGATTGGTATTTTTCTACAAGACGAAAAGTAGTATTTTGGATCTAATTAAATGTATTATACATTCTTTAAATGACTTACATAGCGGTAATTAATTCTATCGGTTATTGATAAGATGGAATTGTGAATCCGACTGAATATTGAAAATATATTTTTAGAAGAATAAGAAAGAGAAAATTTGTAACAGAATTATTGACTGTCTTAAAATTTAATTAATGGAAAATAAATTGTACACTTTGTTCGCAATTTTCTTGAAGCTCGTGCCACTAAGAAAACATGGGGTCTCAGTGTTCAGAGATGAGCTGGAGACAATAATTGTGATATAAACAAGGGAAAGATTAATCAAAATGCCCTAAGTGGTAATGATAGGTTAAAGTATACAAGAGCAGTTATGGCTTGGGTGTTTAGCACTTCGTAATTATCCACCTCTCATAAATACCACCTGTCAGGTATTTTAGAATTTTATTATATTGTACATCACCATGCTGTAGAGACAGAGATCTGCATATGATTCCAACACAATAACTATGGATGTTTTTATTTTCATTCATGAAATAAAAATCGAAATTGAATATATATATTTTATTTCTATTGGTATAGTTACAAAGAACATGAACTGTGTATGACACTGGTAGAAAAAAAAATTGAGATCAGTGTTCAAAATATGTTAGACAAGGGATATAACTCTAAAACTAAAACATGGATGAAGTGTAGAAGGTTTGTTGAGTTGTTAAACACGTGTGAATAATGCATTTCAGCAATGGTATGAATTTGAATTGTTAAAAAAACCCACAAAATATGGTATCATTGCACAAAATAGAATTTGAAATGAGGTAAAATCAGAAGAATTTTGATTTAAAGTTGTTGACCAATTCTGGTAAAAAATTGTACAAACTTATAGTCAGGTCAATGGCAAATCCCTCCAAATTAACCTCAAAGAAATACAACCAACTTATAGGCAGATCGACTTATAGCCGAGTATATACAGTACTCCAAGGGTGGTTTATAGTGCATAATGGTGTTATTACACATTCAGAGGTGTCATATTAACAAAGTGTTTCCTATCATAAACAAAATTTGGTCATCTTAAGTCATAGAATATATGGGATTATTATTATGTATTGCTTTCCGCCACACTCAACAATTTTTCAGTTATCTGGTGGCGTCCAGTTTTTGTTGGTGGAGGAGAGAACCCAGATATAATGTACCTGGGAAGAGACCACCGACCCTCCGCAAGTAAACTGGCAAACTTGCTCACATAACGCCACGGCCGAGATTCAAACACGCGCTGATAGAGGTGTATATGGGAGAGGTCTTTCTAAATTGCAAGAACTTATAACCAATCCCTTTGTATACATGTTCAAATCAATTCAAATCATAGAATAAATCACAAATTGTTAATAGTTAGTTTGAAAAATAAATGTGCTTATCATAGATAGCTTACCTAAACCGAAGGCTCAAGTGAGCTTTTCTTATCAAAACTTTCCATTGTCCGTTGTTGGCGTTGGCATAAACTTTCATATTTTCATCTTCTTCTCCAGAACCAATTCAATCAAACTTGGGAAAAAGCATTTTTGAGTGAAGGGACTCAAATTTGTTCAAATGAAGGGCAATGCCCTTCCCCAAGGGGAGATAATGGCAAAATAGTGAAAAAACACTGAAAAAGAACTTCATTCCCAAACCCCAAAATATGGCCCTTAAAATATGTAAAAATAAAAGTAAATGTTTAATAGGAATGTTGTGGTCACAAATATGTATCAGAATCTGGGGATTAAAAAAAACATGTTAGCTTTTAAAAATAGCAGCACTACTAAAGCTGTATACATACTAGAACGGATATGGTTCTGTATTTTTTATATTTTGTCTCCAAAAACTGGTTATTTTCAGAGTTATTTTTATAATCTACATCTTTCCAATTGCCCAATATTGCAAAAGTATATTTGGGAGAGTTATGTGCACTATTTATATTTTTGAAAAAAAAAAAAATATTCTGGATTGCTACTAAATATTATGTTTATGATGCATTGATGCCAAAAAATTTAAATTTTATTGGTAGTATGGCTGATTTAATTATGTGAAGGGAGAAACAAAATACCTTTATATATGTATCGATTGTTGTATGTCAGTCCTTATTATTAAAGCAAGAGAATCTCCGTAATCTAATTATAGTTTTTGGTTGCAGCCTGTTTCACCCCTGTATTGCATATGCTCATTTTCAGTACCTAGATATGCCCATCTTTTAAGGTCACACATGCCTCAGTGGCATTGTGTTGTTGGGAAATTGTGTACAATTTTGTTGTTTTACATTGTTATCATAAAATGATCATTAAACTAAACAACATGGATTGAAATCATCCAAACTAAGTGGTAATGTCTGCTTTCACTTTTGGATATCAGAATTTTTTCTGGCTTCACACAAGTATTCTTATATGATGTTGATATCGTATCAAACAATTTTTGTTTCATTTAACTTACAGAATTGTTAATGCAGCTTCAAACTGTTAACATTTGATGAAACGTTTGTTTAGCCTGACATCACATACATTGTTCACAATATATTTTTAAATGTGAGCAAGTTTTTCAAGTTGCAGGCTGAATATTTGCATGGTCAGGAAAAAGAAAAGAATTCAAAATGTAAACTACCTTGAATATACCTTCAGTGCTAGTTTTTGTTGTAAATCACTTTTGAGTATAAAAATATTAACCCCCCCCCCCCCCCCCCCACCCCCATCCCCCAGCTGATCTAAGGGTTAGTTTAACATTCATGGCATACATGAACATAGTGAATAAAACAACCATGCAACTTTACTCACTAAATCAGATAAATTGTACACTGGTTTATGAAAAGATGCAACATTAAACATCAAATGCATGGTGCAATTTCCTTTTTAAATCCAACAAGTTTATTTATTCATTAAAGAGACACTACAGCTCATTTTGTTCAAAAATCATAAAATGACAATTTTTACAGAGCTTTCTCTAATTTTGTTGCATAGTTGAATGTATAAACTTTGCAAAAATAACACATCTCTATGTTTAAATGCAAAAATTAATAGTTTTTGAAGGCCTTTTTTAACAACAATGAGACTTCCTCTTTCGGTCTTAGGATGCATGCGCACGGATGGTAAACAATCCAGTGTGAGGAAGCGTACAATGGCTAAACCCAGAATTTTGACAGATTATGTGAGAAAAGGGTTAAAATACGATATACAACTCATACACAAACTAGAATTTACATGGGGATATTACTATGACCCTCTAGCTATGAGACACACACACAGGGCTTTAAAAGTAAGTGCTATTTTTATCAAAACATGTATGTGCTTTGAAAAAAACATTTGTTTAATAGGGAAATGAAAGGTTTTCTGTTATAATAATATTTATAATTACTTAATTATAAAAAACAGGAAATAATCCCATACCCGAGAAGCAAATGTGGACCCCTTTAAAGGGTATTTGAATAAGTTTTTGCACAACACGTGTGTGGTCATACTGGATCACGTGATGTAAAATGTCGGAGTCAGAAAGAAGAAGCCATGAAATTTCGGATGATCTTTAAAGCGCTAGTTGTGAGCAAAATAATACATTCCTAATGTTCAAAATTGTCATTATTGTTATGATTTTTATTATATTATCAATACGTGTTTTAAAAAACACTCGATTAAAATGTGGAAAATGAGCTGTAGTGTCTCTTTGAATTCTTTAATCCAACAAATTTTACTCATAAACTCAGTTGATTTTTAAAGCTGAAAAAAATGTACTGATGCTTTGAGTTAATTTTTAAATCCAGCAAATTGTTTTTGTGTGGTCAGTTAATGTTTAAATATAACAAATCATACTTATCATTCAATTAATATTTTAAATCAAATTGTGCTTACACAGTTAATTTTAAACACAAACAAATTGTACTCATGCATTGAGTTAATTTCTAAATCCAGCAAATCATACTGGAAGATCCGGGTTGTTAGAATAGATTCTCAGCACCCCTAGCTTTGGGATGAGACCGCAAAAACCGAGACCCCGTGTCACAGCAGGTGTGGCACGTAAAAGATCCCTCCCTGCTTAAAGGCCATAAGTGCCGAGCATAGGCCTAAATTTTGCAGCCCTTCACTGGCAATGGTGACGTATACATATACTCATGGACAAAAGAAACGTTACACATATTAAATAGTAAATATATTTAATTGGCAAAATGAAATATTTTTGGGCATTTAACACTGAATTCATATCACCAATGACCATTGAAAAGTAAAGTGTCAACACAAAAGTTCAAAGTTACCCACAACTCTATACGTGTTACAGTTTAAAGGGGATACTGCAAATGTCATTTCACAAAGTCAATATCGGGTGAATGAATCCCTGTTATCAATAACAGCCTGACATCGACGGCGCATGGAAGCGATTAAACGATTGATTGACGCTACTGGGATGCGTTGCCATTCCTCAGTCAGTGCTACGCGCAGCTGATCGAGAGTTTCCGGTTGAATCTGACGTCCTCTAACTCTTCTGTCCACCTGGTCCCACAGATGTTCGATCGGCGACAGATCAGGTGATAAAGCCGGCCATGGTAGGATGTCAACATTGTTTTGACGTAAAAAGTCCATATCCACTCTTGCGGTGTGAGGTCGCGCGTTGTCTTGTTGGAATGTTCCACCGTTGGCAGCAATGCAAGGAAGAACATGAGGTGTAAGAATTTCATTCCTGTATCTTTCAGGATTCAGATTGCCATTGACTGACACAAGATCAGTTCTTCTATTGGCTGCTATGCCGCCCCACATCATCACGCTTCCGCCACCAAAGCGATCGTGACGAATAACACAGTCATCAGCAAAGCGTTCACCACGTCTACGATAGACTCTGGTTCTACCGTCCACTCTACGGAGCAAGAAACGGGATTCATCAGAGAACAACACCCGTTGCCAATCAGCCAATCTGCATCGCAGATGTCGTTGTGCCCATTCCAATCGGCGCTGACATTGACAACGGGTTAACATTGGCCCCCGGTATGGCCTCCTAGCACGAAGTCCAGCATTAGCTAAACGTCTTTGGATCGTTCTCCGACTGATACGACGTAGGCCAGGGATACTTGCAGCAGTGATCCGAGGATTCTCGGTGCGATTGCGCAGATGATGTAATCGGATTAGTCTGTCCTGTCTAGGTGTTGTAAGACGTGGTCTACTGGATCTTGGTCGATCTGAAGTTGAGTTAGTCGTTTGAAATATCTGCCATAACCTTGAAATGGTTATCCTTGCTACCCCAAAACATCGAGCAACTTCTGTTTGTGTAGTTCCAAGCTGGAGCATACCAATAGCCCTTTCTCTGTTAGCATTATCAAGACGGGGCATGTTATTGCTTTGACTAAACAATTCGAAAAATGGAAATTCAATGTTTTTCTTTCCACTGGTAACAAGACGTATTGAAGGGTTGGAAAAAAAGACGAAATTTAAAGCACGTGAAAGACGTACTCTACGAAATAGTGATTTAGACTTCCTTGGAAATAAAGTAACGGTTGAATGAATTTAAGATAAATTTCTTTACCTGTATGTGAAGGTATATTCTAATAACAATAATATTGGTTTGAATTATATTTTATTGCAGTAAATTTATTAAAATGCATATTTTTCTCATGTAACGTTTCTTTTGTCCATGAGTATATGAGTGAAAAATTCTTGAGTGGAACGTTAATCAATATATAATCAATCATAATCTTCTCCAGATCCAGCAGGCCAATGTCAATCAAACTTGGTACAAATCATCCTGAAGTGAAGGGATTCAAGTTTATACAAATGAAGGGCTATGCCCACTTCAAAGGGGAGATAATCACAAAAATGCAAAAATAGGGGTCATTTAAAAATCTTCTCAAGAACCATTGGTCCAGTAGAGTTCAAATTTACATGGAAGCTTTCTGATATAGTGTAGGTTCAAGTTGTTAATATTATGGCCCCTTGGGGTAGGATGTGGCCACAATAGGGGATCAAAATTTGATATGTAAAAATAGATGAAAAATCTTTAAATTTTCTACAGGACCATAAGGCCATTGTCAATAATAGTACAAATCATTTTGGGGGAAGGGGGTTCAAGTTTGTTCAAATGAAGGGTCATGCTCCCTTCAGAGGGTAGATAATCACAAAAATGCAAAAATAGGATGGGGTATTTTAAATATCTTCTCAAGAACCACTAGGCCAGAAAAATTCCAATTTTCATGGAAGCTTCCTGACATAATGCAGATTCAACTTTGTTAAGGTCATGGCCCATGGGGTAGAATGGGGCCACAATAGGGGATCAAAGTTTTATATGCAAAAATAAAGGTAAATGTCTTAATTTGAAAGTCTTCTTAAGAACCACTAAGCCAGAAAAGTTCAATCTATATGACAGAGCATCTTGTTTTTAAATGGCCATCCTTAGACAGGACTATTATGGTCTAATGTGATATCTGATGTGTCCTTCTGTCCATCTGTCCATCTGTTCTGGGTTTTCTGTTTCTGTCACATATTAAGCTGAAATTTGCCAAGTAGCCTCTTCATGGGTCACTCTAGGTAATTTTGATTAATTTTGACCCCTCTTGTACCAGAGTTTTTGTCCCTTTAATTGATATTTAATGTTCTATGGGGAATATGTTTTGTCTGTCTAACACTTTCCATGGTTTTCAAATCAGGACCTTCTTATTTGTGTTTGTATGGGTATTGAATATGTGCACATGACAAGTTTTCTTTTTTTTAATTTTGAGAAAATTATAGATACAATTTAATGTAATTTATTTTATAAGTCGGAAGATATGTATGTATAACTGACTTTCAACTATCAATGGTCACATTTGACAGTCAGTGCATAAACTGCCATCTGTTGCAACAACATTACAATTTGTGTGAAATATAGTCATTATCTGCATTGTTTGTAAGGCACAGTAATACAGCTTTGTCTGCTATCCATTTGTTACCCTACAACCTTTTTAAGAAGAGTGGATTTAGATGTTTTTTGTGTGAAGGTCGTATGTTTATGTTTACATTTTCAATGCTTTTGTATTTGATATTTCTACAAATTGTAAGGATAGCCTTTTCTCATAAATGTGCTGTAATTGTAAATAATGCACATAGGAGTACAGATAAATGTAGTGTGTCTATAAAATGGCTGGGAATTCTGTCAAAAATGAAAGTAAAGTGTACATGTAAATGTAAGAGATAAACTTCATTTTCAAAATTACATGATCACTTCATGAAGTATGCTGGCATAAAGCATTGCAGTTCACACCCTCAAAATGAAATTTTTTAAATACAAAGATCAAAAATGCACTCTCATACCAGTGCTCTCTCAGGGAATGCTTAGTTAATGTAATTATTTGATAAAGAATTCTAGATCTACCGTATACTGCATATTGATTGATTCATTTTGGAGTTATTAGTGAAAGGAACATTTTCACATTTTGAGTATTTGTGCTGCAAGTAATGTTAAAATATAAGTATATCTGAGTAATTAATAGTACTGATGCCACAAGACCCTAGGGGTTGAGTTAAGAAGTAGGTCTATGAATCATTCAGAATAGCCAGAAAATATGATACACAACCCAGGGTGGCACCAAGCCAATTTCAGATTTTAAATTTAACTCTTAGAAAACTTGAACCATAGTTGTTCCGCTGTTTTTGAATGACCTATATTTCAATGGGATCCCTGAATCTTAAGGATAGGCCAGAGTAAAAATTGGTTTATAACGAAACAGAGGTTCCTCAGACCTACATCTTTGTTTTATATCTTTGCCAGCAATGTTCCTTCACCACCAAACACAGATATTTCATTACAAGAAGCAGGAAGCCCAGCAAGCCTTGAATGGTAATAGACTTCGACAGGCGGTGGCGTTATACACAGAGGCCCTGCAGTTGGCACAGACATTTCCCCACCTCCTACAAGAGATGCCAAAAATTCTCAGCAATAGATCTTTGGTCTTTTTTAAACAAAGAGAATTGACAAAAGCCTTAGAGGATGCTAATGCTAGCATTAATTTGGATCCAAGATGGGTAAAGGTAAAGGTCGCAGTATCATGCCAGTGTTTCATCATTGCCAGAGTTCAATGCATTAGATCAGAGAGAGAGAGAGAGAGAGAGAGAGAGAGAGAGAGAGAGAGAGAGAGAGAGAGAGAGAGAATGTGTGTACACAAAGGATAGAGGATGATGTGCATTGTACCAGTGTATAAAGAAACTTGTACAGAGTCTGTCATACCACTATGAAAATGTCCAGCTCCATCCTTTCCCAGCTGAGAAAATATTGATTTTAAAATTGTAAAGAACTATGTCTGACTTTAGCCATTTCTGGCTATGAAGTTCAAAATTCTGTAATGTTTCTGAAACTTGGTAGGTTCTATATTGAAATGGTCAGGAACTAAAATCAAGTCATTTTATTTTCCCAAAATTAATTCCTCTTTTGGAATAATGATGTCACATAGTTGGTGATTAATGTTTGTCAAAAACATCAACATTTGAATTAATTAATTTGTGTATATAGATTCTCCATATGTGTCAATATTAGATCACTGAATATGCAGCATGTAGAAATAAAATTCAACATTTCATAGTTAATGTTGCTCAAACATTAAAATGGCAATACTGTGTATTTGGTCATTTCAAAGAAATTGGCAGGAAATTCATATGCATGTGATTTCATATGTAAATGTTAAATTCATAATTGACTGCTAAAATTATAATAAGTTGTGTATATCTTGCCTATTTAACAAGAAATGTATGCCAACAGTTTTTTTTTATTTAGTTTTAAATTACAGTCAAATTAGACTATTTGTGAACCTTAAGTTGTAGAATCTTAAATTCATTGACATAGGGATACTGGCGAGCAGCTCAGGCCCACAAGGAAATGAAACAATTCGGTCTAGCACTGGATGCTGCAATAGGCGGATACAATGTGGCTCAAGCTCAGGAGCTGGAAGAGGAAGTCCTCAGTTTCCTCACAGAAATTGTCACAATCATTGTAATCTTTAGACGTAAGTGTCTTGTAGTTCTGAGTCATATAGCAGTAGATAAAATAGTTTTTGGACTGCAAAAAGGTGCAGTAATGAACAATAAGGTGCAGTAATGAACAATAAGGTGCAGTAATGAACAATAAGGTGCAGTAACGAACAATAAGGTGCAGTAATGAAAAGTAAGGTGCAGTAATGAACAATAAGGTGCAGTAACGAACAATAAGGTGCAGTAATGAACAATAAGGTGCAGTAACAAACAATAAGGTGCAGTAATGAACAATAAGGTGCAGTAATGAACAATAAGGTGCAGTAACAAACAATAAGGTGCAGTAACGAACAATAAGGTGCAGTAATGAACAATAAGGTGCAGTAGTGAACAATAAGGTGCAGTAATGAACAATAAGGTGCAGTAATGAACAATAAGGTGCAGTAGTGAACAATAAGGTGCAGTAACGAACAATAAGGTGCAGTAATGAACAATAAGGTGCAGTAGTGAACAATAAGGTGCAGTAACGAACAATAAGGTGCAGTAATGAACAATAAGGTGCAGTAGTGAACAATAAGGTGCAGTAATGAACAATAAGGTGCAGTAATGAACAATAAGGTGCAGTAGTGAACAATAAGGTGCAGTAACGAACAATAAGGTGCAGTAATGAACAATAAGGTGCAGTAGTGAACAATAAGGTGCAGTAACGAACAATAAGGTGCAGTAATGAACAATAAGGTGCAGTAGTGAACAATAAGGTGCAGTAATGAACAATAAGGTGCAGTGATGAACAATAAGGTGCAGTAATCAACAATAAGGTGCAGTAATGAACAATAAGGTGCAGTAATGAACAATAAGGTGCAGTAATGAACAATAAGGTGCAGTAGTGAACAATAAGATGCAGTAATCAACAATAAGGTGCAGTAATGAACAATAAGATGCAGTAACAAACAATAAGGTGCAGTAATGAACAATAAGGTGCGATGATACTTGTAAAATTTTAGATTGCATTAAAGGTCAATGGTGAAAATTCATTATTTTTATTTGAATCTTTGAAAAATATGATTGGGAGATTTGTAAACATTGCTAGTATATAACCATTGCCTTATGGTTTTCTTCTGTCTTGCTCTCCTGTCTTGACCAAATCTTTTTACTGGAGAAAGATTAGGTGCTAATGTTTTGTACTGGAGAGAGGTTTAAGATTCTATTGCTTTGTACTGGGGAAAGGTTAGGTGCTAATGTTTTGCACTGGAGAGAGGTTTAAGATTCTATTGTTTTGTAGTGGGAAAGGTTAGGTGCTAATATTTTGTACTGTAGAAGAGGGTTGGATGCTATTGCTTTGTACTGGAGAGAGGTTAGGTGCTGTTGCTTTGTACTGGAGAGAGGTTAGGTGCTAATGTTTTGTACTGGAGAGAGGTTAGATGCAATTGTTTTGTACTGGAGAGAGGTTAGATGCTATTGTTTTGTATTGGAGAGAGGTTAGATGTTATTGCTTTGTACTGGAGAGAGGTTTAAGATTCTATTGTTTTGTACTGGAGAAAGGTTAGATGCTATTGTTTTGTACTGGAGAGAGGTTAGATGCTATTGTTTTGTACTGGAGAGAGGTTAGATGCTATTGCTTTGTACTGGAGAGAGGTTAGATGTTATTGCTTTGTACTGGAGAGAGGTTTAAGATTCTATTGTTTTGTACTGGAGAGAGGTTAGATGCTATTGTTTTGTACTGGAGAGAGGTTAGATGTTATTGCTTTGTACTGGAGAGAGGTTTAAGATTCTATTGTTTTGTACTGGAGAGAGGTTAGATGCTATTGTTTTGTACTGGAGAGAGGTTAGATGCTATTGCTTTGTACTGGAGAGAGGTTAGATGCTATTGTTTTGTACTGGAGAGAGGTTAGATGCTATTGTTTTGTACTGGAGAGAGGTTTAAGATTCTATTGCTTTGTACTAGAGAAAGGTTAGGTGCTAATGTTTTGCACTGGAGAGAGGTTAGATGCTATTGTTTTGTACTGGAGAGAGGTTTAAGATTCTATTGTTTTGTACTGGAGAAAGGTTAGGTGCTAATGTTTTGTACTGGAGAGAGGTTTAAGATTCTATTGTTTTGTACTGGGGAAAGGTTAGGTGCTAATGTTTTCTACTGTAGAAGAGGGTTAGATGCTATTACTTTGTACTGGAGAGAGGTTAGATGCTATTGTTTTGTACTGGAGAGAGGTTAGATGTTATTGCTTTGTACTAGAGAGAGGTTAGATGCTATTGCTTTGTACTGGAGAGAGGTTTAAGATTCTATTGTTTTGTACTGGAGAAAGGTTAGATGCTATTGTTTTGTACTGGAGAGAGGTTAGATGCTATTGTTTTGTACTGGAGAGAGGTTAGATGCTATTGTTTTGTACTGGAGAGAGGTTTAAGATTCTATTGCTTTGTACTGGAGAAAGGTTAGGTGCTAATGTTTTCTACTGTAGAAGAGGGTTAGATGCTATTGTTTTGTACTGGAGAGAGGTTAGATGTTATTGTTTTGTACTGGAGAGAGGTTAGATGCTATTGCTTTGTACAAAGGTTTCTTATAAATGCCTACACTCTCTTTGATCCCCATTTTCTTTTTAATATGCAGCATAAAACTACTGAGAAATGTGGATTCTATGTCTATTGTACCTATTTTTCAATTTCTCATGTCATTTTATGTTTTTTTAAGTTTTATTGAGTAACTAGACTAAATATTTAACAAGGTGAGAAATAAATTGATGCAAACAATCGGGGTATCCTCATTTCAAAATGGTTTTTTGAAGTAAGTGAGTTGATTTACAGCAGGTCAGCAGATTCATTTTTCGGGTCAAA
The DNA here is from genome assembly GCA_024699665.1 of Ostrea denselamellosa. NCBI lineage: Eukaryota > Metazoa > Mollusca > Bivalvia > Ostreida > Ostreidae > Ostrea > Ostrea denselamellosa. The sequence continues at coordinate 69,477 of JAMZEH010000029.1, read as the reverse complement.
CAAACAGCTGTTGTTTGAGGATCCAATCTATAACTGTTTTGTTATACAGTCCCTGATATGTTATACTTTCTCATTTTCCGTTTGCTCATCATGTATTTGCAGTGTGCTCTCCATTCACAGTTTTACGTGCACCATTCACCAACCACCTGAGTTCACTGTTCACAAAGTGTTCCATTGTTCACTCACTCTGTACTCACCATTCATTCAGTATTCAATCTTTTTTTCCTTTGCTCAGTTATTGGAACAAAATGAAAAAGCACACATGCACAAAAGTGGAAGGAAACTTTCATATTGAGTCAGATTATTAAAAAATGAAACATATAATTTTATGACCTTAAGTGACTTCTTATTTATTTATCCCTGATCAAAACAAACTTTTAAAACAAAAACAAAGACTTTCATTTGAATTTTTGCAATGGGAAATACAAAACGTATAGGTCTTTTTTTTTTTTTTAAAATCACTATACCAATTCAAATATCATATGATTTCATTATAATTTTGTTGAAAATAATTTCCACAAAGAAGAAGTAAGTTTAAACTTGCCACCACCAAGTGTACACTTCTATCAACTTAATTTTGAACTAGTTTTGTTCTTCGTAAGAAATTTGAAGTATTTCACTATCTGTTGATTGGTAATTCACACAGTGGTACTATGATGTAGAATTTTATATTCTTCAGTAGTGGCATAATTTGTTTATTGACATGTTTTCAAATGTAGATGACCCAAGGCACCTATTGGAAACTTGTGAGATTCATCCAGGCTCCATCCAAAATCAGAGAAAGCTTATTCAGCGGCTGGCCAACAATGACTGCTGGGAAGGGGTTAGTCTGTTGGTGCTGGGGATTCATGCAGGACCACCCAGTTCTCTGGATGCTTCGGCCGCCAGTTGCCCCGTGGATAACCTCTCTGTGGGAACACTACTAAGGAATACCTCTACTGCTGACTTAAAGAGATTTGGTATAAATCTGGCCATTTGTCTTCTAAAGAGTGGAGCTTCATATGAGGATATAGAACAGAAGATGGGAAAACCAGTCATTCATGTAGGACTTACAGTTGCTTTCGATACAGGTAAGGCTAAAGTTAAACATTGTTTGTTCTCTCCCAGCTGATATAAATATCCCTGATACAAAAGTACTTCAGGATGCATTTTTGTCTTGACTTATTTTACCTGTAATTTTGTAGGTGTCATAGTTTCTGTGGTCCCATGTAAACAAGTTATCTTTGCTATTTAGTAGCCAGTTTGGGTAACCTTTGAATGTAAACCCAAATGATTTTTAAGATTAAATAAAATTTGTCCTTTTTATCTATTGTAAAACTAAAAGTGGAGGCAGAATTTTGATTTGCTTGTTGTTTTTTTTTTTTTGCAATAAAAATTTTTATTGCCATAATTCTTATGTGAGGTTATTGAAAAAAAAATCTCCTTTAAACGAATTTTTTTAGTAGTATATTTAACTATGTAAACAAAAACATGGCATTGTGACTTGGTTCACAAAACAAATGATTGTGAGTGCTGTATGTCATTTGAAACTCAACAACTAACATTCAAAATTTTGATGACCATTAGAAATACCTTTGTTAAGCATTGAAACATTAAAAATGGGAAAATAAAATTTGAAAATTTGAAGTTCAAATTGTGTCCATGCCCCTTTAAGCACATGGGCAACACCTATTCTGACAGAGTTGATTTTGAATCCCAATATGAAGCATATTCCATCTTTCATCTGTGAGAATATTGTCTGCTTTTATACTCCATGTTATTTTTCCATTTAATATGAATAATAAATGAAGCATTTGATATATATCTCGATTAGTGCATGATGGAATATATGCTAATTGGAACTTTAAATATTGTGCATTTTATAAATGCTCCATAACAGCTCTATATCATTATTGAAAGCTATGGTGGTCTCTCTGATTAAAACAGATGGTTTAGTTTCTGTCTGACCCTATCTAGCAGCATACAAAAAAATAACCAGCAGAGCTTTATTCATTGTCTTTCTCTTCTCTTTTTTTGAAACAGGAAATATCAATTTTATAAAACTGATGTTCAGTCAGTATTTGAAAACCCCAGAATTAAAAGATGCTGTGGACAAGAAGATGAGAACTGGTTTCCATGTTCTGGTACAATCAATGAAGATCAACGACACAATGGGAGAGACCCTGCTTCGTCTGCTCATCAACAATGGATGTCGATCATCCTTGCCAGATGAAAATGGCAAACTTCCTATAGACTATCTCACACCAAATGATGTTGGATACATCATCTTATCCAACTGCACAAAAGTTGCAGGTACATGGACATTTTGTGTTTTTGATAGGAAGGTGTAGAGGAAATGGACATTTTGTGTTTTTGATAGGTGGGTGGGGTTTTGTCTAAAAGATTAGATAGGTTGAAAATTATTTTTTTGTCTCACACTTCTGTTCGCAAAAGTGAAAATAAAGAAGGCATTAATTTACTATTCATGTCATTCAAAATTGCTATCTTTATTATTGGGGTCGTAATGATCCAGGTATGCCATGACTGGATTTGTTTTTTAGCTCACCTGAGCTGAAAGCCCCAGTGAGCTTTTCTGATCACCCATTGTTTGTCTGTCTGATCATCTGTCCATCCATCTGCCTGCAAACTTTTCACATTTTCAATTTCTTCTCCAGAACCACTGGGCCAATTTCAGCCAAACTTGGTACAATCATCCTTTCATTAAGAGGATTCAAGTTTGTTCAAATGAAGGGCAACATTGTTCTCAAAGGGGAGATATAGCAAAATAGCAAAAATACATCAACAATTTTTTTTTAAAAAGTTTGTGTAATTGAAGGGCCATGGCGCCCTTAAAGGGGAGATAATGACAAAAATGCAAAAATAAAGTGGGGTCATTTGAAAATATTCTCAAGAAGACACTGGGCCAGAAAAGTTCAAATTTACATGGCCCCTGGGGTAGGGTGGAACCACAATAGGGGATCAAAGTTTTACGTGCAAATATATTTGGGAAAATCTTTAAATATGGGCCAAGTTCACTCAGGAGAGTGATGTGGCCCATGGGCTTCTTGTTAGCTCACCTGAGCTGAAAGCTTAAGTGAGCATTTCTAATCACCCATTGTCAATCATCCATCTGTTTGTAAACATTTCACATTTTCAACATCTTCTCCAGAAGCACTAGGCCAGTTTCGATCAAACTTGTACAAATCGTCCTTGGGTGGATGGAATTGAAGTTTGATCAAAGAAAAGGCTGTGTCTCCTTCAAAGGGGAGATAATGACAATAATAGGGTGGGGTCATTTAAAAATCTTCTTAAGAACCATTGGTCTAGTAAAGTTCAAATTTACATGGAAGCTTCCTGACATAGTGCAGATTCAAGTTCATGGTCCCTGGAGGTAGTAAGGGCAAAGGGGGATAAGCACAAAAATGCAAAAATAAGGTAGGGTTATTTAAAATCTTCGCAAGAACCACTCGGGCAGAAAAGTTCAAATTTACATGGAATCTTCCTGATATCATGCAGATTCAAGTTGATAAAATCATGGTCCCCTATCTGATTATCAATGGAATATAATGTGACTGTAATATTTATAAAGAATGAACATAAATCCATGAATTTAGAACTGCTTGAATATGGATTTGAACAAGAATGTGCTTTTTTCATACATCATCATAAATGCACTATCTATATTTAAAATACATATACTAAACAAAAAAAAGTTAAGGATCATGATTTCAGAATTATTTTATTCATAACAAAACCAAATAAATTATGTTAAATATATACTTGAAATGTTCAACGACAATCGAACAATACATTTTAAACCTGTTCTTACAAATTCATCAATACGTTAAGCAGCCAGAGCAACCATTGTCAGGTAACCCCCCAAAACAGTTCATTACAAATGATTGAATCTTTATAAAGGCAATATTAATAGTGTGTATGTCCTCCCTGAGCCTGTATAACGGCACAACAACGCCTCTGCATACTTCTGTTGAGCCTGCGGAATGCAATTTGTGGCAACCTTGCCCATTCCTGCTGTAAAGCTAACGTAAGCTCCTGGCGGTTTGTCGGGGGTACAGGGTGTCTGGAATCAGCTTGCTGCAACATGTCCCAGGCATGTTCTATTGGATTTAAATCCGGAGAACAACTCGGCCAATCCATACATTCAATTGTCTCTGTAGCAAGGTAGTAACTATACGTGCTCTGTGGGGACGAGCATTATCATCCATTAACACAAAGTCGTTGTCTATAGCTCCCGCATAAGGTCTCACAATTGGATGCAGTATCTTGTCCCTGTAAATTGCACCGGTAAGATTGCCATTAATCACGTGGAAGTCAGTATATCCACCAATATTGATTCCGGCCCAAATCATCACAGAGCCACCTCCAAAACGATCATGCTCAGCTACACAGCAATCAGCGTGCCGCTCTCCACGCATGCGCCATACACGCCTACGACCGTCATGAAAGTCCACGCAGAACCGTGACTCGTCTGTGAAAAGAACAGGCATCCAATGACGCAGTTGCCAGTTTATGTGATTTTGAGTCGTGCTACACGATGTCTTCTCCTCAAAATGGGACTAACAGCAGGTCGATGAGCCCGAAGGTTAGCAGCATGAAGTCTCTGTCTGAGAGTTTGTGGTGTTATGCACACCCCACTTGCTGCATGAAAGTCAGTATTGAGTTGGACAGCACTCTGAAACCTGTGTCTACGAACCATAAGTGACATACAGCGATCCTGGCGAGCGGTTGTGGACCTTGGACGACCTGATCTCGGTCTCTCAGAAACATTACCTGTCTGCCAAAACGATTCCACAACCTTGAAATCACACTTTGGGACACATTACAATGTCTAGAGACAGTTCTCTAGACTTGGCCGGCTTGAAGCATACCTACTGCCTGACCAGTTTCCAGAGCAGTTAAATAGCGCCCCATGGCTTTTAATGTCAATAATTGTTCACCTAAGAGTCAATTAGAGCAATAAATACTCACAATAAAATGAAAATCACAATTTTTCAATTTCAATATACACGTTGGCACACTTTGATTTTGACCCCTTGCTTGTGTTTGGGCGAAAAAATCGTGCACTTATGATGTCAATATGAAACCAGGTAAATCTATTGTGTTTAGGACACATTGGAGAAACTATACATGTTAAAATTTGTCAAAATAATTATTTGGTTAATAAAAATTTTTGAGGTCAAAATTATGATCCTTAACTTTTTTTGTCCAGTGTATATACACAAATTATACTTCCTTTTAACAGAAAAAAAGTTATTTATTAAGCACTTTATTTTTCTTAAATGGGCATATATATATATATATGTATATATATATAAGATTTACTTTTGATGGTGCATGCCTGAGAATATGTAAAATTTCTGTTATAGGAAGCCATGTGAAAGACAGAGTTTTGCATCTGAAAGAGCAGGGAAACATAGCATTTAAAAACAAGGAATTTGAAGAAGCTCTGATTTTCTACAACCGGGCTATTAACATAGTTAAAGGCTATGATAATTTGAATCGTGAGATGGCTACAGTGCTGACAAACCGTGCAACCGTTCACCTGGAGTTGCACAGTCTACAAGAAGCCCTGGAGGATGCTGAGGAGGCTGTGAAATGTGACCCCACATGGATGAAGGTTTGTTGTCAAAGTGATTGTCATTGTACAGTTACAAAAAAAACTCCACAGTTACAAGCAATCAAAATTTAACAGTAGAACATGCATTATGTATAGTAAAAGAGCTAAGAACAGTAATTAAATAGCACTGCAATTTTATTTAGACACGTCCAAGTCAGCTTTGAAGCCTTATAGCAAATGTGACTGGTTATATTTTGCCATTCTGTATCTCACCTCTGTTGACTGAAGGTTGTCTTTGCCATGTTTCTGTTTTCAGGATTCTGACATTGTGCAACAGCTGCATTAGCTAATGAATTTTCTAGAAACTTTGCCAGGTGTACTGCATGAGTTTGGTCAGTTTTGCTTAGAGGTTTGTTTGTTTGTATATTGTTTAACGTCCCACTCAAGAATCTTTCACTTGTATGGAGATGTCACCATTACCAGTGAAGGGCTGCAAAATTTAGGTCTATACTCGGCACTTATAGCCTTTGAGCAGGGACAGATCTGTATCGTGCCACAGCTGCTGTGATACAGGACCTCAGTTTTTACGGTCTCATCTGAAGGACCACCTCATTTGGTCACCTTTTACAACAAGCAAGGGTTACTGAGGACCTTTTCTAACAGCTACACATTTGTTGCCTATTTCTTAAAAGCCATTGTGGCAGAGCTTGGTTTTGTGCCTTAGTTCCCCACAATTCCAGCAGTTAAGCTTTCTCCTTTGCCTACAATTTTGTGAAGTGTGACCACTTTCTCCACAGTAAAAAACAGGAAGTTGAACTAATGAGGATCTGACATCTTTCCTCTTCCATTGATGCTGGCTAGATGCGATGGATCATGGTGAACTAATTGGTTTTACATTTACAGATTTCAATAAAGCATTTGTGAATCACACTAGAGAAAGTTAATTCAATACCAATTTGAACACATAGCTATTAAGTGGTATAAATCATATATTGATAGCAGGACACAATGTGTAAAAATTGGAACTAGTGCATCTGATATCTAACCTGTCAAAGCAGGAGTTCCACAAGGTTCTATTCTGGGCCCTAATTTATTTTTACTATATATAAATGACCTCCCATTACATGTAATTAATTCAAATGTTGGCATGTTTGCCGACAATGTTACTCTACCCTCAGATGGCCCGAGAACAAGGTGTTTAAAAAATGTACTCAGTTCAGATATTTTTGACATTGAAAACTGGTGCTCTCAGAATCAAATGGTGCTAAATGGAGATGAAACAAAATGTAGGTTTATGGGTACACAGCAATAAAATAAAATCAAAATTAGAAGACCAAAATTTAAAACTTGTTGCTATAAATAATTCAATTGAAATTGTTCAGCCTCTTGGTATACACAGTGATGACAAATGACTTTACACCAATCATATTGACTCAGTATGCAAAAACTTGAACTACAAATTATTTAAGCTACGCAAAATAAAAAAGTTTCTACCCCTACATACCAGAAAGCTTTATAATAATATGTTTTAAGGTGTGACCATTGAAAAAAGCAAAGACCCATACAATTTGCAACATGATTTTAGGCATTTAATCTGCCTATTCATTTAACGTGGGACATAAACGTCAGTTGATGTAAACAGTGTATTGTGACATCATATTAGCTGTGATGTTTTTTCTTTCAAGCCAAGCAATTTATCAACAATAACAAACCATACGAAGGTGTGAGAAAGCTTGTCTGAAATTTAAAAACATTTGTGGTACTTTGCAAAAAATTTATTTATTTTATCTATAAGGTTGTCATTGAAATATACAGCAGTAGCAGTGACATTTTTCCAGAAGCATTATGGGAAATGCTCATCTTTTTTCAGCTGATGAAGAGCAAATCATATGACTCACATGTGTAATCATTTGAGTGAGCTCACTGGGTCACGAAACGATGCAAACTTTGCTTACTATTACAATGCATATATTCTGACATCTATTAACTACTGCTTGACTATTTGGGGTAATACATGCAAACTTGATATGGAAAGAATATTCAAGTCATAAAAAAGAGCTGCAAGAATAATTCTGGCTGCAAGTGTAGATTCCTCTCTTGACAATTATTTGAGAAACTTGGTTGGAAGACAGTTTATGAGCTAATATATTTTATTGTTTAAAAATTTTTGCGGTTTGGTTTCCGATTATCTTGGTGAGTTACTTGAATTTCAATCCTTTGCTTCATATCGTCTGCTTTCTGAATCAAGTCACAATCATCGATTACCAAAGTTTAACACAAGACCTCTTTACAATACTCAGTTGTGAACCTGTGGAACAAACTACCACAACACATAAGACTTTCTCAGTCTCAGCATATTATCAGCTGCCGTACCACTATTTAAGCATGTTTTTTTTTTTTTTTTCTTGTATAGAAATTCTACGCATTTATGCCTTTTCATTGCAATCTGGAATATTAGATTTTGTGATTGTTTATTACTAGTATTTAATTATGTAAAGTGATATAGACTGAATTTTGTTACACAATCTTGTGTTCATGCTTTCAAGACTGTCTTAAGTGATTATTCTTGTATATGATAGTGTGTATCAAGTGGAAGGCCCTGGGGAAGAATAGTGCATCCACCAATCAGGTCACCCTCTTGAAATAAAGTATATTGTTAGCTTGCCTGAACCGAAGGCTCAAGTGAGCTTTCTTGATCAAAACTTTCTGTTGTCCATTGTTGTCATCATCATTGTTCACATTTTCATCTTATTCAGAACCACAGGGCCAATTTCAACCAACCGTAGCAAAAAACATCCTTGGGTGAAGGGGATTCAAGTTTGTTCAAATGGAAAGCAACAGCCTTTTCAAAGGGGAGATAATAACAAAATAATGAAAAAATACTGACAAATTTTGAAAATTCTCTCCAGAACCAGCAGAACAATGTCAATCAAACTTGGTACAGATCATATTTGGTAGAAGGGCATTCAAGTTTGTTCAAAAAGGGCCATGCCCTATTGAAAGGGGTGATAATAAAAAAAAAAGAAGCAAAAATAGGGTGGGGTTATTTAAAAAAGTTTACATGTGAAAATAAGGAAAAATGTCTTTAAAAATCTTCTTCTCAAGAACCACAGAGCCAGAAAAATTCAAATATACATGGCATCTTTTTGACATAGTGCAGATTCAATTTTATTAAAATTGAGGCCCCAGTGGGTAAGATGGGGCCACAATTGGGGATCAAAGTTTCACATGAGAATATACAGAGAAAGTATTTAAATATGGGCGGTCACTCAGGTGAGCAATGTGGCTCATAGGCCTCTTGTTTTTATCTATTTTGCACACCTATTAATTTAGAAATACATATGAATTTAATGTGCATTAGTTTGCTTTGCATTTCAGCCATGTGAAAGCTATTTGATTTGAATCAATTTGAATGCACCATTATTTTACTTCACATTGAATTTAATGCAAAGTCAATTTTAATGCAAACCAGTGTAAACAGATTACTTTTACTATGTGTAATCTAATCTGCTATTTCATAGAATATACTTGTGTGATGTTCCTTTTTTTCTGTTCCATATTCATTTTTCTTTCAAAAACTTGTTGAACTGCATCATATTACAAAATTTGAGCAGTGCAGATACGTTGTCTGTTTACATCTTAATTAACTAAATACTGTAAACCTAGCATAAGCTGACAATCATGTAACTCCAGACATAAACATATAAGAGTTTTTAACAGTTCAAGAATTGGAAATAACATACTAATTTAGATAGACCCAATAGTATGTAAAATATGCTGAAAATTTGTATAATTTATCATTTACTTTAAATGTTTTCAGAAGTGTGTACAAGTACAGGTCTGATACACAAACTTTGCTCTCTTTAAAATTTTCTTGAGCATTTCATCACAAAATGTGTTCATTTTCAGCTATTTTAATTCTTGTATTTCATGATGTTTGGGGCATTAGGTCATAGGTACACCAATGCAAATTCTTACCAAATTGATAAACTATCATACATAGACTATCTTTTATGCAGAAAATAACCAGTTTAATTTTGGCTGTTTCACTGAGTCGATTTTGACATTCTTTGTGTACGAACAACAAGTATTCATTGCTTTATGAATGAGAGATGTGTTTTAGTCCACTAAAACTGTTCTTCCTAGTTACAGTGAATTTTTATACAGGGACATTGGAGACGTGGAAAGATTTTACAACGCAATATGAACCATAGAGAAGCTTACAGCGCTTTCTTGGAGGGATATCGTAAAGGAGAAGGCACCGCCTCAGAAAAACACAACACGCTTGTGGAGGCCATTGTATCTTTCCAAAATATTAAAGGTATTCTCTTTTGCAGAAAAGCAATGGTAATTTTCAAATAGGTTTAGCCTCAGGTTTGTAACTGTGACCTACATAAATTGTAGGTGAGGTGTCATTTGCAAAATTAAATTTTCCAGAGTTTATGAACTGATAAATATTATTTTCTTGTGATATATTCTGTTTTTTTATGTTTATTAGTATATTTTTTAAATTGAAGTCACGTACAGCAGTAATTTTTTTGCAATAAAATGACATCATTGATCTTGAAAAAAGTTGATCGATATATATATATATATATATATATATATATATAGATCATGCCACTAGATTTTTGATGTGTCTTTAGGAAGTCAGGAACTTGAGGCAAGCTACAAAGGCCTCAGTAAGGTCACCAACGATGTGTGGGCAGATGTTCTATCCAAACTCAGCTTGAAAGGTGAATGGGGAGCCATTAGATATGTGATCCTTGGAATCAACTTCAAGTTTAATGGTGGTAGGTACAGTATTTCAAGAGTGATATTGAGTGGTCTGGAAAACTATTACTGAAAACTTCATTCTAGAAATGTACTATCTCTTTGAAGCAAAGATTCCAGTGGTATTTTATGTTGCAGTCTATTGTCCCACCATCTGTTTGTCATACATTCTTCATTTTCAAATTCTCAAGAACAGGTTAGTCACCAAACTTGCACAGGTCAGCCACAAAACTTATAAGAAATTCCCTAGTTTTATAAAGTCTCTCATCAAAATTGCCTAAGTGATCTCTACTAGTTTTATTAGCTCACCTGTGTAAACTCATGTAACCTATTGCAATTGGTATGTGTCCATTGACATGCGTCGTCTGTCGTGCATTTAAATTAAACAATTTTAACTTCTTCTTGATAACTACCCATTCCAATTATTTTTAAATTTTGTATGGAACATCTTTTGACAAGGCAGACATAAATTGTAAATTTCAGGACTCCTGCCCCAGTGGGGCCCTACTGATAGGCCCAGAACTGCCAAAAAGTAACCAATTTTCAAATATCTTATCTAGAACTGCACATTTGTAAGAAGCACAAATACATAGTAATGTAGAGCAGAAAGGCCTCTCCCAAAATTATAAATTTCATGATCCCTGGGGGTAGAGGTTCCGACTTTAGGGCAGGGCCAGACTTGGTATATAGTTTTTAAGTGTAAAACATACAGAAAACATCTTTATGCTACGAAGGCAAGTCAATAAGTGACCAGCCTAAATTATTTCTGTTTGAGATCCACCTCTTCTTTTTCGATATAATTGCCCTCTAGTGTGATGCACTTAGACCAACGGCTTTCAAGTGCCATCAACCCAGAACTGAAAAAATCGGGGTTCTTTCCATTGACCCACTCCACAACTGCCGTCACAACTTCTTCATCAGACTGGAAATGATATCCATGGATATCCTTTTTCAAGTTTGGGAATAGGAAGAAGTCACTAGGAGCTAGGTCAGGCGAATAGGCAGGATGTGGTATTAATTCATATCCGTTTCGCTCTACAGCATCCATTGCAAGTTTGCAGGTGTGGACTCTTGCATTGTCCTGTTGCAGCAAAATACCTTTATGGAGTTTGCCTTGGCGTTTTTCATGGATAGTGGTTCTCAGCTGGTCTAGCAAGTTTGCATAGTACACTCAAGTTATTGTACTTCTCTTTGGTAAAAAGTCCAGCATAATAACATCATTTGCATCCTAAAATACTATGGCCATCACCCACCTATAAAACATGTATTGAAACAAGACTTGAAATCATGACCTCTTGGTCAATGGGAAATAAGTTAGGCTGGTTACTTATTGACTCACCCTTGTATTGATACCAAATTGAAACTAAATCAGTATTTAGATAGAGCAGGTAGCCCTTTATCAAAATTGTAAATTTCATGATCCCGGGGGTAGGGGTTTGGTATGAGAGAGGCTAAAATGGTCAGTAATTAAATGTGTTAACAATTGAACATTTTTAACTTATTTTTGATAACTGCCGTTCTAATTCTTTTCAAATTTGGTATGAAGCATCTTTGGGACAAGGAACATGGGTAGCTGTGTTTATTGTTTTTGTAGATGTATTATCAGCCCAGATTGTGATTTGGCATCATGCCCAGTACTACCAACAGCTGTTTGTATCATTGAAATGTGTACATAAAATTCAATCTACAACAAAGTTGATATTTAAAAGCTATTGAATGTAAATATAATATTATTTACACTCTGTATGTTAACCTAGAATGAATTTATTAAAAGCTTAATATGTTTTCATTATTTTAAGGGCAAGTGGTAGCCATGGGTTTTGCTAGAGATGCTGATATACAGGGAATGACCTATAGGACTATATTCCCATATCTAAAGCAGCAGGAGGACCCTGTCTCTCTAAGTTACTGGATAACTCCTCTCGTCCTCTATCTCATCACGCGAGGGGGAGAACTAGGCAGTTTAATGTGCTTCGTTGAGTCGGACCAAGACACCCCCCTTCATGCTGCCACGAGATTCTGTGCTCTCACAGGTACTCTTCATGTAAATGAACTGGGGATAAATGATCATTATTTGATTGTGTAGTGTGTGGAAATTTTTTCGTGGCATTTTCCATGTTTTACAAACGTTCTTAAGTTTGATCTTGATGAACAGGAAAAGTGGCAAACTTTGTGCTGTGGAAGACATGTCTGTACCTGTATAAAGGACCAAAAAAAACCCATAGATCTTTATGTTAATGCAGATACAACTGACAAATTTATATTCAAATTATACATACATCTTTGTTATAAAATCAGGAGACACGGTGTTACTGAAGAACATGCCAGACCGTCCTCAGATGATATCCTTTTTGGATGGTAAGGGTGACTCACCATTCCATACACTTCTGAAGATGTACTCCTCACTCCAGGGCAAACTTCTTTCCAACATTGTTAAACTGCTGCTGCAGAAGGGCGTGTCTCCCACTGTACCGGATGGAAACCACCTCCTCCCTATTGACTATGTGACACAAAGTCAAAACAAGGAGGTGTTTGACATGCTGAGGAAATACTCCAAGCGTTAGTAGAGCCTTCATCATCATTGGTGTAATATTATACAGTTGATCACTCCCTTGAAGGTCATAATGGTGAAATAAGATCCCACAGTTTGGTGGCTCTTGGTTAGGTCACTTGGTCATTAGTCATATTTCACCATAATGACCTCATCTTAAGGGAATAAAACCAGAAAGCATTTAAAGATTAACAGCTTTTCAGCTTTTTCCTTGATAAGTATTTGTTTGTTTATATGTTGTTTTACATCCCATTTAAAAATTGTTCACTCATTTCAAGACATCAGCAGCTTTAAGTGAATTTTGTTTTTTACCAATGCATGGCACTGAAGGCTGTATCAGAGAGAGTTCTTTATTGTTCCAACACTTATTGTGACACTGGACATTTCAAGCTCATATCCAAAAGATGTATGACTTTCACTCTTAATGCCAAACGCTTGTCAAAGGAACAGTCACTACCTATGTGAAATGTCTTGGGTTGACATGTGAAATAGGAAGGGCCTATCACCATCCACTCAAAAGTTATGGCCAAGGTTAAAGTTTCTGCAGACAGACAGGCCAAAAATCAATATGCATAGGCAGTGATGCTCAATGTGATTGAATATGTTGCTTTTAGGTGTTTGTGCCCATTCTTTATATACACCTATCTGTAGACGAGATATATTATTGTACAGCAACACCTGTGCATCTTTCCATTTGTCTGTCTCTTTGTCAGTTTGAGGGTGTCTTTTCATTTATCTGTCACATGTCAAGTTGAAACTATTTGTGGGTCACTCTAGATCATGTTGCAAGTTTGGTCCATTTCAACCTCTCTTTCAGGAGTTTTGCCCCTGTAATTGAAAATTTAATGTACCTGGTTTGTCTATAACTAACTCCTCCCATAGTTTTCAATTTAGGACCTTCTTATTTTGCATTGTATGTATTATTAGTATTGAAGATGTGCATGGTGCAAGAATTTTTAATTTTCTTAAAATTTTGAGAAAGTACAGGTTATTGGATTTTGAGAAAATATTGCTTGGAGGACATGTCACAGCTAAATGATGGCTGATACTACTTAAGTAAAAGTTCTACATCTCATGTTGGCTAATCTGTGTGATTGAAAACAAATGCCTTGAAAAACACCCTACATAAGCTTGTGATGGGCATATTGTGTACCATGTCTGCTACTCTTGTTAAAATCATTGAATTTTACAGCCACAGAAAATGTAAAGCTCAAAGAAAAACCACCTCAGGCATCTCAGAATCCAACAGCCAAACCCAGACCTGCATCATCTTCCAAACATGAATCACAAAAGCCAGTGACTACCAAAGCAAACTCTCACATACAGGAGTTAAAATCTAAAGCCAATCAGCTGTTCAGAGAAGGTAGTATAAAAGATTCACTGGGTCTGTACACCTACCTGTTGGATTACATCTTTGGAAACTGTAGGGATGAAGTGGAAAACCATGAGATAGCTGTAATATATGGCAACAAAGCAGAATGTTTGTTAAAAATGGCAAATTATGAAGAAGCATTTGATGCTGCAGTAGAGAGTGTGGGGTTTGATGGCCACTGGTTTAAGGTAATTTGTATTTCTCTGCAGTTCAGGGGGTTGCTTGACAGCAGGTAATTATGAAGACAGTGATCAGCAATTGTAACCACTGCATGTCTTAGAAAATATATTATGTGTCTCACCATACATAAGAGTTCAACAAAGGGAAACAATTACTAGGCAACTTGGAAATTGCATATTGATGATTACACTAAAATGTGCATCAGCTATGTACATGGCAGAATTTGAAAGTTCTGTTTAGCATTGCATGTGAAATAAGTATATTCTAGAAAGTAGTTTTTGTAGGAATTCTATATCTTTTTATTAATGTCAGTCATTATTATATATCTGCAGTAGAAGACAAATATAACATTTTATGAGAAAATCTGTTTTCTATGTCATCTGAAGTAATGATTTTGTCCTTGAATGACCACAGTCCCACTTGAGAGTGGGCAAGGCACAGGCAGCCCTTGGGAGATTTAGTGCAGCTCTCCAGGCCTTCAGTAATGCATGTAATGAATTGGAGGAGACTATGCCAAACCTCAGTATCCGAAGAGAGATTCTGGGAGAAGTGGCCAACAGCCTCCCCAAGGAGAAACTTGGTCAAAGTAAGTTTTGAAATAGACTGAAAATGTACACTGTCCACTGCAGTAATGTAAGTTTTCACTCTCAACTAAGACCTGACAGATTGGATTTTTAGCAATGGGTTAATTGTGACGATGTAGTTTGATGAAACTGTATAGAGAGTTTGAAAATTTTTGGATATTGAAAGAGTTTATAGATAAAATTGACATGACCTGTCATTTTCTGTTACTTAAAATGTAAAATATCTGATACTTTTTAACAGCAGCTATTCACACAGAATTTGTATGTTCTATAAGTTTAATAAAACTTAACTGTTATTCCAGGTGGCGGGTTGTTCCCTTTGCTGGATTTGAAAGGTTGTAACAATCAAGTTTGGGCACTGACCACTTATGACTTAGTCTGTAAGGGGCAGTGGGACTGTGCCAGATTTGCTTATTTCCAGCATTGTCAAAGGACAATAGATATCAGTTTATACCATGAGATCCAAGTGAATTTGCAGTCTCTGTGTGTCCTTGACCGGATTGTTACAGAGGGTTGGTTGTTGGATGTTATTCTGTATTTAATTCGAGGAGGAAGTGACTATCACATGCTGTCACTTGAACAGGGGGACACTTATTTTCATGCTGTGGTCAAGATGACCTTGTTGACTGGTAAATATTAAGTCCTTTTTTTTTTATGGATTTGTTGATTATAGAGTTAATTCAATTTTGAATATACGGGAAATATTGACATAAATGCAGGATTTCTACAAATTGTACTTGTTCAAACTATGATTTTTGTGTGAATATTGGTCCATTTATGCACTAACGTGATATTTCAAGGTATTCTTGAATTATTCCTGTTCATTGTGGAGAAAGTTGAAGAGAATGGTGACAAGAATATACGGGACAGCAATGGAAACACAGTCCTTCATGTGGCCACCAAAGAGGCCAACACAACACCAGAACATCGAATGGAGATCATTTATATCTTGTTGGAGATGCAGGTCAACCCCATGATGAAAAATAAAGCTGGGAAGTATGCGGTACAGTATTTACCAAGAGGGGAAGGTCAGGCAATGCTGTCACTTCATCAAAGGATGGCAGAACAAGAAGGTTGGTGTTTATGAATAAAAGCAACAAGAGCTCAGTTTTCTTACTAAATCATCCTTCTGTGAATCACGATGAATTGATCACATGATTTATTCAAACTTCTTTAGACTACTAGTCATACTATTGCTAAAGTCAAAGAGTTACTAAATGCTGCAGGTAACTAAAGTGAACACGGAATTTATGGCAGCCTTTTTAGGAGTTTTCAAAGGAATATTGTCAAGGCTAAGGAAATCTTTTTGGCTCTTGGACAATGCTATATTTGATCTGAAAGTTATCCCATTTCACAAAATTGATGATATATAAAGAAGGGAGATAACTATAATTGATTTTAGTGGATACTTAAAGCATCTGTCTGTCACATCATAAAACTCTCAAAATGTAGAAATTGGGTGGTACCATATTTAATCTGAAAATTATCCCTTTTCACAAAATTGAGTTCTGAGCCCAGGGTGGGACCAATCTTGGTATATAATATTTATGTGTTAAACATTTTAAAAATACTATCTTTTTTAATACTATTGATACTAAATTGAAAATAAATGGATATTTAGAATGAACAGGTAGCCCTTTATCAAAATTGTTTTGATGATCACAGGTGGTAGTGGTTTTTGTATCTGGGTGGGGCCAAAATGGTCAGTGATTAAATGTGTCAACAATTGAAATCGATAATTGCCATTCCAAATCCAGGATGGGGCTGAGATTATTGCAGTGATTATTGTCTGTATCATTTGAAAGACTTCTATAAGTACAGTATAAAAACTGAACTGAATACATAGTTAGGAAAAGCAGAAAAGAATGTATTAAATTTGTGAATTTCACAACCCAAGGTTTTGACTCCAAGAAATTGGTCATACTGTGTTAATGTTGCATATTTTATATTATGTAAATTAAGTCTTTCATCAATATAGGCATATTCGGGGGCATTTTTAAGTTTTAAGAACACATCTTGTATTATACCATTGCTGAATATTAGAATTTAGCTTGGAGATTCAGAAGAGGAAATTATTTTGCTAGATTTCATAGCCTTTGAGACTAGTGATACTTGTAACTACTACTCAGGTGATTGGTATGGCCTGTGGGCCTTGTGTGTCTGATGTAATTGCAAATGATAATGTCACAGCTTGTAACTTCAAATATACAAACATTTATATGCATTGTATGCATGTAGTTCTAAAGGCATATCATGTATCCTAGCACTGCAGTGCACTTTATTTTACAAGTGAATAGTACATTTGCTCGAATAATGAATATATGTATGAATAATTCTTTAGGATACTAGAGCTAAGCAAAAATGCAAATAAAACTTGCCTGCGATATACTTTTAGAAAATGTGGCTGGAGAATCTAGATTCATTTCTCTTAGCCTAATATGACGATAAAGTTGTGTGCTCTTAATTAAATGTACATGATGTGTCACTAATATGATAAGAGTTTTCTACAATTAAAACAACTTGCATTGTAATTGTGAATTCTAAATGAATAGATTTTCACATTTTACAGCCATGGAAAAGGAAGTAAGGAAACAGAAAACTAGACAGGAACAGGAACGACACAAACAAGAGCAACTGAGGCAGCAGGAGCTACATCGACTTCAACAGCAAGAGAAACGAGAGGAGATGGAGAGAAAGCGACAGCAACAAAATGAGAAGGCCAAAGAAAATATCAGGTATGGGATCAGAGTTAAAATATCAGGTATGGGATCAGAGTTAAAATATCTGGTATGGCATCAGAGAATGAAAATAGAGGGTGTAGGATCAGAGAGTGAAAATATCAGGTATGGGATCAGAGTTAAAATATCTGGTATGGCATCAGAAAGTAAAGAATGCCTTTGTTTGTCATTTGTAAAGATAGATCTTGTTGTTGGTGTGAAAGTTGATTCAGACATATTAATTGGGAGGTTCACATCTCCTGTCTTCTGTTGTTTTGTCAATCTTTTGATTTTCATAAACCCCCAGAACTGTTGTTTAGATCACTTTGAGGGATATACAGTAGAACTTCTCAACAATTCCACTAAATTTCGTCAAATTAGACTGGACCATAAGAGGTAGACCTTTCATATTGATATGTGTATTCCTTGTGGCAAGACCTTTATATTGACCTATGACCTACTTTTAGAAAATTTGAACATAAGCCATATCTTTCAAATCATATGAGCCACTGCTTTTATATTTATCATGTGCATTTCTTGTGAGAAGTCTTTTTCAGTGATACTAGATTTATTGACCTTGTCATATCTTTTACACCACAAGAGGTAAATCTTTCATGTTTGGAATGTGTTTTCCTTGTGGCAAGACCTTTCCATCAAAACCAAAATCATTGACTTTTAAGTTCCACTTTTATATTTGAAGGGCATCAGTGTTTCACAAATGCATCTTGTTTGCTTATTTGATTTTATACTTCACAGCTAACTTTGTTATTGAGAGAGGAAAAACTCTATTGATTTTAGAGTCCAAAGTTCAAGGTCATTATGAGACTTCTTAGACACTCCACAGGCCACATTGTTGATTGATTTGATCTTTACATGTAGTTTTTTTATCATAAGGGGAAAAATCCAAGTCTCCATACGAGTGAAAAATTCTCGAGCGGCATGTTAAGCAATATATAATCAATCAATCAATCCTAGGAAGTTTGGGGTCCAAAAGTCAATGTCACTATGGGACTTTATAGAAAAATCTTAGACAGTCATTGCGAAGGGACATGCTGCTCCTTGTGGAGCTTTTGTTTTCTTTTGATGCAATGGCATTGTGAGTCTCATTATATTTAATATGTATTGATATATTAACATATCTGTCTTGTAATAAAAAAAATAGATTTGTTGATACACTTTTATTTTCACATTTCAACTGTTTTTAAAAAATGAATCAATTTTGGTTTGTGTGGAATGCTGTTTATTAAACACGATTTTGCATTTAGTCATTGTTTTTAATTCAAATATAGCAGGCATAACACTTTGATCATTAAATTTAGCATAGTTATCAATTTTCAAAGCACATTTTAAAATGTTTTCTGCACTTTGATCTTTAAATTCAGGAACAGTATCATTTTCCCAGTTACCAACACATTTCTCTTCCACTGGAATGTCATTTTCTTTCATAGCAGGTGTAGAATTCTAGTAACAGAAAATGAAACATCTTATGCCAGGAGAATGTTGTCATCAAAGCTACATCTACCACTCACTTGATGTAGATACACTTGATTTTAGACCAGCCTTTTGTGAATTAGAGTTGTGAAGTGTTGGTTATTTGGTACATCAGGTTTCAGGATCATGAAACATTATAAGTTTATGTTAAATTGTGTAGACTGTGTTAAAATCATACAGTAGTCAAACAGTCCCACATAAATGTTCTGTCAAATATATCGCCCAAATGTTAATTACCAACTTTGAGTTTCAGTATTCTAGTAAAATTTGTCTGAAGTTTTAGGCTTGCTTTGTGATTCTGAGGTCAGGATATCTTTAGTTTGTGTCTCACTCACTAATCTTTTCTTATGGAAGGAAAAAGGAACCAATGAGGAATAGAACAGCCGATTTTGCTTGTTTGAGTTACTGTGAACATCGAATTGAAGAAGCAAAGGATAAATTGAAGGAAAACAACATGAGGCATGGCTATCAGTTTCTGGCAGAGATACTGAGAAAAGAACACAGATCGGATAAACACAAAGAGCTGGAGAAAAAAGCTTTAGAGATTGTAATCAGCTCTCTTGGAAGATCACTCAACCCAGGTATTACATGAGCTGGAGATATCTCCTTAAATAATAAAGTAAAGAATGTTGTGGTTCCCATGAAATTTTTCACTGATTAACTGTAGTATACATATATAGGATCTTATGTAACTGTCATTCTGCTAAGGGATTTTGATGTTATTTTATCTCATATGAGCTGAAATATCAAGTTGAGCTTTTGTGGTCAACCTTGAATTAGATACCTGTGCATTGAGCTTTGAGCTGAACATTGAGGCCCATGGCTCTCTAAAATGTAGAATCATAACTCTGTATTGTAATGCTTTCTCTTTAAACAGAAATTCCTGAGAAACTTGTTAAAATACCAACCAAGCTGTATGAGCAAATTATCCAGGGACTGGCAAACGATGAGAAATGGAGACAAGTGCACGCTGCAGTGAAAGAATACAGGCTTCATTATGGAGACCTAGCCTTGCCAAACTTTGCCAAATCTATGTCTGTGGCTAAAGTCATTCGACATTCCTCATTTCAAGGGGCTGAGCAACTGTTAGTTGATATAGTGGATTGTATGTTAAATGGACGAGCTGAATTAGAGAGAGGCATGTTTTCAGTTTGAAAGCTTTTCTTCATTTTATTTTCTATTTCTGTAACCCCAGGGGAGTTAGCATGGATCTCTTTAAGCAGACTATTTTAGGTCACCTGAGTCACTTGGGTAACCTATTGTGATGGTAGTTGTCTTTTGTCATCTGTCTTGCATTAAAATTTGAATATAATTAGCTTCTTTGTACGTAATCATTTTTATCAAATTTAGTTGGGAATGTTTTTGGGGAAAGATCTAAAATTACGAATTTCATTGTCACTGCACCCTTAGGGGTGAGGTTAAAACTTTAAAATACAATGCAGTTTTTTAAAATCTTCTTTACCCAGGACATCTAGCAGACAAACTGTATATAATTATGATGAGTTAAAAATGCTTTTACTAAAAATGTGAAATTCATGACCCTTGGGTCCAGGGTTCTGGTGCTGGGTCAGGGCTTTATGGCTCATACAGTGAAAATGATTTTTTAAAAAAAAGAAAAAAAAAAAAGAAGTTTTCTTTATTCCTGCACAGCTCAAAGAAAACCTATATGTATGGTTATGAAGAGTCTGGATCCCACTACCAAAATTTTGAAATCCATGACCCCTTGTCCAGGGTTCAGACTCAAGGGCAGGTTTCAAATGAGTCGAAATGCATTTAATATATAATAATCTTCTTCATTATTTCTGTGTATTGTGAAGAAATACTCTATACATTGTTATAAAAACGATGTAGCTGTCAAATAAAATTGTGAAATTCCTTACCCTAAGGTAAGAAGTGGTGGTTCAGACTTTAGGGAGGGGTCCAAATGGGTATATCGATTATAGTGAAAATGCATTTAATCTTTAGAAATTGTCTGTTTTACATTTGTGCATTGTGAAGAAATATGTGCATGATTATGAGGAGCATGATAGCTTTTTACCAAAATTGTGAAATTCCATACGCCAGTTTAAAATCAAAGCCTTAGATAAACAGGTAGAAGAGCAATCATACATTTTATTTAGTCAAATCATCACTGCAGTGCATTAAGACAAAATCCTGTATGCATGGTTATGAAGAGCATGAAGATTACTGCCAAAATGTAAAATTGTTGGTCTGCACGATATGATGAAAATAAATCCAAGAAGTACATATGTAACATGAGCATGTCCTAGTTATACTCAATGGCATGGGGAAATTTTGACCTCTAACAATCACTCTGGAATAAGTGACCACCTGTCACACCCATTTTGAAGATTTCTTTTGGATGACAGCTTTTAACAGGATTGACCACATATTTAAGATATGACCGGTTTGACTTTGACCCACATGGGTATTTGCCCTTTTAATAGTGTTAAGACAGTTTTAGCATGATTGTGCATGACAGCAAGTATAATAATCTGCAGACTCATTTAATAGATATCCTTGGTTACACTTTATAGATATCTTGTGTTACATTTAATGGATATCCTTTGTTACACTTTATAGATATCTTGTGTTACACATAATAGATATCTTGCATTACATTTGATAAATATCCTGTGTGTTACATTTATGATGAAAATGACAATGATAATTTAGTGAATATGTTTGAATTACAGAGGGAAAGTTGGCAATCCTTGCTGCAGTACAAGAATGTCAATTCAAAGTGTTGGAAGTTTTATTTAAGTGGGATGCTAATCCTGCCCATCTCACTATCAATCAAGGAGACACACCTATACATGCTGCATTGTCCATAGCCCTGGAAAGGGACAAAGGTCAGTCTGGCTTGTGGGTAACAAAACTGGAACAGCACACTTTTCAATTTTATGCTCTACCATGAAATGGCTCGCATATGATGTTACCCTCTCCAGTCATTCAATTTGTTAAAATGGTCCAGTCAGATAATTTTTAGCAGAGTTAATTTTAAGAGTCCATCCTTTTGAAGAAAAAATAAAAGTGTGTAGGTATAAATAGAATTGTATCTAACTTGTCTGACCTTACATCTCTTGTCCATTGAGCTAAGTGGCAAACAACATTCTTACATGTATTGTGTGTGCTGTATGAATATTTTCCTCTTCACTTGCTTTGATATGGTGTAGGAGTTGAATGCATATTTAGCAAGAGTGTGAAGGCCTCTACTAAAATAGTAGATTTCAGGATCCCAAGGGTAAGGGGTCTAAATCTAGGGTGGGTCCAAAATAGTTGTATAGTGTCAATGGAACATATATTAAAAGTTTTTCAACTGTATGGGGCCTTTTGGAGGTATTTGTGTTTTAAAAACACATCTTGTTTTATACTTCTATATTACAAGTTAGCTTTGGTATGCATAACAGGAAAAATATAGATTTGTAGCCCAAGGAGTTGGTAATATTTTTTATGAATAATACTCAGGTGACCAATAAAACCTTTTTTTCTAGTTCAAAATATGTTCCCTCTCTAAAAGTAATACTGAAATCAAAAGTCTTCTTGTCTCCAAAAGTGACACTTAGATCAAAATGTGCTGATCTCAGTTTTAAAGTACCAAAGCTCAAATGATTAGATTTTTTGTTTGCTCCGGTTTTAGAATGCTGAAGTTGTATGTAGTCCATTGTATTGGTTATAAAAGAACTATATAATGATTATAATGACCTCAGGAAAGTCGATAATTGTATGATATTTAACCGTTGAATATTGTTCCAATTGCATTCTCTTAACCACAGAAATGCATTCCTATAAATGCCAGTACTCTTGTGAAGATGGCCCAGATCCTTTGTTTATGGGTGTAGACCACATGCTCCAATGACTTTGTTTTTAGGATTTATAAGTCTATAAAACATGATATTGACCAAGAAGTTTACATCAATGTCATTCTCTTGAATTGATAAATACTTGCATTAACCTTAGCAAAAATCAATGATGTCTTGTAATCCTTAAAAAATACTGAGCAATTTTTTTTGTTTTGGGCAGGAAATTTTTCCATCCTCAATTTGTTCTTTGATAAATATGAAAAAGACCCAGAAAAATACCCTATGCTGGACCCCTCACAGACAAACTTTGAAGGAGATGGTTTATTCCATATGGTAGCAAAAGCCAAGTATACTGCAACCACACAAAAAGCAACAGAGTTGCTCTGTGACAAAAAAATCAATGCTTCCATGTACAACGCAGAGGGGAAACTACCCAAGGACTACCTGAACTCTAAGAATGACAGAAGGTTACAGGTATTTAGTTCATTTTATTCATAAAGTCAGGGAGGTGAACCATGTGACAGTCCCAAACTGTTTTCACCAACCATTAATTTTTTAGCTCACCTGAGCAGAAGGCTCAAGTAACCTTTTCTGATCAAAACTATCTATTGTTTGTCATCAGTGTTATTGTCATCATTGGCATAAACTTTTCACACACTTTCATCTTCTCCAGAACCACAGGGCCAATTTCAATCAAACTTGGCAAAAAGCATCCTTGGGTGAAGGGGATTCAAGTTTGTTCCAATGTGACAAATTTTGAAAATCTTCTTCAGAACCAACAGGTGAATGCCAATAAATCTTGGTATAAGTCATCCTTGGGTAAAGGGGATTCATGTTTATTCATATAAAGGGCCATGTCCCTTTAACAGGGAGATAAGAAAAAGCAAAAATAGGGTGGGGTTATTTAAAAATCATCCTAAGAACCACATAGCCAGAAAAGTTCAAATTTACATGACAGCCTTCTGACATGGTGCAGATTCAAATTGTTGAAATCATTGCCCCCAGGGGTAGGGTTGGGCCACAATAGGAGATCAAAGCTTTATATGCAAATATATAGTGAAAATTTTTAATATGGGCCAGGGGCCTCCATGGCTGAATGGTTAGAGCATTGCACTCATAATCACAAGGCCTCACCTCTAGTTGGTTTGGGTTCAATTCTTGCTCGCACATATATATGTGAGAAATTTTGCCAGTTTACTTTCGGAAGGTCAATGGTCTTTTCCCAGGTACATTGTATCTGGGTTCTCTTTTCCACCAATGGATGCCACTAGATAACTGAAAAATTGTTGAGTGTGGCTGAAAAGAACAAACAATCAATAAATGTGGGCCAAGGTGACTCAGGTTAGTGATTTGGCCCATGGTCCTGTTGCTTTTTTTTGCTTTTTTTTTCTCAATCATTTTTCACTAGCATTTCACTGGCATTCATATTTTAATTGTGAATTTTATGTATTCACCTGTAGGTTGTTGCAAAATTGCAAATTTGATATTTACGATGGGCACTTGTTAAGTTCGTAGAGTTAGCCTATAACTTTTTAACATGATTATGAAGTTGCACGACGTTTTACACAGAACTTGCGTAATCATTACTCTCTCAAACAGTATCACGGTATGCAGCGCACGAGGTCCACGTGCGCACTGTGCTGGGTATTTTCAACACATGGTTTTATACACTATAGTAAAATATAGCGTTCAATATGGATAGAAAAATCTCTGAACAGAGGGTATATTGTAAGATTCGCTTTAAAATATGCTACAGTTTGCAAGTGGGTACGTCATTTTAATGATGGTCAGGAGTCAATTGAAAATGACCCTCAAGTGGGTAGGCCAGAATGGAAAAGAGCATTGCTACTGTGAAATCGTTAATTGAGGAAGACGCACTTTATACCGTGCAAGAGATAGAAGAATTAAGTGGCATTCATTCATCAAGTGTTTTGAAGATCTTACGTGAACGACTTGGGCTACGTAAGATCTGCGCGCGCCGGGTGCCCCATTTGCTCACTGATGAGCAGAAACAAAGTCTGGTTAGACTTGCATCGCAGGTTATAAAAAAAATATGATAAATGTGACCCACGTCGTTTGGAAGAGATAGTTACAGGTGATGGAACCTGGATCTATCATTTTCAACCCGATTCAAAGGATAAAAATAAGGTTTGGGTTTCATCTGAGGGCTACAGACATATATATATATATATATATATATATATATATATATATATAGCTAAATTTCTATTATCACATTATTACATATACCTTATAGAATGCAATCATAACATTATTAATAATTTAAAGTATCAAGTATAGGGAGCAAACATTTATAGTTTATAAAAAAAGTAACATTTTGCAGAAAATAAAACACATCAATAACAAAAGAATGATAGTTTTAGAAATGTCACAGGTGTGTGACCTCTCTACAGTGGTTATGTTCCTTGAAGGTCAATAAGACGCAGCAAACAGATATAGCTGTTAAAAATAACACAAAGAAAACCCCTCTAGACATATGTACAACTATTTTATTGTTAGACGATCAACATTTTTGACACTGCCAATAACAAATGAAAAGAGAACAAATATATAGGCCCTTCCGTTTATATTTTTCTTTCCATTCCTGGTTTTA
The DNA here is from genome assembly GCA_024699665.1 of Ostrea denselamellosa. Classification (NCBI taxonomy): domain Eukaryota; kingdom Metazoa; phylum Mollusca; class Bivalvia; order Ostreida; family Ostreidae; genus Ostrea; species Ostrea denselamellosa. The sequence goes on along the minus strand of JAMZEH010000029.1, from coordinate 43,835 downwards.
TATATGATAGTCCTAATGAATAACACTGCATGTGATGTGGAATTTACACGTGTAAAACAAATGAATTGTGATATAAGTATTGGATACAGCAGGCATCGTTGATCTCGGGGATCTTTACATTTGATTATGAATAATTGGATTTTCCCCCAAAAAGATTTAGTAGAGTGTATTATACATGAATATATCATTGATTAGAACTGCTGCCAGATGGTGGTGCTGCACATTTTCTAGGCAAGTCATAAATTGTCAAATGCAGTCAAATTTCCTTGCATCTGCATGGTGGTATGTCATGATCGTGCACATAAAAAATCTGAAAAAATGTTTTATTTAAAAAGTGAGCAAAGACTTTTTTAGGCAAAACTTCATAATCATCAGTGCATATATTTTTTTTTTAAAAAATAATTTTTTTTTCAATAAAAGTATGAAACTTGAGCAACCATGCACTTGTACCTTATGTATTGAAAAATCACTGAGAAAAATAAATTTTTAAAACATTGCCACCTTTTTTTTATTATTCTAAATTGCTTTATTTTGATACACAAAAGCAAAAGAAAGAACAAAAATATTTAGAAAGAGTCCTCTTTTATTCAATGATACAACTACCTAATCCGATTCTTAATTTCCTATCTTCATTGTTTTTACACTGTGTATTCTGACACACTGTGTATCCTGACACACTGTGTATTCTGACACACTCTGTATTCTGACACACTGTGTATCCTGACACACTGTATATTCTGACACACTGTGTATTCTGACACATGTGTATTCTGACACACCGTGTATTCTGACACACTGTGTATTCTGACACATGTGTATTCTGACACACTGTGTATTCTGACACACTGTGTATTCTGACACACTGTGTATTCTGACATGCTGTGTATTCTGACTCACTGTGTATTCTGACACACTGTGTATTCTGACACACCGTGTATTCTGACACACTGTGTATTCTGACACATGTGTATTCTGACACACTGTGTATTCTGACACACTGTATATTCTGACACATGTGTATTCTGACACACCATGTATTCTGACACACTGTGTATCCTGACACCCTCTGTATTCTGACACACTCTGTATTCTGACACACTCTGTATCCTGACACACTGTGTATCCTGACACACTGTGTATTCTGACACACTGTGTATCCTGACACACTGTGTATCCTGACACACTGTGTATTCTGACACACTGTGTATCCTGACACACTGTGTATTCTGACACACCGTGTATTCTGACACACCGTGTATTCTGACACACCGTGTATTCTGACACACCGTGTATTCTGACACACCGTGTATCCTGACACACTCTGTATCCTGACACACCGTGTATCCTGACACACCGTGTATCCTGACACACTGTGTATTCTGACACATGTGTATTCTGACACACTGTGACACACCGTGTATTCTGACACACCGTGTATTCTGACACACCGTGTATTCCGACACACCGTGTATTCCGACACACCGTGTATTCTGACTCACAGTGTATTCTGACACACCGTGTATTCTGACACACTGTGTATTCCGACACACCGTGTATTCCGACACACTGTGTATTCTGACAAAACATTTGTCTCTCAGTGCATGTTGGATTTGATAGATTTTACGGTATATAGAAATGTTATAAATTTTTAATTTCAGATTTTGACATAACCAAGGAGTATATATAGTGGCTCATATTTCATTTAGTTCTTTCTTCAACAAATATTTGAAGTAGCAATTTACGGTACTTCATTTCAGTTCTTCCGTCTGGCATCAGTTGGGGGACTTGTAAAACCAAAAAAGAAGCAGAAATCGAAACTGTCAAAAATTTCAGACATTCAAACTCCTTCTGAAGCCCAAGAGGAAAGTGAGCAGGATACCATACTGTATGAAAGACAGGAGGAAGTCCCTCAAAAATCAGAGGAGATAAAAGACAGGAAGCACAAACTGGTGGTTTCTATTCAAAAGGAGACCATAAAAAGACACATAGAGGACATGATATACAGTTTGCCTGATATTCCTTACTCAATCTTCAATCCCAGGGTCATCAAGTTTGATGAAATTCCAAGCATCAGGCAAAAAAAGGAACCCTCTGAAGAAAAGCAGAAATCTGTGGTTAGTACTATACATTTTGAAGACCAAATTTTTTGCCTTGTGGTCACCATTAAGTGGGCATGGTCTATTTAGCATAGGTGGTATTTACCTGGAGTGCTTGGGGTCTGGCTGAAATGTGCACTCCTCTCCCTTTTCACCCGTGGCTATCCGCATGAAAATATTCTTGTTTCTCATAAATATACATGACAAGAATGAAGGAATTTGTTGACTAATAGAATTCACACTCAGCCCAAAATTGTTCAAGATCTGGTTTAGCTCAGCCACATTAAACTCAGTAATAATGGCTGTGGCCATGAAACTTGAGCTTTTTGCAACAAAACTACCATTGACAAGAAATCATATCCACAACACATCTGTTTGTTGATTTGATGACTGTTCAATGTTGAAGTCACCTTGTCTGCATACATGTGGGTTCTGTTTTGGTTAGTTTACTGAAGAATGGAAGAACAAGAGTTCCAACTGGTCAAAAGTATTTTGCTCACACTATATAAACAGTTGAAATCTCCCAACTAACCTGTGCTCAGAAGCTCAGCAATTTGCCGAATTGCATCATGTATATTTATGAGAAGCCAGAAAATTTTCATGCAGAGAGCCACGGGTAAAGAGGTAGAGGCGTGTACATTTCAGCCATTGCTTGTGACGAGGGTCTGGAGGGACATTAATCTTTGTGCAGAGCTATTGCATGGGTATGAAGATTAGTGTCAGTTACCGAAATACACAGGAAATAGAGGGGGACATCTAATTATACAACACTGGAATATTTGTTGAATTAGAGAATCAAAATGAATGTGCAACTAGGTTAAGGGCTTCCATAGTAAAATAGTAATATAGTAGTATACTATATACTGGTGTGAAATTACTCCTCAAATTCACAAGTGTAATTACAATTGTTATAATTAAACACCGAAACAATACGACACATATGTTGACTGAACTGAGCTTCCATAAATTACCCCTATTGGTTATTTCCCAATAATGACATCAGCTGAATATCACGTACCACTTTAGCACTTTATTTTTGGAAAACATCAAGAGGCCCTACTTATAAACAGAAGTTTGGGTGGATGCAGGTTACCAGCTGAATATTTATTGATATACCCAAAATGAAATAAAAATCTTTTAAATGAAAAATGCTGCGAGCAAATGCATACTCAAACTAAACATGCTATAATTCAACAACGTATTACAGTCATGATCTGCGAATTACTGGGTTGCCTGGTATATATATCTAGAATATATATCCAAAAATTTGTATTCCTGGCTGTAGCGGATGCCCCTGAACTTTGGTACTTTTTATGTATGATAAGATTAGTCCATTTTAAAATGCATCAAACTTTCAGATTAGGTGCGATTTTTCAAGGTCACAATATAATATGAATATCACATTCGCACATACTATATATAAAAAATTGGAGAGTGATTTGATATCAAAAAGAGATGATGTACAATTATTTGACAAGCATTTCACAAGAAAATTTTTCAAATCAACGTCTTATTACTTGATAATGGTGGTAAATAACAAGAAAATATTGACATTTTCCCTTGCGGTACAGCTATGAGAACCTGTACATCGTGACATGACACACTTTTCTTTGTGACGTCATAATGTATGAAGTGTAGAGAGGTACATTTATATACAGCACTGATTTTTCTTGGGAAGCCTTAACTGAGCTGCGTATTGAAATTACAATTCAATCTAATCCAATTACACTATGAATCAACACTTCTTGCTTTTTATTTCATTCAAAATCTTACTTTCATTGACTTGTTTGAAAATACATAATATTTGAAATACTGTAGATGCATTTAATTTCATGTTGGAATTAAATTTCATTATTTTCATGTCTAGGAAAAAACAACGAAATTAAATCCAACACAAAAATTTTTTATGTCAAAAAATATTTCAATATAAGAAATATATAAATCACATATTTCGCCACTACCGTAATCATGACCATTGTAGTCCTTATGAATAAATGTATCTACACTTTGTTGCATAGATATATAATTAATCAACTCAATACAAAAACACACAGGTGCCAGTGAAAAGGTTCAGTGTAATTAGAATGATTACTATCAAAACAGTACAGCTCATTTTATAAGTTGATTTTGACATGACTAAGTTCAGGTAGATCTAGGGATTTCACCTAACTGCTCATACAAACAGCATGTCTACTTATGCCTCCCAGAGAAACCCATCTGTACATTTCTAAGACACTAGTAGATCTACCAGCAAGTTACCAATGTCCGCACCCTCTTTCAGGTGATTCAATACTTGAGTCGCATACCACGCCATGAATTTATTTTTCACAATAGATTTCAATTTACTGTTAGTTGTACAGTGTACAGTCATGTGGATGATACTATTCCATCTAGCCAGGTGGCGTTGAGGGTGTTAAATATTGTGTGAATATGGATATTTTGTAGGAGGTCTGGGCCATATTTTTGCTGGTACTTTCAATTCTTTACAAATTTTATTGACAAACTTTCGCCTGTTACAATTGCAAGACATTGCACAATGGAAGTGTTTTATGACCTCGGATTTTAATCAAGAGTTTACAGATTTTCATTTCATTACTAAAATCTGTGAATTCCTGACCCAAACTCTAATCATCTTCTAATTATAATATTGATTATTTGTAATTATGGACTTCTTGATTGAATTAAGTTGTTATAGTATTCATTCATAAGTCGATCAAGCTAATGGAGGGGTGACAGTCAACATGTAATGCTGGTAATTCTCGCTGTTTCATGATCTAATATGCTGATAATTATCAGCTTACTTTGTTGATCAAATACCTAATTCAGGTAGACAATGACTATGGGGGTTTTTACCTGTCAATCAAATTTAGCTCTGTTGTTAAAAGTTTGATTGATAGGCAAACAAATATTGATCTCTACACAAGTAAATTTTAGGGACAATGGCTACAATTTGGTTCTTTACAAATTGTCACTTGTTATTGGTTGCATATTTTTAAAACAAGCAGAAATAAGGGACATCATTGTAGGTTTTAAATGTTTTTAGCTCACCTTAACAAATGAGTGGGATAGGACTTTGATTATTCACACATATATAGATGCCTCTTGATCAGGCCTTTTGGTACCAAGAATTTTTACCTTGAACTTTGACATACTTTTCAGAAACTTTAACATTGGCTTTATTTATTTGGAATCAAAAGGGATAGGATTTTGATTATTCACATATAGATGGCTCATGACTATTGTCATATATTTTGAAACCGGGTTCAAAATATTGCTATGAAATATTGAAACACACACACACACACACCCTTTAAATATTGAATCCAGGGTTTAAATTATTATGGCCATAGTATTTTGATCCCTCTTGCATACATTCAAAGTCAAAAGATCAGGGATTCAAAATATTATAGCTGCAAAATGTTGAACCCCTTAATTTTTTTTTGGTAAGGTTGGGTTGGGGGAGTTCAAGATATTATAGCTGCGAAATATTGAACCCACCTAATTCTTTTAATGGGGATTCAAGATATGGCTGTGAAATTTTGAACCCCAGCATACTTCTATGGTCAGTAGGAGGGGGTCAAGATACAATGGCTGTGAAATATTACCTCCCTCCCACAGTTTTTTAAATGTGGGAGTGGGGGGGGGGGGGGGGGGGGGTTCAAGATAATACGGCTGCAAAATATTGAATCCCCATATAGCTTCTATAGTTAAAAGAGGGGGTTTCAAAATATTATGGTTGCAAAATATTTTACCCTCCCCTCTGCATTTTTTAATAAGGGGGGAGGGGTCAAAATATTATGGCTGTTAAATATTGACCTTCCTTCAATTTCTGAGTGTGGGAAGGTTAAAATGATACATGATGTATTTCCATATTATATTCAATTCCTTGGGTACTGTTGCAAAATATTGTCTTCAAAATAATAAATATAAAAGTCTGAATTACGAGAAAGTTTAAATATTGTTCTATTTAACTATCAAACCCCAAATTTTGTATCACATATTAACTTGAAATCTGACATTCAACAAAAAATTCCTTTTCCTTTTATCCCATCCCATTATAGGGTACTTTTACATGTATTATTAATGATATTTGTTTTGTAATTTCATACTGATTAGAAAATGGAGAGAAAATATCAAAATTTTCTTGAAGCCATGTTTTAGAATTAATGAAATATCTCTCCCTTGTGTATATTCAGGTAAAAGGGATGGTTTATTCCCTGAACATCTACTTCCCAAAAACAATATCTCAATAAGAAAGAGCTTTAAGGGGAACACAGGTAGAGTTTACCTGGATAATTTAAGAATGAAAAAAGAATTTTAAAATCTGTCAAATTTATTAACATAATATTCAAGCATTCTACAGAAGTGGGGCCTCCGTGGCCGAGTGGTTAGAGCATCGGGCTCAAAATCACAAAGCCTCTCACCTCTGTCGGCGTGTGTTTGAATCTCGGCTGCGGCGTTATGTGAGCAAGTTTGCCAGTTTACTTGCAGAAGGTCGGTGGTCTCTTCCCAGGTACATTGTATCTAGGTTCTCTCCTCCACCAACAAAACTGGATGCCACCAGATAACTGAAAAATTGTTGAGTGTGGTGGAAAGCAATAAATAGTCAATCAATCAATCAATTCTACAGAAGTAAGCATATAGGGCACTGTTTAAATATGAAACATAATTAATGATTATAGGTAGCATTATATATTAAGATTAATGTGTGTTAGGAAGCACTGATCATTTTCAAAATACATCTTCACAAAATAAAATCTAATTCAATGCATATTCTTGCATTTTACAAAAGTCTGGATTTACATGAATGGCATTGTTTGAATATGAAAATAATTCATAAACATGCCTATTTTTTACGTCTCGCTACATAATTTATCTCCCTCACTGAAACATTTTTTCTTCATTGTCACAGGGACTGCATGTCACCTGTTTAGCATGATATTTAAGTCATATAGCATCACTGTCCAAGGTGTAGAAGTTTAGATGCTGAATCTGTATACATCATCAGGTCGATTATTCCCTCTGTATCTTCTGAATTTCCTTGGCATTCTGTATAACTTTTAAAATCTGCACAATGAAGATGTTGGAGTGCACATGTTAGGCCATTCTTTTCAGCTTCCCGTGCTGTACTTCCATGCTGTTGTTAGTACAGGGTCCCTCAGTGCCAAAGTAGTTCCACGACAGTCTGTCACCATTCACCCACTGTTCTGTCACATAATCTGTAAAAGTCATTTGTGTCATTGCATGAAGGTCAGCTTCATCTCAGTCTTACAAGGCTGTAAACCAAATGTCTTCAGTGCTCTCTAGTGGAACAAGGTGAAGAACTTCTGCCCATCTAACCAATCTCTTCACGTTGTCCTCGTCTCTGTATGGAATCTGTAGGCCTGTGTGTTGTGCCTTTCACCAAATTACCTGGGTGTAATGGAAGAAACATTCCTTGGTGGTGATGCCTTGAAACACTTCTCTGACGGAGTTGTGGACAGCAATTTCAAAGTCCGCTAGGGAAAATCTGAATCTGAAAGGAGGGTGAAAAATCTTTTGTAAATGGTTTTACTTTTTCCTGGTAACAGGGCATAAACAACAGGGGTCATCACATCATCAGTTGGGATATGTATAGTGTAGATCTGGTGGAAGATTTTGGGGCAGGTGTAGAATGTCCCTGATGCTGCAAGGTCTTAAAGGTTTTCTGTCATGGCAAAGGCTATTGTTCTGTTATTCTGGAAGGTGTCATCTAGGAGAAGGAATCTGTCAACCAATTCTGTCTGTCTATTTCTCCTGCAATCTGGTATCAGCAACTGTCTTTGGAAGTGGTGGCGTCTGTTTCCGGAGAGCTCTGTACAGTGTTGACTTGGCTGTATGAAATGTTGGTAATCTCTCGACAATCTCTCCGCTGGCATGTATCCCAGTTCCTGTCTCAAAATCTGTTGAGTTCTTCTGTAAAGACAGAGGGTATGGGTCTCACTTCTTCTGCACATTCCTTGGTGATTTGGTTCATAATCTGCTTGGCAACTACTTCTGCATGGTCTGTGGGGTGGGTGTGGGGCTTTCTTCCAAATCCTACTAGTATGTTTGTTTTCTGTTGAAAGGCAGCCTGAACTTCCTGCTACAACACATTTCCAGAAGAGCCTGTTGTCTGTTCTGAGATGAATCCGGTATATGTACCCATCAAATGCTAAATTTTGGCTACCTTGTCTGTCTGATGAATTTAATGTTGAGCTGTGCATTTGCCATTGTTGGTAGAAGATGAAGAAATTTCTATAATATTTAGGTAAAATTCAGAAAATGTTATAGCTGCAGAACTGTAGCTCTCTGAAAAAATATATCCCAATATTTTTTTTCAGAGAGCTACAGTTCTGCAGCTAAACATGTTATAAAAAAAGTTTTTAATTCTTAAATTAATTCTTCAATATCCAGGTAAAATGCAGAATATGTTTTAATTTTAAAAAATCATTATTTTTTGTTCATCAGTATGCAGGTAAAATACATTTGAAAAATATACATAAACTTAGCCTGACAATTCTTCAGTATCCAGGAAACTACAGGTAAACTCTACCTGTCTTTCCCTTAGAAGGCCCCTTAATTGCCTTCCTTATGAGGTGTTGTTTTGGGGAAGTAGATGGTCAGAGATTTTGTATCACATATTAACTTGAAATTTCCTTTTTCTTTTATCCCATCCCATTATAGGGTACTTTTACATGTATTATTAATATATTTTTTTTTTGTATTTTCATACTGATTATAAAATGGAGGGGGGAAAATCAAAGCTTGAAGCCATGTTCTAGAAGTAGTGTAATATCTCCCTTGTATTTATTCAGGTAACAGGGATATGGCTCCTGTGTATTGTGTGTACACAGGGAGATGTCATGGAGTGGTCCATTGTCTGTTGTTTTCCCCTTGATGATTTCTATTTTATGTAACATAAGAAGAGCATGCTAATTTGGTTGCCCAGGTTGAGGGGGGTGTTTAGCTTAGATGGATCCATCTGGTTTTTAAATGAGTTGGCAAATGCAGTCATTTATAAAGTTTTTTTAAGAGCTCATGGGTATTACAGAGTACAAAGATCTGGTTAAATATCTCAACCTCCCTTATGAATATAATAAAAAAAAGTGTATGGAAGTCAATTTTTCACAGCCATAATATCTTGAATCCCTCCTCATAACCGAGTATTCTAATGGGGGTTCAATAAATCACAGCCATATCGTCACTCTCCCTTCAGATAGGACCATAAAAACAGAGGCCCTGTGTCACACCAGATGTGGCACGATAAATATCCCTCCCTGCTCAAGCGCCGAGTATATGCCTAGAGTTTGCAGCCCTCCATCAGCAATGGTGATGTATCCATATGAGTGAAAGGTTCTTGAGAGGGACATTAAACAATATATAATCAATCAATCCTCCCTAAATAAACAAAGCAAATAAAAATATATGAGGGAGATTTCAATATTTCACAGCCATAATATCTTGAACCCCCTCATCTTAACTGTAGTAATCTAATGGGAGTTCAATAAATTGCAACAATATCTTGACCCCCCCCCCCCTTTTCAAATAAATATGTAAGGGGTTTGATATTTCACAACTATAATATCTTGAACCCCCTCCTCTAACTATAGAAGTCAACAGGGTGCAATGTTTCACAACCATAATATCTAAATCCCCCCTTACGAATATAATGAAAATGTATGGGAGGTTCAGTATTCCGCAGCCATATCTTGAACCCCCTCTTTCTAACTGTGGCAGTCTATTTGAGGTTCAATAAATTTCTGTTATAATATCTTGAAACTCCCTCCCCCAAATAAAAATGTTAGGAGGTTTTATATATTGTGACCCATTCTTCTAAGAAGAAGTATAATAATGGAGGGTCAATATTATGCAACCATAATTAATATCTTGACGCGCCCCCCCCCCCCCCCCCCCCCCCCCCCCCCACCAATATAATAAAAAGTGTGGGTGGATCTATATTTTGCAGCCATAACATCTTGAACCCCTCCTCTCACTTTGGAAATGTAATGGGAGGGAGGATGTCAATAATATGCAACCATAATATCTTGAACCTCCTTCTTTAACAATGGCAGTATAATGGAGAGGGGGTTAATGATATGCAGACATAATATCTTGAATCTATAAAAGTCAAAGAGGGTTAATGTCTAGTAGTCATAATATTTTGACACCCCCTATGAATAATATGATAAAAATGTATGGGGGGGGGGGGGGGGTCAATATTTCACAGCCATATTATTTTGAACCCCCTCCTCTGAGCTATAGTAGTCAAATGGGGATTCAATAAATCTCAATTATAATATCTTGAACCCACATTAATATATTGTAACTTTAATATGATGAACCCAGAGTTCAATATTTTATAAGAGGGTTCATTATATCGCAGGCAAAAAATGAACCAGGGTTCAAAATATTATGCAATATATTGAACCCGAGTTCAATATTTCGTGGCATCAAAACAGTGTGCTACACCGTGCCTTTCATTTGGTACCAAGACTTCTGACCTAGTGACTTTTACCCTGGAGTTTCACCTACTTTTAAAAAACTTTAATATTGGCTCTATGTTTTGAACCAAGGGGGATAGGGCTTAGATATTTCTTATGACCAGGCCTTTCTTTTAGTACCAAGACTTTTGATCTGTTGACCTTGTTTTCAAAAACGTTAATGTTTGAACCCAAGGGGATAGGAGCTTTAATATTTCACATAAGATTTGTCATGACATAGTCTTTCATTTGGTACCAAGACTTTTGACTAAGGGACAAAGGATTTTGACCTACTTTTGTTTTTTGAACCAAGAGGGATAGGGTAAGTAGAGTCATGCTTCCCTGTGAGCTATGTTATCCTCTGAGAATTCTTGTTTGTATCAGCATCCTTTCAAAGTGTATCAAGCATTGATCTTTCAAGGATGGTTTAAAACAGGAACCTGCAAAACCACGGGAAGTAGACATGCAAGATGTGCAGGAGCCAGATGAAGATCAAGATGTAGATGGGATGGATGAAGGGGATTTACAGGTGAACAAATTGGTTATCTCTTAATTATTTTAAGAAACACAAGATTTTACAAACTAGTAGGCTTTGATAATAAGATTAATTTATTCAACAACACACATGTATTTATGTAATGAGAATTTGACAAAATTACACAAATATTTTAAAATTACAGCAGCAAAATTACAGTTTCAATATGATAAGTGTGAGGTTTCAGTGCTTTTTACTGTGCAATCTTTTTAGGGGTAAAAGTGTATATATGCATGAAACTGTATGGTAAAATCATTCTTATTGCAGATTGATCCACAAGTGTTTGACAATTTGGAATGGGAAGTGGAGTGCACTGCTGATGTCTGGAGAACTCTGAGAGATAAGAAAGTTGTGCCCGAGTTGAAGCAGAGAATTATGCGAAAAATTCAACTGCTTGCAAAGGGAGAATGGAGGACTCACCTCTGTAAAGAACTCAAAAATGCCCCAGACTCTCTAAAGCTGTACGAAGCAAAACTCAGTAAAGCCAGTAGGATAATATGGGAGTTGGCGATTGCCTTCTCGCCAAGGTTGAGTGAGAGTGCTGAGAAGAGACTGCAGTATACAGAGGGTGAGGTTGATCACCCTGTCAGAGGAGGGAGGATTTATTCAGAGGTGATACGAGTGTGGGACATTGTGTTTGACCATGACAAGATTTTTAAGTCTGTGCAACGCATAACCAAGTCTCACCTCAGAGGTGAGGAATGCATCATACAGAAAAAATTAAAGGGAGTTAAACAGTCCCAGTTTCAAGCTACAACAGGGAAGAGGTTTCCCATGATATATGCTGAAAGTGACATCGACATTGATCCCAAAGCCTTGCAGGAATATCAGGATAATATGCAGAGGTATTATCCTCCTGCTAGCTCCAATGAAACAGAGTACCACATCTTGAAATTCTACAATTTTGATTCCAACTTGGTTAGCCATGTGTTACAAAATCTAGAAGTCAAAGTGGATTTCCCATTTAGAGTCACTGATTTAGAACATGCTATTATTAACCTGAAGTCTGTGGCTCCCATTTTGTTGCTGGGCCGTAGTGGGACTGGAAAAACCACCTGCTGCTTGTACAGACTTTGGAGTCAGTATGTGACATACTGGACAGGAGCAATAGAGGCTGATGCCAAACTACTGCCACGGTGTCAGATCTTCAGACAAGAGGAAGCAGATAATGCTGATGGTAGGACTGTTATTGATGTGATAAAACACGATCATTGAAATGAATTGAAAAAATTCAGGTTTTTATTCCTCATTGTTTTTGGTGATCAGTATCTTGAATGCATGAAAATTTTTGTGAGTTACCTCAGCTAAGTTGGGGATAGATCATGAGATAATGTATGCATGATTTTAGTCATGTTTTTAATGTTGTATACGACATGTTGCTTGTGACATCTTTTTCAGATGAATCACTATAAGGTGAACTCAAATAATGCTTCTGAGTGACAATACATTTTGTGCATAACTGTCTCATTTCTAGGCGGCATCTGTTGAAATGGGTTGTTTAGTTTATGGAATATCTTGTGTATGATTGAAATTTAGGAGAAAATGAAGCAGGAGGTGATGAGTTGGAGGAAGAAACAATTGAAGATACAGTCCCAGCAGAAGCTGCAGAAAATGAAGAGGAAGAAGAGGAGGAGGGACAGCAATATGACCATCTCCACCAAATATTCATCACAAAAAACGTTGTACTGTGTAGTGAAGTCCAGAAAAATTTTAAGGAGCTCAGTCATGCCTGTGATGTAGCGAAGCAATATGTCACAATGGAAGACGAGGCGCTCCCTAACAGGATACAGGACATCAGCGATTTCCAATTCCCAGTGTTCACCACATCCAAGAAACTGCTTCTAATGTTGGATGCTTCATTAGAACCACCCTGTTTCTTTGACAGGAATGAAGATGGAAGTCTAAAGGTAAAATATGAAACATTGTGCCTTTTATTTACTGTATATTGTATGTGTTTTAATATAGGAATGTTTCATTATTTGAATGTATTTGTATCTAGAAAATAATATTTACCTGTTCAAATCATGCATCTATTAGATAAAGATTCTGAAACATTTAAATTGACAAATCTTCGTTGTAGTTTGAGAGATTATTTACAGGTGGATGTTCAAGGATGGACAGAATCAGAAGGATCCCTGAGCTTTCTTCCCATGCTGGAAGAAGAGTCAGATGATGAAGAAGATGATGATGATCAGTACCAGGATGGTGATGTGGATGATAATGACAGTGATGATGACCAAGAGCATGGTGAGCATCCTCGCAGAAAAGTGGACCCCAGGAGAGAGGTCACATATGAAGTATTTGCTGAGGAAGTGTGGCCCAGAATCAGTAAGAAGTATGCAGGGCGATATCATCCATCACTGATCTGGATGGAGATCATGTCTTTCATCAGAGGGTCATTTGAAGCTCTATCAAAAGCTGAAGGATACCTTTCAAAGAAGGAATACTTGGACTTAGGAAGAAAGAGAGCTCCTAATTTTTCAGGAGAACGAGATCATATCTATGAGATTTTCAAGAAATACAATCACTTCAAGAAGCAGAATTTCATATTTGATGAGACAGATTTGGTTCAGAATGTTTACAACAGGTCTGTATTTAGACCACATATGTATAACCACATTTTCTGTACACTAATGACGAGTTCTTTTAAAATAAGTTGCAATGCATAGAAGAAAGTTAGACTTGCAAATAATCTAATGAGCACTGGGATTGTCATGGTTTAAAAAAAGAATAAGCATAGTTACTGACTGGATCCAAGGACAACAGCTGTTTCATTTGACCAGAGAATGGATTTGTTGCCTGAAGTCATGTGACGCTCAAAGAAACAGCTGTATTCCAAGGACCAAGTCTATTACTGTTGTGTTACACAACTTCATTTTTTTCTTCATAATGAAATGTAAGTAATTATGTAAAAGAAAACAAATATGATGTTGGTTTACTACCATATTACTTGTTTACTTATTGAATAAAACAATTTTCCTTGCTCAATTTTGAAAAAAAAAAAAATCAGAATTTTGTGCCACAAAAATCTTAATCTTAAAGATGTCGCGTCACAGTGCAAAACGACCATTATTGAATAGAGGAAGAGAAAAGACAGAGAGGAAAAATATTGTTGCCTTCAGTTTCACAAGTTGAGAAGGGGGGGGGGGGTTTAAGTAAAGGAAAATATTGCTAGTATATTTATAAATAACCATTAAAACATGTATTTTTGCCATGTAGACTTAAAAAAGCAAAGGAAATGAAATGGATTATCCATCAGATTTATGTGGACGAGACTCAAGACTTCACACAGGCTGAGCTCTGTCTCCTTCTAAGGGTCTGTCAGTCACCAAATCAGATGTTCCTGACAGGAGACACAGCCCAGAGCATCATGAGGGGCATAGCATTCAGATTCAATGACCTTCGCTCTTTATTCTTCTATGCCAAGAGATCTATGCATGCCATTGGAAAAACCTCTGGTGTGAAAGTGCCAAAGCAGGTAAGAATTTTAATGTTATTTTTTCTGATGTATTTTCAGAAGGATGTACAAGTGTAATTATGATATAGTTGCACTAAAGAAAGAATATATGTATGTAGGTTTCAAAACAGGAATGATCTCTTTTAAATCGGGGATTCTATTTTACATCCAAATTGTGGGCATGTTATATGAACTCTCATGAAATGCAAAGCTCTGTATTGTGCATATGATTCTAATACTAAAGAAAGGTCACTCAATCCAAATTTTTATTATCCCCTTGTTGCAGGGGATAAAGTTACTTGCCACTGTAGATGTTGATATGTATGTCCAAAAATATTTTTGGCCACAACATATGAATACCACCATTCTTTAGAGATGGTAGACATGGAGTAAAAGATGCCCGTCAACTTTTGGGTTAAAAGGTCATAAGTCAAGTTCAAAATGCTGAAATGGTAAAGTTTTCACTCAGCTACTTTTTACAGAAATTGAAGATAAAGTCTAGTTTTCCTTCTCAAACATAATACACAGATGGTTGGTGGAGATTGGAAGGTCAAACAAGCCGTAGGCCAAGGTCATTTGAATTTAGTAGTCAAGTATTCAGTATTTGAATGTAACAATGTTGTAAGCACAGCAGAAAAAAATTGATCTTTTGATCTTGTGCATGTGACAGAAAAGTGGGAAGAATGAGAAGCCAGTAAATTTCTCAGTCAAAAGGTCAAGATCATAGTCATCAATTTTTGCTATATGTTATAGATGATGCTGTGTTGTAATGAGATGCTTTGCAGAGTCCTGATTATCATTAATTAGACTTGTAAATAAAATTGAAATTTGTAAGCAGATATCAATCACACTGTGAGAAATATTTTTATTGGTGAGTTGAAATGATTCAGGTGTACCAGCTGACCCACAATTACCGTTCCCATGCTGGTATCCTGTACTTAGCATCTAGTATTCTGGACCTTATGGTGGAATTCTTCCCAGAATCCTTTGATCGACTACAGAAAGACCAGGGACTGTTTCAGGGACCTCCCCCTGTACTGCTGGAGTCTTGTAGCTTTAGGTAAATTGCTGAAAATTTGTAAATGTTGAACTTGTCTTTTGATGTGAAAGATGTGTATATACCTGGATATTGTCATAACGAAGTAGTAGATGTATGTAATGGAAAGATAGAACATTTTCAAAGTAGTTGGTTAGAGTAACTATGAAATACCATTTTAATAGTGATTTAGCAGTGCTATTAAGAGGAAACAAAAGGAAAACTTCCCACATTGAGTTTGGAGCTCACCAGGCAATCTTGGTCGTGAATGACGCTGCTAGGGATAACATTCCAGAAGAACTTAATCTGGGACTGATTCTGACAATATATGAGGCCAAGGGACTGGAGTTTGATGACATTCTACTTTACAACTTCTTCAAAGATTCCCAGGTATGACTTAAACTTGTTACATATGCAATAATTCTAAGATATCTTGATATATTGACCAACGAATTATACGATAGTAAACATGTGTTTATGTTAAGGTTGATGTACTTGATTAATTTTTCACTTAAAATCAGGCCACAAAAGAGTGGAGGGTAGTGACTGAGTTTTTGGAACGCTTGGCAGCAACAAACACACACGCCGCGAAGCAAAACAACTCTGAGAGTCTAGTGGAAATTGATGCTGGTACTTGTAACAAATTCAAGTGTTTTGGGGGTCTTCATTTTGGTCATTTTCAATATTTCTTAGATATACAAACTTTGGTCCAGGCATTTGTCTCAAACACAGATTTGAATTTTAGAAGTTCTCCAGCAAGCTGATCGTCCAAGGCCTTTGACCTTTGACCCTTATCAACACAAAGTGTTGAATGCAGAACTGAAGCATTTGTACACTGCTGTAACAAGGGCTCGTGTGAATGTTTGGATATTTGATGAGGACATGGAAAAAAGATCACCTATGTTTCAATATTTCAAGGCTCGCAAACTGACCAGGAATATAACAAGCTCTGAAGTGGATAATGGTAATTAAAGTATCAGATGCAGATTTTTTTCTTTTTTATTGTGTTAAAAAATGTAGGGTCATTGTGATTGCATTATAAATTGAATATACAACAAAATCCTAATTAATCCTTTGGACTTAAGTGTGAAATGCAAGAAGTTGTATTCCATTCCCCTGCAATGCATTTTCTCTTTCGAAATAAAGTTTCTGTTCAGTAAAGCCAGTGGTATATGTTGTTAATATTTATTATCTTTGAGATTACAGCATTATTAAATGTTTAACATGAGAACAGAGTCTAATTTCTGGTCAGGAATTTAAGAGTTTTTAGATATTCCCATGAAAATTGTGGGAAAATCAGTTAATCTCCATGTGGAAAACAACTGTGGAGAAATGTGTGAATTCAGTGATTCCTTTGGAATCTTGGTTATATAAGTAAGCAATTTTTGAGAGTACACCAGTGACTAAGTTAAAGAGAGAGAAATAGAGAGTGCAGGGAGGGTAAGGAATAAAGAGATAAAAAGGGGTAAGTGCACAGAGAGCAGTGGTGGCCACTCCCCCCTTTTGTGAAGGCTGCGGGGCATGGGTGGAAAGAAGCAGTAGAGAGAGGGTGCCCCGCCCGCAGGTGAGGGGTGTGTTCCGCCACATTATAGTTCTATTTCAATAAATTTTAAACAATATGACTCTGCACATTTAAAAATTTCACGTCATGGAAAATATGAAAGTTTTCACATGCTTAACAAAATGTAACTTCTTTACCTGTCCAGTTTAATTTCCTCAGCATCTATCACATCCCTCAGTAAATTTAATGGATCCTCCCCTCCTGTGTAACCTGGTCCCCATCGTAAAACTCGAGCTAGGTCATTACCTAAAAACATTTCAACATGTACTTTCATTACATAATTATGACTGAAATTGTACCTAATTCTGCAGGTCAAGATTTATGGCTATATATGTGATGCTTATGATGCAGTGATTTTTCCTCCCTAAGTTTAGCAAAGCATTACTTAAGATGAAGTCCAGCGATTCCAGGTCAATTTAGTCAAGTTTGTTTGAATGTTCAGTGCTTTGTCATCAGATCCAGTGAAGTAGCATGTGACATTCCATTGTAGATACAGCTAGTGGAATGTTTGCAGAGGAGTCCACACTAGAAGAATGGCTTAAGAGAGGAGAAGAGTTTATGAAGCATTCCTTGTATGAGGTGGCAGCCAAGTGCTTTAATCGTGGCAAGAACTTTGACATGGAGAAAATCGCCAACGCTCATCAGTCTGCACTTGTTGCTTCCAGGTTTGTAGACGTAGCGCTGTGTATTCCCCTTTGTGTGCAAGATTTAAGGACATACGTGATTTTGCTGACATTCTTGGAAATTATTTTTTCATTTCCTTAATATGAAAAGTTCTTGTGTGATATCCGAAATAGGTTTAAATTTTGTATTCTAGTTGGTATGTTGACCTGGGTAGCTCATTGGTTAGACCACCTAACTAGTAAATGCAAGGGTCCTAGGTTCAATACCAGATTGTTCTAAAGATTTTTCTCTTCACTACATTTGTACAACTCACTGTAACAACATCAGAGTTGACTTTACATTTTTACTTGCAACAACCATGAACCATTAAAATCTGTGAACTCTAGAACAGACATGGTGATATACCCCAATATTTTTTGTTAAAAAGAGAAAGAATACTAGTGAATTGTATTTGAAATGTGACAAAAAATTAAACATTATTGAGAAATATGTCCTTAAGCTACATCCTTTTCGCACTATTAAATATTTTATAATGATCTTTAATTTGCATTTCTCTACACTAGTTGTTTATTGGTCACTATCTATATCGCCTATTTCATCATCCAATCATATGTTACTTACTTTTGGCAACTAGTGTATTTTTAGTAATGCCTATAGCACACCCTGGCCCGATTGTGGCCCCCCCCCCCCCCCTCGATAGAAACAATTGTGCTCTAGAGGAGACACCTTAATCAATCATCTTTATTAATAAGTGAATTCAAAATCAACGAATCAATGCTTTACAAAAAAAATTGCACTTTGGTGTTTGAAATTCTAGGATAGCGTCAATTTTTAAGTAATTCTTCAAAAGCAAAGGCTGCACAGTTTCCATAAGCAGTCAATTTGTAGTTTTAACCTTGTTATCAGAGTCCTCACAGAAAATATATGTGAGGTTAAACCAGATGCTATGGGGGAAAGTCAGCATGGACGTGTACAAGTGTATGTTTTCACCAGAGCCAATCGGAACATCGCATGTTGTTGGCCTTTTCTGTCAAGTTGAGAAAAAAAATATCTCATGCATTTCACTCCAGAATTGCTGTGTGGTGAAGACTAAGGTTAAAATGCAAAGATACAGTGATTTGATTGGTCAATAGAATTGTTGTAATTTGAATTGTATGAAATGATTGGTTTAAAATGTTTGTATGTATGTAGTGCATTAATTCCAAGAAACAAATATTGAATGTGTATGATAGGAATACATTCACTTCCAGGAAATATTATATCAGAAGTATCAATTTCAGAAAACCGTTAACTTTTAAGAAATGATAATGAAAGTACAATAGTAAACATATGTAAACGAAATGATATCAAAAGTATAGGGGACCTCCGTGGCCGAGTGGTTAGAGCATCGGGCTCAAAATCACAAAGCCTCTCACCTCTGTCGGCGCGTGTTCGAATGTGAGCAAGTTTGCCAGTTTACTTGCGGAAGGTCGGTGGTCTCTTCCCTGGTACATTGTATCTGGGTTCTCTCCTCCACCAACAAAAACTGGACGCCACCAGATAACTGAAAAATTATTGAGTGTGGCGGAAAGCAATAAATAATCAATCAATCAATCAATCAAAAGTATAACGTCCAGAGAAAACACAGTAACTTCTAAGAAATGACAATGAACATATGACAATATGGTAATGTGACCCAAATAAATTGCACACATC
The DNA here is from genome assembly GCA_024699665.1 of Ostrea denselamellosa. Taxonomy (NCBI): domain Eukaryota; kingdom Metazoa; phylum Mollusca; class Bivalvia; order Ostreida; family Ostreidae; genus Ostrea; species Ostrea denselamellosa. Next base: position 24,351 of record JAMZEH010000029.1, on the reverse strand, counting down.
AATTAATTTTTTTTAAAAATTCACTAACACTTTATTACCTGATGCTATTTCCAGTATCTTAAACTATAAATCGGTGCTTTGAATTGATTATCAGTAACTTGTGTGCATACTATACTATGAGGGACACTTTTTAAGTTCGTAGAGTAGGGCGGTCTTTTTAAAACCGCTTGAAATATCAAATTTTATTTATCTAAGACCTTCGAAATACCCCCCGTCTGCCTCAACACACATTTTACACCAATCTACCCATTTCCGGAACGCGGCGTGTACTCCTCTTTAGGTTATGTTGCAGACACTGGTAGACCGCACTGCCTATATGACAACGGGATTCAAAACGGTGCCCTCCCACCATTTCCTTTAGTCTTGGGATCAACCAAAGGTCACAGAGGGACAGATCAGGGCTGTATGGAGGATGATCTAAGACATTGAGCCCAGATTCTTTCAGATATTCCTGTACTGTAGCAGATTTATGGGCCAGTGCGTTATCATGGAGTAATTTGATGACGCGGACACCAGTGCGCGATCTGCGTTTCTGATAGAAATCAACAAGTTGAGTAAGAACACTTTCTCTGTAAAACTTTCCAGTGACAGAACTACCTTTCAGGACTGGAATTTAAAGGACTGGACCTTTCGAATCAAAGAATATCGCATACAACATGCGATTTGATGTTTTGCAATGGCGCGCAATGACAGGTCTGTTGCCCTCAGATTAAACCCAAACCTTTTTTTAGCCTTAGAATCAGGTTGAAAATGATAGATCCAGGTTTCGTCACCTGTAACTATCTTTTCCAAACGATGTGGGTCACATTTATCATATTTTTTATAATTTGTGATGCAAGTCTAACCCGACTTTGTTTCTGCTCATCAGTGAGCAAATGGGGCACCCAGCGTGCAGATCTTAAGTAGCCCAAGTCGTTCACATAAGATCTTCAAAACACTTGACGAATGAATGCCACTTAATTCTTCTATCTCTTGCATGGTATAACGTGCGTCTTCCTCAATTAACATTTTCACAGTAGCAACATTCTTTTCCGTCAAAACGGAAACGGCCTACCCACTCGAGGGCCATTTTCAATTGACTCCTGACCATCATTAAAACAACACACCCACTTGCAAACTATAGCATATTTTAAAGTACCATTCCCATAAACCTTTTACAAATCAGCATGAATTTCCGTTGTCGGAAACCCGAGGTGTGCTCGAATCTTACAATATATCCTCTGTTCATTTTTCCATCCATATTGAACGCTATATTTTACTATAGTGTATAAAACCACGTGTTGAAAATACCCAGCGCAGCGGGCACATGGACCTCGTGTGCCGCATACCGTGATACCCTTCGAGAGAGGAATGATTACAAAAGTTCTGTGTAAAAAATCGTGCAACTTCATAATCGCATTAAAAAGTTATAGGCTTACTCTATGAACTTAAAAAGTGTCCCTCAATTAAAACTGTCTCAATCCCTCTCCCGATTTCAATTTCTTAAATCGTAAAGTGTATAGGTAGCTACATGGATTAAATTTGTAGATTTCAAGATTGTAACCATAGTACATGTACATTCTTCTCTCACTCAATCACTTCTATTATCAATATGTGTGTGTATGGGTCTAATATATATATTTTTAAATATTTGCATAATGATTTTCATTTTAAAAAAATAGTTAGAGGCAAACCCCTGGTCAATTCTACATGCAATCAATAAGGAAGGATGTAAAACCTCGGTCAAATACAACTAGTTAATAGAAGAAAGATTCTTATGTAGATAAAATAATTTAATGGTTTGCATTTCTATTGCTTCTATCCATATAATACATTATTGATTATTATAACACATTTACTAATTTCTATATAGAATCATTAAGTTAGATGCCTTAAAACAATGATGATAGCACACACGCACACAGAGAAAAAGAGAGAGAGAGAATTATCATTTAATCTTTGAAAGCTTTGCAAGTAGTTTTTACAAAATTCTACAGCATGTTTTTTTTTCCCAGTATTATGTCCATAAATTGAAATAAAAAAATGATGCACAGATGATTGTGTGGTCAATGTTCAGCAATGTTGCAATATATTTCCAAGCATAAAAGGTGTGAAGTCAGCTTCCCGTGAGGCTGTGACTGAATTTTCACACAGCTGATTAACAAATGAAGCATGTGAACCTCGTGTGTAACAAAAGATTTGTTCAATTCAGTTTATTCTTCGTAATATTTGACTGATTCATGTGAGAACTTCCGTTCTTCATTATTTGTATACAAAGTTGAACACATTACATCTTTCAGTCACTGCCTAACTGAAAGAGAAAGTCATTCATAATATGGATTTCTGAAAAACAAAAAATATATAATTTTGTCCATGAAGTTGAAAGATGTTCTGCATGTATCATTTACTGACAGTCAGAATTAATAATTTGAAGAAAAAAATGTGTACACAGAGAAAGTCGATGGAAAATGTTAACTTACAAAATGACCATGCCCTGTATTTCTCAGATTTTAAACTTTAGAGCAACCACATTTACTTCATCGATTATTTTGGATTCAAGAATACCACCTACAATTTTTCTTGTTTCACACAAGAAAAAAAAAATGTGTGTTTGCTTGCACTACAGATCTATTAATGATGCTAAAACAATTCCCAGGAACAGCACTGAAGTATAATTGCCATACATGCCCTAACTATAAACAATGTCCATTTAATCTGTGCAGAGTTAATGTTTCTCTCGTCAGAGTCAATTATCCAGACTAATGAGTTGGAATACACTTAAAAGTTGAAACATTACATCCCTCCTTTTCTTTATAAATGGAATCTTAATGAAATTTACAAATTAAAAACTGAAATCATATTTAAAAATCAACTGTCTTATTATTGAAAGTGTATAATAAACAAATAGACAATATATATTTACAACTAAATTACAAGTTGGAGGATTGTTATGCCTCAGTGCACAGCTTGTATATTTTCATGAATCACAGATATAATATTCCAGATGTTTCGGCACTTTTCTTGACCTTCATAACTCGTATAGCAGTTTCGGGTCGAGTTTGCTTTGAATGTCATTGCTCATATCTCCTGCATTGTCATTTTCACAATTGTTTATTGCTTCAGTTTTTACTTCCTTGAAGTGACTTGCATTTCTTGTAATTTCGTGGTCTTCATTTTGTGCTGTAATCAAGGTCCCCTTTCTGTTTATGATTTCCGTAGGATTTGGATTATAGGGTGTTTACATTTTGTTTGTTTTATTTTGTTTTACCAGTACGTTTTATTTTGTTTAGCCAGTACATAATCTCCAAACTCAAGATTGTTTTCTTTGGCTCCGGATTTGCTGACAACATATTGCTTAATTTGCTTTTTAGCTTTTTCATAATTTTTACGAATGTCAGTTTTCGTCTCAATTTCTTCTCCTTTTTGTTTGGTAAGGATTTCAACATCTAACTTTGTTTTCAATGTATGTCAAAATGGAATCTTGAACGATGACAGTTTCATCATGCAGTGTGGTGTAGCTTGATAATTCTGTAAAAACATGTATATTTCTTATTTCCAATTTTTATTTTCCATGTTTGCTGCTCTATGGTTCTCATGAATCTCTCAGATGCTGCATTTGAAGTAGGCCATAGTGGTGTGATTTATCGGTGTTTGAAATCCAGATATTCAGCAAATTGTTTAAATTCTGATCCATTACACGGCGGTCCGTTATCTGATTTCAAAACACACGGAGTTCCAAATTCAGCAAGCCTTGTCACCATGGACTTTACTGAAATGGATTTTAAGATTTCCACAATGGGGTATCTCGAATATTCATCAATGACTACCATCAAATAGTCTCCAGATGGACATGGTCCACAAAAATCCATCGATACTTCAGTCCACAGTCCACTGGATAGCGGTAACATCTGTAATGGTTCTATGCATTTTCTCTACTGTTGCTTGACACGAGATGCAAGATTTGATTGTGGATTCTACGATTTTATCAATTCCTGTAAACCAGACATTTTCATGTAGCAATGGTTTTATTTTCACCACCCCGTGGTGACCCTCATGAGCTAGTTCAATTATTCATTTTATAAGCGACTTCGGTGTAATAATTCGTGTAATCCTCAAAATGATACCTGTATCGGTGATTGTAAACTCGTTTCTAAGTTTATAAATAAAAGAATTGGAATTCTTACTTTTCGCAGATTTTGTCCAATCTCCAAATTCCAGCGATGATCGTAGTTCTCGAAGCATCGGGTCTTTGTCGGTGCGAGTTTAAATCTCACTGACTTTTATATGTCGCTACTTATTGTGAAGTTGATATATTCCTCTGCAACCTTTGATGCTTTTGAAATTCTGATTTCCATTTGATGAATCGGATGATATGACATGTAATCACTTGGATTAGATTTTCTTGGTTTGTATACTACTTTGTAATGGTATGGCTGTAAGCGTAAAGCCCATCTTTCAATTCTTGCTGGAGGCTTGGAATTTGGGTTTCCAAATATTAGTTCTGGCAGCTTGTGATCGGTGACTAACCTGAATTCTTGACCAAACAAGTAGAGATTAAAATGCTCACAGCTCCAGACAATAGCTAAAGCTTCCCTTTCCGTTTGTGAATATCTTTGCTGTCCTGGTGATAGAGTTTTGCTGGCATACACAATAATCTATCTGTTGTTATTGTCAAGATTGCGCCGAGTCCTATGAGACATCTACAATTACTTCAGTTTTCTTTGAGTATGACATGACAGTTATATCTGAAACAACATTTTATAGTACCTTCATGGCAATTGAATGTTTGTCCAAATCCATTTTTGATTCTTCCTTGTCAGGTCACATAGTGGCTTGCATACAATAGCAAAATCTGGTATAAACCTTGAACAATAATTTAACATACCAAGAAAACTTCACATCTGGGATGCATTTGTCAGATTCTCTGCATTTTTGATTGCTTCAACCTTGGCTGTGTCTGCCTATATTCTATTTCCCAAAAATACAAATCCATAAAATTCTAAGCTATCTTTGTTAGATTCACGCTTTCTTTTGTTCAGTGTTATGTTTTTATCCCACAATCTGGTTAGCACACTTCTTAAAGCTCTATCATGATCCTCCTGTGTGTTCTCAAAAACAATGATATTGTCACTGAGATGGCACACACGTGATTCGGGCTCTAATTCAAGTTGATGATAACCTGAATTCAAGTCAAGCTTTGAGAAGACTTTTGCACCATTTAGGTCATTGATTTTATCATTGGCAGTTGGCATTACGTGACACTCTCTGCATATAATCTTATTAGCTTGTCGCATATCAACACAAATTTGTACCTTGTCAGGGTCGTTTGGTTTAGGTGCTGCTACTATGGGGGAAATCTATGGTGTCAGCCCTTCTACTTTCTCTATAATATCTAAATCCTGCAGATTTTGTAGTTCTTGCTCCACCTTTTTGCGGATATGAAACGGTATACACCTGTGAGATTGTGCAACTGGTTTGACGTTTTCATAAATGTGAAGTTTGACTTTGTAGTTCTTTAGTTTACCAATGCCTTAGACTCTATCATTGAATTCCTCCAAGATCTCCACATGTGAAACAACATTTAAGCACAGTTCATTAACCCAAGTTCCTGAGCAGTGGTGCAGCTTAGTAATGATCCATTGGATCCTTCCACAACATAAACATATGCGCTAGTGATCTTGTCCTTTGATTCGATCTCAGCTAGAAATTTTCCTTTGACCAGAAGTTTAGACGTTGAGCCTTATGTGTGAATCTTGCTAGTAGCTTTTTCCAGTTTGATTTTCTTATTTTTGTCCATTTTCTCATATGTTTCGTTGTCTATATAATGTTCATGCTAGCACCGGAATCAACCAGAACTTTTGTTTGAAAGTTGCTTATTTTTTCAGTTGTGATTGGCAATTTTTGTGCAAGTGATTTGGATACTTTGAAAGTATATTCATCATCACTGCTGAGGTTGTCTACATTGTTAACCTTTGTTTTGCCCATTCACTCTTCACTCAGAGCTTTGCAAAATGTCCACCAGTCTTCTTGCATTTGTACATTCCTTGTCCTTCGCTGGGCACAGACAATCTTTGTTTGGCCATGCTTTTCCACAATTAAAACAAGTTGTTGACTTCTTACCTTGCAGTTGTTTCTTATATTTTATTGGCTTATACCTGGCAGTGTTCACTGTTTCTTTTTGTTTCTTCATACCAGAAGCTTAAAGTTGTAAAATTTCCATCGCCAATGCTGAATCAAGAATGTTTTGTAAGGAGACATTAGGTTCCCGTAATGCTTTTCTCCTTAGTCTTGACAATTCACAATCCTAGATTATCTGAGACTCTATTTCTCTGTCTGTGTTGTCAAATTTTTGCAATGTTCGGTGAGATGTCGTAGTGGTGTAAACACATCCATTGTTTCGTCAACGTTTTGTTTAGCCTGCCCGAATTTGTAAATTTCGTATTCTAAGTTCTTCCTAGGGTTGAAATGTTCTTCCAATTTTGTTTTTGCTGTTTTGTAGTTGTTTACACTTCCCGTATCTGCAAGGATGTCAAAAATGCTATATACATCTTCTCCCTTGTAATGCAGAAACATTTACGAACGACACAAGTTATTCCCATGGCAAGAATAAAATTCTCGAATCACTGGGCCCATTTTTTTCAAAGTTGTCCTCAAACTTTGGAAAGGATGGAAATCCTGTCGCTATTATTGATAATTCCAGATCAATTCTGCTAAAATTCTCTTATTGAAAATTTATTCTCATTGCCATTATAATCTTTCTTGTTTCACATAAGAGAAAAAACAACACGTGTGTTTGTTTGCACTACAAATCTATTAATGATGCTAAAACAATTCCCAGGAACAGCACTGAAGTATAATTGGCATACATGCCCTAACTATAAACAATGTCCATTTAATCTGTGCAGAGTTAATGTTTCTCTCGTCAGAGTCAATTATCCAGACTAATGAATTGGAATACACTTAAAAGTTGAAACATTACACCACCAAATGGTTTATTTACATCATTTAACTTAAAATCCAGGTTTCACTGTCATAAACCACACCTTCATATGCTTTAAAGTTCGAACATTTCCATACAATCTCATATAGACACGGTGTTACACGGAGGGTATTAGGGATTAAATTTTTAGACAAGGTGGACCTCTTGTGTATTCAAAATACACATACACCGCACCATGCCGTGTGCACGGTGTAACACAGACCATTTACACCGTGTGTTTTCCACTGATCATTACGGAATACTCGTGGCCTGCACTATATATCTGATACCAATTCTTGCAATAATATTAGACTAGTACTTATTAAACTTTCACAAAGAATTTGGTTGCAGATGGTTTCCAAGAATAAGTATAAAGGGCCTATATAGATCATTGGAATGGAAATTCCTAAATTCCTCTTTCTGATTTCAATAGCACTTGCAGGGATGCTGTCTTACTGTATAACAAGTTGTGAAGGAATGCCACATTTACCAAAGGTCTCGTAATTTTTATAAATATCATGTAATAAAAAAATCATTAGATTCATGTTCTGAAATATATTTCATTTCAGAATGAAGGACAATCCGGCCAAAATGAGGGAGGCATTCTTGGCAGCTGCTGAGAAATTCCTGGAGTGTGGACTACCAAACAAGGCTGTCATCTGCCTGCAAAATTCCCAAGAAAAAGAACTGGTGGCTCACCTGTATGAAAAAATAAATCAGGTGAAGAAATTTCTGTTAAAAGAAAAATCCTAAGAAACCTGGAGATGTAGATAAAAAAACAAGTTATCAGCCAATATTTCCCCAACAGACTTCGGTAAAGGTGACTCTTGGTGGTTCAAAATTTGATATCTTGAATTTTAATCTCTGGAAGTGAAATTATGGTTTTGATTTTTTTTTTCACATGTTTTAACCAAGTAAATTTACTCTCAATTCTCAATCTCTGAAAGTGAAGTTTGGATCCTGTAAAACAAATTTCATTGTTTTTCACTCTCAATCTCTCAAAGTGGAAGTAGTGTATCCATGCCATGAATCAAGTGTATAATTATTTCCACGTGGACCTTTGAAGCATAACAGTTCATACCTTCATGTATTTTCAAAAACGAAGTTTATTTTAGTTTACATTTTCATTTCTGATGGAATTCCCAGCCATTAAAATATAAATTCTACATTTATCAGATTCATGCGCACATTGTTCACAACAGCAGTGCATTCATGGGGAAAATGCGTATCATTACAATTTGTGAAGATCAAAAGCTCTAACAATGGTAAACATAATGGCTGCAAGAAATGATTAATAGTGTTAGATATTTCATTTTGGAATTCTTTTTACAGTTGGAGAAAGCTGGTGAGACTTACCGCAAATTGAAGCGTCCTATCGAAGGCAGCAGATGCTATGAGCAGCTAGGAAAGTTTAATTTGTCTGTGGACACTTTGGTGGAGAACGATCTGTATGAAATGGCCATTGATACATTACAGCGATATAAAATGTTGAAAAAAGTATATATTTATATTTTCTTTCAGTGTAATAATTGGCAATTGATAAATGATATGTTAAAGTCAACTTTTCCACTTGTAATCATTTTCAGGGGCATTCATGGTTTGCAAACACATTTGTTATGTATTCTGTAATACCATTATGATCTTTGCCTAATGAAGATTAGAGTGTCAGAGTTTGAAAATTCATCACTCATACATGATTTTTGAATAATTCAAGGATTTGGAAAGGAAGAGCATACCATTGCCTCAGATTCTTAAAGATAACGCTCCACGGAACCTGCACACAGTGGAAAGTCTGAGTTTTAAGGCAGCTGAAGTCTATCATCACTCTGGGAACAAGGAGAAAATGATGGCAGCTCTGGGTCGTCTGCCCAATCTGAAGGAAAGAACAGACTTCCTGATTCACAAAAGCTACATTGAGGAAGCAGCTTTGCTGTTCCAGGAGGCTGGTAGGTGTAAAGAAATTTTCATTCAGGAAATTCTTGGGGATTTTTTTTGTGCAGGCAACACAACTTTGCAAAATAGATCTTCTGTTTTTAAAGATTAAAGAAATAATAAATTTTTTACTCTGTAAATATCTGTAAACATTGTAACATATGTTGTTTCAGAAAAACTTGAAGAAGCAGTAGATTTGTATGCCAAAGGAGGCATGAATGAGAAAGCTCTAGAATGTGCTCAGAAGTTAGGGGACAAAGGTGTTATAGGGCAGAGCCTAATTTTGGACTGCAAGATAAGGCTAAGTCAGTATGAAAACTATAAGGACATAGATGAAGAGGTGAAAAATGAAATGTGTGAAAACCTGAACCAAGCATTTTATAACCTTCAGGATTTGGAGTACAAGGTTGCAGCAGGCGAAGCAGCATTTTTAAGAGGGCAGCTCACAGGACATAGTGAGTTCATCAACAAGGCTTTTGGAGCATTTTCTCATTCCCACCCACTTAGATCAGGAGAGGCAGGGCAGTTGGAGTGCATGCATTGGATGGTTCATAACTCTGATCTTACAGATAGGAAAAACCTTTACAAATGCATCTTAGGAATGCAAAATCTTTTCAGGGTATTGTTAGTGTTATCTAAGCCTGTTAATGAAGAAGAAAGAAAGCGTCTGCAAGAAATCTTTAAATTCTTTGGATTCCATCCAGCTGAAGAAGAGGATAAGCTTACTTATTATCCAAAAGAGCAACCAAGAGCACTAAAGATTTTGCATCGGACAACTAATCGGGGCTTTAAATGTAAAGAAGACAAATCAAAGATTCAGACCGAAATCTTCAAATATCTTGTGAAGAGAGGTATCAATTGGAAGGAGAAGTTGGAAGAGGTTATCAGTACTTTAAGGAACAAGAGATGTCAATGCCCAGCCTATAAACTTGGAGAATCCTGTGGAAAATTACAGGCAATGGATGATGCATCTAGTCAATCTTCTTGTCCTTTTCTTCATGTTCCTTTAATGCCTAAGAGTTTTGATCTTCTGACCGAGTATGACATGATGGCTGTTGAACTTGAAGTGTATGTACAGCATGGTGCAGAGGATGTCATGGAAAGAAACAAGGTTCTGAGTGATGATGTGTCATGCTTTATTCCTAAAGATCTCGAAGAAAAATACAAAGCATGTATCTTGCTGTTGGAAGATTTGATTCCAGAGAATTATCATATTGCTAAGATATCTTCAGACCCTGATCGGGTTTATGATTTGCTAAAGAAGTTGAGGTACCCTAAGGGTGGATATTTAAGAAAAAGAATGATCAGGTATTTAAATAGTTTGTTTGAGAAAATGCAAAAGGAAGATAGAAAAGACAATATCAAGGTGTTTGTTATGATCCGCTTTGTTAACCATTTACTAAATCTTCAAATCAAACCAAAGCCAGATGATATCATGTTCAACTTTGAGCAATCTATGGACAAAGAATGTCCAAAAAAGGAGGAAAAAAGAAAGAAGGAATGGGCATTTAAGCTTGGATTCATGTTGTATGAACTTAGTGGGGAAACCTACATTCGCTCCATTGCGAGAAGATTTTGTGATGGGTATGATCAGATAATGGGATACAACAATGATCCGTCAGAAGCCTTGATTCAGTTCACCAAGTTCTGTGTTTTGATGAGCAACACCGGAAGTACGGAACTTCTCCCTCATTATAATCATCTCTTCTTATGGATGGAATACTACACCACAGTTGCCTTCAGTCTGTCTGCCAAAGTCCAGGACAAACCAAGCTTCTTTTTTGTTGTTCCAGAATCTTACATTTCAATAGTCTATTTCATTGATGCCACATTTGTTAATGAGAGTGGTGTAGCAACATTTGAGGCTGTTCATAGACACAGAAGCTGGAAGGGTAATGACACCAGTCTCTTTCAGGAACGTTTGAGAAGAATGATTGGTATTCTATGTGGGTTTCGCTCAAGAATAAACCTCATTCGTCATATCTTTCAATCCAGCAATCTTGAAAAGCAGAATGAAGATGGAAGATTTGGGATTGCAGAGAGACTTCTTGTTCTTGTTCTTGTGTATGTTTGCAATCTGGGTAAGTGCGTTTTTCCTAATGTGGAAACTACTTTGATGGGAGAACTATGCAAAATAGAAGTACAGGAGAACTACCCTAAGAGATTATCTGAAACTCTAGAACTGGTGCAGCAATCAGAAAGCCCATCAGACGTGGCAAAAGCACTCCAGAATCTGCTCTCAAAGAGGGAGAATGATTCTCTGAGATACTATATATGGGATAACAGTAAGAAAAGAAACGGTCTTAGAGGTATGGAGCTAAAGGCTACAGAGTTGAGCAAAAGGTTTTTCCTAGAAGAAGAGACACTTCAAGTTATGGATCACCCACATGATGTAGTTTTGAATAATGCTGCGACAGTAGAGCAAGGTGATGATATGGATATGCAGATAACAATGGAGGAGAAGCAGAAAATAGACAGAGGTAGAAAGGAACAAGAGAAAAAAGAAAGGGAGGATAAAGCCAGCAAAATTATCACTAAATTCTTACGGAGGTCCATTTTATGCTCCAAGGTTCAGAATCTGACTGTCCTTGTGCAAGATCAACTGAAACGTGAGAAATCTGAAGAAAAGATGAAGGTGTTTGAGTCAGTACAAATAACAGACACCAAATGTGGCGTTTGTGGAGTGCAATTTCAAGAGATCACTAAAGATCATGTCTTTTCAATGGGCAGGCAGTCCTCCACTGAATCTCAAACATCTCACCTTCTCCAACCTCCCAGCCCTCTGCAGCTGCCACTACCAAATTTTAATCCAGTGCAGCAGAACTCGTTAACTCCAAGCCCAGATAAATTGAAAGACAATCCCTTTGCCAAGCTGTTTGAAAATCCTTTTGAATTTCTGCCTGATGCAACTGTACAAAAGTCAATTCTTGAAACCAGAGAAGATCATGAACAATCGCAAAAGCACAAAGAAATGGTGAAATTTTACCATCACTTCAGAAACAAATATAAGGAGATTTCAGAACCACTAGAGGAAGTGAGAAGCTTCATCCAGAAGTACAACTTAGGAAAAGATACAGCTGAAAAATACTACAAAACAGAAAGTTACCATATCACCAAATGTTGTCAGCAGAAGGAGTATGTGGAATCAAAAATCAAGACCATAATTGAAAAGAGTGACTGGCAGAATGATAAGATACAGCAAGATGTCGATGAAATGGTGGGTTACTTCAATAGTATTAAAAAGTGTGTAGAGGAGGAAGCAAAGAAAAGAAAAGAGGTAAGTAACTTGAATTTAAAGGGGCAAAGGTCTGTTTGTCTACATGGTAGCTGATTTTTCAAAAGTGTGTATGGGAATTCAGTGCTTTGGAATGTGCATGCATATAAAACAGCTGCACACTTTTGACCTAAAATAACTTTTTATATATATATATATAGGAAGAAAAATGGAAATGTTTCCAAGAAATATTTCTCCATGGATCTTGTAAATAGTTTTCATGATCCCAGGGTAGGAGTTTTGGTACTTGGGTGGGGCTAAAATGGTCACAGTGATTAAATGTGTTTATCATTTAAAAGACTATTACAAGAAATCAACTTGACACAAGCATCAAAGGTACCAGGCTGCAGAAGATACCAAAGAAATTATATTCTTTTTTTTTTTAGATTGGACTAAACTAGTTAAGAGTTCATTTTTAAGCTATACGTAATTAAGATATCTTAATTGCTATAGTAAGCAAAATTCGTTGGTAGATACATCTTTACAAAGAAGGATAACGATTTTAAAAGGAGTTTTCATACACATGTCTGGACTCAACTCCCCTTACTACCTCAAGATCAATTTTGTATATTACTAAATGTGAGAATCTGCTAAAATAGTCTTGAATCCACAAAACACTGCATGCCTTTTTTGTATTTCATACAAATGAAATAAATTGAACCTGAAACAAATGTAGTACAAATTGACAACTATAAAGTTTATTGCATTTTAAAGATTTATATCTAGTGATTATAAAACTCAAATGCTAATATTAACAGTAACTCCAATCCCCAATTAAATAATTATATTACATTAATTTCGGGGAGATTCATGAAAAATACATTAAACATTAATCCTACAGAAAAGCATGTGCATTTTGAAAACCCATATAAGAACAGACCACACTCTTGTGCGGCCTGTAATAATTCTACTGATACTATATAAATACCAATGCATATGTTGAAAAAGCAGAAAGGGATGTACAAAAATTGTGAATTTCGCAACCACAAGGTTCTGACTCTTGGATGGGTCCAAAATAGTCATACAGTGTTAATATAACATATAGTATGTAAGTCTTTTATTAGTGTGAGCCCTTTCAGGACATTTTTATATTGTTGCTGACTTTGGCATTTAGTTAAAATATGAAGAACAGGAAAATTATTATAGAGTCTGTAGCCTATGGGGCTAGTGTTACTTTTAACTAATATTCAGGTGACTGATAAGACCTGTGGGCCTCATGTTTATATTAAAATGCTCATTGATGGCCCCTTTCTGACTAGTCAACATCCTCATTTAGTGTAGATTGAAGTTTGTTTACACCATAACCCCTGACTTGAGTCACAGAAAAGCTTTAAAGCTTTACATAGGAATGGACATAAAATATGTTCAAAAAACTTCTCCAGAACCAAAGGCTAGATCGTGTCAAATGGATAGAGAATCTTCTACATGATGTGTAGATTAAATGTTTTTCCACACCATGGTTACTAGGTTCAATAAGAGGACAGAAGAGGGATTTAAGTTTTACATAATGATATATATTTTGTGTGTCTTTTTATGTCCTATTCAAGAATTCTCATACAGAAATTTCACCAGCTATAGCTGAAATGCCACACATTTTGACCAAAAGTCTTTAAAAACTGTACACAGAAGGTACTAATTTCATTCAATAAGGCAAAGTATTGTATTTGTGTTTAAAAGTTAACAGAACACAGAAATTTCACCAGCTATACTGAAATGCCACACATTTTGACCAAAAGTCTTTAAAAACTCTACACAGAAGGTACTAGATTTCATTCAGTAAGGTGTAGTATTGTATTTGTGGTTAAAAGTTAACAGAACACAGGCTTATAATTTATAATTTTGCTTATAATTTATTTTATCAGAGATCAGACAGACAGAGAGAGGAAGCGGTACGAGCCAAATCAATAGCTGAGGACAGGGAGGATGAGTTGGAATACATTGAACAAGTGGTGGAGGAACCACAAAGAGAGAAACGCTCCCGGGGGAGGGGTAAAAGAAAAAGTCCGAGGAAATGAGAAGAGCGGATTGTGGGAGGAGTCTGGTGAACTCATGACAAATGTTGGCTCCTTTAGATACATTATTATTTTGTTAACATTTCAGTTCAGTGTTACAGAATTTGTGTCGTGTTTGAAATGTTGAAAGCAGTAGCACTCACCCTTGCACAGATGTTGATATACAATAAGTTGTTAATTTTTTTTTGCTATGTGTATTACTTTAAAATGATTCTCTAGAAATTGAAACCTTTATCTTACAGTCAGTTTCAAAACATCTGGGAAAGTGAGAATTTGTCATTTTCATTTGTTGATATTTGCTATGTCAAAATTTTTCAAGTTAGAAGGGGGGGGGGGATAGGTTTTTGCAGCAGATCCAATCCTCATGTAACTATAACTTGTGTATTGTTCATAAAACATGCTCCAAGGTCATGAACTTAAATGTTTATTTTGTTTTTCAGAGTTGTATATGATAAATGAAAAATAAAGAATATCGGAAATTTCCATGGTAGTGAAATATCAATCTTACCCTGACTAGCTCCAAACTTAAGATACTGTCTCATGAATTCAATTCATTTATTGATTCACCATACATATTGGACTACAATCATGTTACACAATGTGATATATATAAACTAAATACTAACAATTTATATACATATAAGTAAATATATATATTTTAAATGTACATGTGACATCGAACTGTATGTAATTTAGTATTGCATATAACAGTGTAATTATAGCACAATTCAAAATACATTTGTATTCAAGTAAAATTTCACATAACCTTCTAGCAAGACTTACATTGAAAGGGTTGCATAGTACTTTACAATGGTTTTCCTTTGCTATGTCATCATTTGAATTGTAGATGTTCAAGAGAAATATTTCTTTCATAAAACAGTAGTTTTGCAAAACTAATAAAAATGACACATGAAAATTGTATAGTAATGGACCGATACTCTTTCCTTTTTGTTTTAAGATTAAACATGCATGTAGCATAAAATTATGGTCAAAACTTGCTCTAATTATGACATATCATGAATAAATACTGATTATCTCATACAGATTTCCATTAGTTCTTCATTTTTGCCAAGGTAAACATCACAGGAATGGGGGGGGGGGGGGGGGGGGGGGGGGGGGGGGATATCTTGAGACCACAACAAGATATTGTTTGGGCTAGCTCCAGTTACATGTATGTATGAAAGCCATGTTCTCAAATTGTATGTGGCAATTGAATACAATGCTCTGTAATTGCCAGGGTGTGTAACATTGATCTCTTCCTGTTTCCATCTGTCCCTTGTTATATTTTTTTGCCTTTTTCTTACCTTGACCTTCCATATGAACATGACCTCACATTTTGGGACTTTGCAGTCAGGTCAAATGTGAATGAACTGTCGAAGATTTCTTCATCAAACTTTCATACAAATACATTCTGGGAAGAGCATGAATGAAAACTGGACTAGAAATGACATAAAGATAACTAATGTGCCAAAAACTTTTTTTTTTTACCCATGACCTGTATAGCTGTGTCCTCATGTTACAGTTTATGTGAAGATGTCATCATGAATCGTCCTACACAAATGCTTTATGGGATTGAGGGTACAGTTTATGTGAAGATGTCATCATGAATCGTCCTACACAAATGCTTTATGGGATTGAGGGTTTAAATAGTTCCTGGATGTCCTAGGTTGACATAGGATATGTGTCATCATGAATCGTCCTACACAAATGCTTTATGGGATTGAGGGTTTAAATAGTTCCTGGATGTCCTAGGTTGACATAGGATATGCACAGTATACAGAAAATTCCTATAAAGTGATCGACTTCCCATCATGATGAAATGCTGATTTAATGAGTCAATGAAGGTCAAAAACATTAAAACTCATGAACATGATTCTTACAATAAACCATGTGTAATGATCATTGTGAGCAAATTTAAAAATAGTTCCAAGCTGAAGAACTACAGAAGGGAGCTTAATAAAGTTTTGCACAACTTATTTATCTCTATGAGTTTTGTTGCCCAAGGTCCACTTGCTGAAATCTATAGTGAGCAATAAGTGATCTACCAAATTTGTGAAATTATTACTTTTTTAAAGATAGGCATGAAAATATTATAGTATTATTTCTGCATCTTGTATATTTTCCCTGTGATTGTAGTATTAAAGAAATGTAAGTTCTATGGTGTCTATGTTACCACAAACAACACATAGCTAGAAAGATACCAATCTTCCTTTTATATTTTCTAAGAATTTTTTAAAATTATATGTGTGTTATTTAATTTTTGAAAGTACAAATGTCTTCATTTGGGAATTAAATTTTTGTAGAATGATATTTTATTGTCTTCTTTTATTATTCTGCATTTAAAGTGAGGCATGATTGAGATTTTGCATTCTCTTACTGTAAGCCTAAATTTTAATGTTTTGTGTCCCCCCCCCCCCCCCTTTTTTTTTCTTCTTTTTACTGAACTGGGAAAATGTCCTGACTCTAAGTACTTTATTGTCACTTCTCTAAAGAAAAAAAAGTGTAACTTGCATAAAGCTGAGAGAGAGAGAATATGCCTTTTAACCCTCCTCAAGTTAATAGGGTCTTGGAGACTCAACAAGCCAGAAATCATCTCTTGTTCAGTTATTTTTAAATATTTATGACCTGCCATATATGTACTCTCCTAAAAATACCAAAAAAAAAAAAAAGGTGGTAATGTTATTTTGTCAACGCAATATATACAGTCGGAAATGTATATACCCAATTCTGTACATCCTCTGACTGCAATGTCGGGCATCCAAGGCCCATACCTTTTTAATTACATTTTTTGTATTTTTGAAAAAGTTGTTAAAATAATATATTTTATAACTAGCTTGTCAGTTTATATAAGAAGACAACAGAAACATTTTTATAGGTATTCAAGGCAAGTCATATTGAGAATTAAGATATTTTAAAGCTTGATAAATTTGAACCAGATTATATTAAATATTACTAAATAAGATAAATGCTTTATTGAAAACGAAAACACGAGACAGTTTTAGTCTTTTTCTTTTTTTAATCGCACTACTATATGAAAATATCTACTCTATGTACTCAACACCGACTCTGATTGTGAAATGATTTTTATTGTGACTGAAACTGACGATGATTTACAAATGCATGGTGCATATATATATTTTTTTAATATATATATATATATGTGCTGAAACTTAATGGTGAAGTTAACATTGTAGAGAATTTAGTTTTCTCGATAAGGAATCTGTGACCAATGGGAGTATTAATGAAAATGAATTCAAATGCCTGGGTGTAATGTTTTCAGGCTGTGCTTTGATTTGAGAAAGAGAGGGAGAGACCAGTGATCAAGGACAGAATGCCATGTATGGTAATGTAATAACAAACAACATATTGTTGAACAGCTGAATTCCAGCTAGGCCATTTTGATAAATTTGTGATGAAAGTTACCAAAAATATTGTATGTATAGGCATATGAGGTAACTGTGCAACCAACCGGCATGAAGGACAGTAAGTAAGTATATAGGGTGACTGAGATTTCAGTTCAGACATGTATGTGCTGAATGCTTTTAAAACATAATTTGCAAAAAAAAAGTTTTACAAGAATATGTATTGGAATGGTTTCGTATACTTTTCTAAAAAATATGGTGAGACATTTCTTTAGAATCTTGTATATTACAAATTATTTAATAGGACAAGGAACGTGCTCTATAGAAATAATTTATATACAAATTTTGATAATTAAATCTGTCAAATTTATGAACATAAAAATGTTATATTTTAGTAAAATATTTGTAATAGTCTGTCTGCAAGTCACAACACACACTTCCCTATTCTTTTCATTGTATGTTGTATCATTTTTCAGTTTGCCTCCGTCGTAATGGTACAATTGTTATAATAAATTATTTTGTTTTATATATTACCTCATATTTCATTGAATGTGGATTGGATGAATAGAAAAACTTCAATGGTGACAACTGGAAATTATTTATTAAAAAATAAATTTGCTAAATCATTTTATCTGTGAATAAAGTAAGAAATTTATTATTTGAAAATTTTAACAAAATATTAAACTGACATTATACAGGATTATATTCTTATAACAATCAAATTTTCCAAAACTAAAGTAAATAGTTATACTTCAGGTTTAACACCTAAAATTTTATAAAATCAGTCTATAAATATTATTTTTTGGGTTATTGCTAGAGCAATTTTTAATGCCGGTGTAACGACGAAAAGTGACCCCCGTAGAATAAAGACCGGGGGGGGTCAAATTTCTACGTAGAAAAATGACCCCCCGGTCATTATTCTACGGCAAGTAGGGTCATTTTTCGACTGTAGAAAACCCTTCCAGACCGTTTATTCTACGACACCACACACGTTGAAAAATGACCCCCATAGAAATATGACCCCCTACTTTTTCACTATATTATACAATAATATCTTATGAAATGAGATGCAATACTCAATATTCGTTCATCCCAGGGTTGGATAGGGTCGGTGAAGATAACTGTGTCTCCTGTTTGTTTTTGTTTTTTTTAAAATATCCTTAAATGTCGTGGAAGCAAATTTAACACCACTTCTTATATGGGCCCCAAAAAATATGATTTAATAATTCCTATTTCTTTGTGATTGGCTGCGATTCACCAATGTAGAAAAATGTTACTTCTATATTTATCTGCACACGACTTTCAATGTGTACGGGGTTGGGAAGGAGGAGGTGCGAGCTAATAAATTTTTTTAGCTGTCATTTTCCCCTGATAACGCCCCCCCCCCCCCCCCCCCCCCCCACCAATCTATCCCATGAAAGAGCCTGGCATTGGTGTCCTCAATGGGACAAGGGGACATTTAATCTCATTCGTCTGCAAGTCTGTCTGTTTAAATTTGTCACAAAAACTTTAACCTTTGAATGAGATAGGGCTTTCGTATTTCACATGTATATTACCTGCTACAAGATCTTACCAAATATACTATGATTTTTAAAAAAGAAAGAGATATGGCCATCATTTTATATATGTATAATCCTTTCTAAAACTACGTTTTCTAACCCTGTGACCTAGACCTTGAAGGTTGACCTACTTTTCAAAAATGGTATATTTCTGTATATTTCTAGATTGGGAAAAGATAGGGGTTTCGTATTTGCATTCCTGAAACAAGACGTTCTCGAGCATGCTATGTTTTTTTACCCTTGACCTTCATGTTTGACCTAATCTGCCAAAAAATCGCTGGAAATTACTTTTGAATGACATAATTATATGATAGGGTGTTTATATTTGACACAACATGCCATAAATAATGGTCTCCCATCCACTGACACCGGAAGCGGAGATCACAATTCTTTGATTTCATTTCAAAGCAACTAAAGTACATTAAAGAATTCCAAATTGATATATATTTTTATATATTTATTTATTACAACTACAACTATAAAAAGAGCACAGAAACTTGCCACTAACTTTAATGTATTTTCAACGTTTACTAAGGGGTATCATATTTCGATTTTTTTGCAACAAACTTGTCTTCCAAATCCTCCCATTCACACAATAAATTGAACACATTTGGATCTATTTCCTCGCTTAATTTTTCTAAACTTTTTACTTGATGGGGAAAATCTTTGAACTTCAATACGTATACGTCTTCTGGTCTTTCTAATTCTCTGACAATACTGGAGTCGGTTTCATTGTTTACCAGTGCAGCTTCAAGCATTCTTTTTGAAATATACTGGTGGTATTTCTTTGGCACGAAGTTTTTGATGTAGATGTAAGGTGTTCTGCTGTAAATATCCTCTGTTACATCCAATACAGGTTCGTAATGGTTTCCAATATTCATAATAAAAATGCATTTCGAATTGGATTCGTTTTTTCCCTCGTGTAGGGGAGGGTACGGCAGCCAGACGTAATTGTCGTTGTTTTTGTCATTCATCCCGTGCTTGCAGTAAACAAAGATCGTTGTATTGCAAATTGTAGCGAATGTACGGATTTCTGTATCAGTACCCCAGGAACCTTCATGTTCCATCCGCGAACGTTTCAAATATTTTGGATCCGCTTCCATGGTTTGCAATAGATGTTTATTCTCCTTCATAAAGCCAACAACTTTATTTCGTACATCATTGTGATATGATTGAACTCCAAATAAAACATAACTAAATGTTCTAAACAAGCAATTTCCATCTCCTCTCATAGACACCGTCACTGTTGGAATGGAATTCGCATTTACGTGCCGTCTACGTCCTGTTTTGAGAACATTCTTAACCTGGTGGCCAAACATTGCAGCGTTAATGTCTTGCCACTCATTATCCACTGGATAAAAAAGAATGCGAGATCTCGATTCAGTTTTATTGGTAATTTCAACTTCTGGAATCTTGCGTTTTTTCGGTGGAAGCGGTATACCACGGCTTTTAGTTAATGGAGTGTCTTCCTCTTTGGGTGAATTCCTTTTTTTGTCAGCTTTTTTCTGCGTTTCATCTGGTTTTCCATGTGTTTCATCTGGTTTTCCATGTGTTTCATCTGGTTTTCCGTGTGTTTCATCTGGTTTTCCATGTGTTTCATCTGGTTTTCCATGCGATTCTTCAGGCTTTCTACTCATTTTATCATCTTTCGATTCCTTGTAAATTTTCAACCTATTTCCATTTACTGTGCATTTCAGTCCCTGTAAAGTGTATGTTCCCTTCTTGTTAATACCTTCAACTATGTAAGGACCGCTCCATAATTTGTCTAGTTTTCCCCCCTTTCCGGGTTAACTTTCGGGTATTGTGGAGCAAAACTCTATCTCCAACTTGAAAAGTTTTATTTTTTATGTTCTTATCATGATGCTTCTTTTGTTTTTTTTGTGATTCCTTTATGTTTTCCGCTGCCTCTTCTCTTTCACAAGAATGCTTTATGAAAGCGTCGGAGCGCTGTTTCAAGAAATCGTCAAACTTGTCATTTTCTGGGATCGGCGAAGTGGGTAAATCAAGTTCAATGAGTAACTTGGCTTCGCGACCATACACCAGAAAGAATGGTGTTTTCTTCGTTGTCTCATGTTGCGCAGTTCTATAGGCAAAAAGCATAAATGGAAGTTTCGAATCCCAGTCATTTTGTAGTTCATTAACACAAAAAGATAGCATAGAACATAGGGTTCGATTGTAGCGCTCCGTATGCCCTCCTGTTTGTGGGTAATAGGGGGACGCACTCCGATGTTCAATTCCATAATCTGAACAAACAGCATCGTTTAGCTCATTGCAGAACTCTCTGCCTTGGTCGGTTATAATGACTTCTGGTACTCCGTGATCCGCAATGAACTTCTATAAACTGTTAACGATTGTTGAAGCCTTCTTATCTGCTATAGCTTCTACCTCCACCCATTTCGTCAAATATTCCGTGAAGACAAGTAGTTACTTATTACCTAAAATGAAAGAGATAAACGTAACTACGTTTTGTATCTTCATGTATGTTCCTAAATAGCCATATAGCTTCTTTATCTTTGAAATATTTTGTGAAAATTGGTCTGTAATACTGCTTAAAATCACATGTTTTGTAAGTAAAATGTATTGAAGGTGATGACAAGCATTCACCTCCGATGATTTTAATTTTAACGGACAACTTCAATTCGTAAAAAATTAACGCGTAAAAATTAAATCACTCCTTTTTGATCAAAATTCGTAAAAAATTACAGCAGTAAAAATTACCCGTTATACGGTAATATATTTATAAATATATTTATAAATGAAATATCCAATTATCTGTTTTATATATACATGTACATAGGTTAAAAATATCTATGTCTTAAAACACACACAAATAATTATATACCACCAGTATATAAATGTTATATGGAAAACTGTTATAATAATAACAATGAATTTTGGATCACATATTATATAGTACCCCAGCAGAAAAAAACGGAGTAATACATTTCTTTTAGATATTTGTCAACGATTTATGGGTGGGTTTTTTTTTATTGGGGGGGGGGGGGGGGGGGGTGTGAGAGACAGTTGTGCGGGGTTAACGTTGCTAATAAATCAGACCTACATGTCAGTTAGATTCTAACAAAATGAAATCAAAGGCACAAGCTGCTCTTACTTTGTTGAAATTTTGAGGTCATTAGTTATTTTGCTGAATCTCATTTCATTGTTTCTCGTTTCGTGTTTTACACATACCCATTTTTTCATATATAGAATGAAATCATATTGCATGTTTAAAAAATCCAATCAAGTGGTCTAATACATCAGGAAAATACATAATAATCTGTTTCTTTCCAATTCGATAACCCTGTGTAATTACTGTTACTTTCCCTACATTAGCTAACCGTTAAAAAAACACGTTAGAATACTAGTAGGTTTTAAGGACCCTCTCTACACCAGTGCAAAATATTTTTTGGACATTGAGAAAAATACATTTTATAAAAGTGTTAATATTAACTATTAAGCTTATTTATATAATTTTCACTATATGGCGCGTGGCATTTACCCCCAGGAAAAAAACAATCAAACACTACACAGTAGTAGTATTAGTGAATACAAATGACTATTAATTACTTCCATAGAAAACAAGCTAATTCCGAGAATTTGTGTCCCCCCGCTTAGGGAAAAAGTAAACCATGCGCAGTTCGGGGGTGGGGTCGGATCCCCTTGACTGAATTTGTAGAATTATTAAATGTATACATGTATACTGAAGCAAATAAAATATGCCAATATGGATAATTTATAAAGATTTGATTGCTTATTCTTTATTATGTGCATAGAAGATTCTTTTGATATGGAATATTTATTAAAATTATTATGATGATTTTATGAGTTTGTACAAGTCAGACCTAATATATTTTTCATTTCACATGCTGAATACTATCATTTAGTAAAAAAAAAAAAAAAAAAAAAAAAAAAAAAAAGCATTTCGAAGAAAAAAAATTGGATCGTCTGAGATGCAAACCCCGGGCCCTCTCACGTACGAAGCGAGAGACATACCACTAGAGCACGGAACTGCTTTATACTGACGCAAATTATATGCAAAGATGAAGTTACATACATGTATATTTTCACGTTCGATATTGTCAAAATTTTACACAATGCATGGTGTCTAATTTAACCTTTATTAAACATTTCTAATAAATGTAATAAGAATATAAAGTCCACCAAGAACCTGTTTTGAACGTAATAACTCTCCTCATACCCCCCGTGCTAAAAAAAGCGACACATAATACAATAAATACTAATAAATCAAACGGGACGGGACACTTTGAGAGGGGTAAGAGAGGACCTAGGGAGTTTATGTAAACAATTACATTGCAAAAGCTCAAAATCTTTTTGAAATATCGCCCGGAAAGGATAGTGTTTCATACAGAGAGAATGTATCAATTTACGACCTTGAACCTTGACCTTTTGACCTCAAAATCAATAGGGGGTCTTCCTTAGGCCACAGGAAGTTGTTATGTAATATTTCATTGCGAAAGCTCAAAGGGTTCTCGAGATATCGTGTGGAAACGAAAGCGTTACAGACAGAATGACAGACGACGGACGGACGGACAGACCCAAATTAATATCCCCCACTTTTCAAGTGGGGGACAAAAAATAGATGAAAATAACATGTTCATTCACTTTATCTAGGCCTTTTAAAATGTTAGGAATATTTCAAGTGATTAAAAATTGAGTAGTAAACTGTGAATTTCTATTAAAAATTATCTAAAGGCAGATCACTTTAACTGCATAAAGATGCCATAGAAGATGTATTAATTTTTTACATTTTTAGAATTCTAGCTCATAAATTTGATTCATCGTTAAGTTTATGAGTTTCGATTATTTACATTAATTCCAGTATTATGGTTTCACGTGTGTCGATGGAACATTTATTTATTTCAGAGTTTGAACCTGTTTAACAAATATTTAACTAGTATATATTTCATTCGAATGTTCACTTTTCGAGTAGTTTAGAAGTGGCACCCACATACTTACCCTCTCATTAAAGCACATGAGCTGCAGATTGCGAAAATAAAATACAGGAATAGGAGGCCAGTCGCATATTGATTTAATTTTAATAATTATTAATTCAATAAACTCAAGCAATTATTAAATAATAAAAAAAAATGTTTTATTTCATTTAATAAAAAGACATTAATTTTTAATTACATTCGAGCGTAAACTTATTTAATGAAAACACCTCAATACATTTTTTGCAATTTTATCTATGCATGCTGTGAACTATTCTTTATAAAAATGTATAGAATTCTTT